>JAKZAP010000002.1:22564144-22926670 GCA_023053575.1 Branchinecta lynchi
GTGCTTGTCCCCATATGCTTGAAATACTACTACAATAAATAATAACTACAAAGGTAAGATTTTGCCGAAAAATACATTTGACAAAAAAGACATATTATCACTTTCCTACTCCCTTCAGAGGAGTTTAGCGTCCGTAGCACATGGAAAAGCAGGCTTTTGTTGAAATTCAAATTCTCCGCGTCTGGGGTCGTGCAAGCAGTGCAAATTCTGAACGTTATTACTAGAGACCCGGGTGAAAAAATACAAAATCCCTTAAATTAGTCAAAATAATACAGTGTCTTTAAATATGAGATGTAAAAATAGGCTGCCTTTTAAGTTAATCATATGGTTATGATGAATAATTACTATCGTACTCTCTATATTCATTTCATATAGCCAGTTGTCAGTATTCTAAGGTTCTCCTATAATTCATGGGCCCGTCAACTGAATTTTATGAGAGATATCTTTCGGCCCTTCTTGGCAAGGGTCCTCTTTAGGCTCAAAGCAGTTATCAGAGAGGGGTGGTCTCTCGGGCAGAGGCGTTACTAGCCAAAAGGTTTTTTTTTTGGGGGGGGGGGGGAGATATTTACAGAGTGGCTGGTCATTTCTACCGACTGTTTTTGCAGGAAAAAACGCGAAAAACGACGAAAAATTTACTGATTTCAAGAAAAAACAACTGAGCTTTGAGAAAAATCAACTGTTTCCTTGAGCATTTTTACTATTAAAATTAGAAACAGATCAAGGCCAAATAGCTAATCATCTGAGAAAACCAAGTTCAGATATTCAGCATGTGTGTTTATCCCTATAAGTCATATCTGTTAAATATTCTTTGAGCCCATGCTGACTTTGAAACATTTATTCAAACAATGTTTACAACGGATACGTCAGCTACGATTCTTCATCAGCGATATTTCGGCCCTTCTTGGCAAGGGTGCTCCTTGCAAAAGAAGGGCTTTCTCTTCCTTACCAAGAAGGGCCGAAATATCGCTGATGAAGAATCATAGCTGACGTATCCGTTGTAAACATTGTTTGAATAATCACATCTGTTTCGACGAAAACTTCCTGCCACTTCTGCCAATTTCCCGATTTCGGCCGAATTCCGAAACTAGTTGTCCGGCGACAAAAGAAAGCTCAAAAACAAACTCAGCGTATTTTTTTTCCCCAATATTGATATTAATAAACTTCAAATAAAAATTTAACTTATAAAAAATGTTCCGGCTCCAGCCGGATTCCGGTCGAACTATATGTCCAGGTAAAAAATTATTTTCATACACAGATTCAGCAACTCTTCTTACCCCTAAATTCGATATCTAATCAACTACAAATAAAACTTTTACTTTTAACTAACCTTCCGGTTTTGGCCGGATTCCGTACGAACTACTTGTCCGGCGAGAAAATGGTTTTCACCACGGTTGGTCAGCATGTCCTCCTACCCCTAAATCGAGCATCTAATCAACTTCAAATAAAACTTTTACTTTTAACAGACTTTCCGGGTTTGGCTGGATTCCGGGCTAACTACTTGTCCGGTGATCACGATTTCACCATCGTGTTCAGCATGTCTTCTTACCCTATAATCGACCATCATATCGTCTGTTCCAAAATATTTTATTTACCCCTTAATTTAAACCCCATCCCCCACCCCTAAATGTAGGGCTACATCGCCCATCTACGAACTCGACCTTACTCTTGACCCCAAGAATCCTCTCACCAAGTTTCATCAAAATATCTCATTCCCTTCGAGAGTTATAGTGCGCACAGACGGACAGACGGACAGACGGGCGGACGGACAACTTTTGCGATGTCATAGGTATCCGTCAGGCCCCCCCCCCTTGTGTGACGCCCCTGCTCTCGGGAAGGTTTTCTATTAGTGCTACCGGTTGTTTTCCTTCGACCCGTTCATTATACGCTTCGTTAAACCAAAACTAAACGGGAGGTCCCATATTAAGATAATTTTTGTAAACCACATTGGCCTGACATCGCAAAAAATCAACGAAGAAACCAACCCAAATAGTCGCCTTCTATTTCAGTATCTGTGTTGGCCTTTACAAACCCCATTTTCGTTGGTTTCTTCGTTGATTTTTTGTGAGAGGTCCCAGATTTTCTCCTACAGGTGAAGTTTCAAAGAAGCAATACCGAAATCGCTGTCGATGGGAATCCTAGAAAAAAACTTGTTCCAGCCGCCCAGATTTTTTGTTTTGTGAAGGAAATTTCCTCAATTTCTCTGCCTTTTTGGGATCCCAAAACGTAAGTGGACGGATACCTATGACATCGCAAAAGTTGTCCGTCTGTCTGTCCGTCTGCCCGCACGATAACTCTCAAAGGGATTGAGATGTTTTGATGAAACTTGGTGCCAGGATCCTTTGGTTCAAAGTACAGGTCAAGTTCTAAGATGGGCTCTGTAGCGCTATATTTGAGGGTGGGGGGGGGGGGGGGTCAAATTAAGGGACACCAACAATATTTTTTTAAAGCTATTGAGATAGTCGGTATAGGGGTAAGTTAGACGTGCTGAATTCGAATGTGGAATTTATCTTCTCGCTGGACATATAGTTCACCCGGGATCCGGCGAAAACCGGAATATTTGTGAAAAGTAAAAGTTTAATATGAAGTTGATTAGAGGTTCGATACTGGGCCAAGGAGACGGCTGAGTCTGAATATGAAATTTATTTCACGCCGGAAAATTAGTTCGGCCAGAATCCGGCCAAAACCGGATAATTTGTTAAAAATAAAAGTTTTATTTAAATTTGATAAGACATTCGATTTTCGGATAGGAAGACATGCTGAATTCGAAGATGACAATCATTTTCTCACCGGACGTATAGATCACTCGGAATCCGGCTGAAACCGGAAAATTTGTTCAAAGTAAAAGTTCAGTCTGAAGTTGATTAGATGTTGGATATAAGGTAAGTAGACATGCTGAATTCGTTTTTGAGCTTTAGTTTTTTGACAGACAAGTAGGTTGTCCGGAATCCGGCCGAAACCGGAAGTTGGGCAGAAGTAAGGAAGGAAGGACATACGACGTAGGCTATAGGATAAACCATTTGCTGAATCAATATCTGAATATTTGACAGCGCAAAACGGATATCTGAATATATCTGAACTTGGTGAGATTCAGCTGGCGTATCCGTTTTGCACTGTCAAATACGAACTTGGTCTTCTCCGATTAAAACCATTGGCCTTAACCTGTTTGTAAATTTTAATAGTAAAAATGTTTAAGAAGTCTATTGAAGACCGAATATCTACAAGAGCGAATCGTCGGGAGCAAATATTAAAATTTTTGGGATCCCATCGAAACCTTCGGTCTTGTTTATTTTAACAATCCCCAACACGTTTTAATTTTGAAGAAGAAGTTGAAAAACTTTTTTGAAAAAAGCACCGCAAGATCCCAAAACCCACATTATATACCCATTTTTCAAAAGTGAATAATGTAGTACGAAACAATCTTAATTGAGGTTGTCCAAACCATACGTATTTTTTTTGTATTTATAGTAATACAAAATAATATATATATATCAGAATGGATCAGTTAATTTATCATAGTTTTGTTTTATATGTTATATTTTGTACGTCTCAGTTTCGAGGGAAACAAATGAATAAATAAGTAAATAAATAACTGAAATTCTAATTTTTCCACTACAGTAAATGGAGAAAGGATGTCTTCACGAAGCATAATTCTAATGTGTCATTTCTCCCTAAAGATTTTTTTTTAGCAAAATAAGGTGCCTTTCAGTTCTCCTTTAAGCAACCTGTACGAAATCAAACTCTAAGAGCGGGTTCCACCCTATTTACCGTAGTTACTACGCAGGACGTCACAAATTCTGGCTTCTTGGCGTCAAGGCCGGAACACATTTTCTATTTTCAGCAAAATATCATGCCACGGGCTAATCGACCAAACACGTTCCAGAAATTCGTAGTTACCACGCTTAATACGATCCCGAGCGTGGTAAGCAAATAGTTACTATTAATTACTATTTCGGTAAGGTTGGAACGGTTAGCGTAGTAACTTTCCACGAGGCTGGAACAAAAATAGTAACTAACGGTTACTATTGTTAGAGGGGTGGAACAAGTGTCATTCCTTACCTGTACACTTTTTCTTGGCCGATTTCCCTCCATTTTTCGTCACGCCATTAAACGTACAAGAAAACCTCGACTGCCAGAACTCGCGGAACCAGGGATTTCTCAGATTGGTGTCCGGCCTCAGACTGAAGTAATAGTCGTCAAATTCCGTCACGTAAGGCGCGTTTATACGAATGGAAATGGAACCTTCGATTTCCCTTTCATAATCTTCGACGACGTCCATTCTATCCGCCCATCCATCACTGAAACGAAAAGAAACAGTCATAATACGTTCGCTTAATACTCTATATGACTAATGGTCCATTTAAACACTGCGTAAAATTCGAGCGTATTTTGAAATCCGAGCGTATTTTACGCTCGTTCTGAGCTTGGAAAGATTTCTAGCAATACGGACGTATTTGGATACAAAACGGACCGATTTCTCAAATATGTCCGTATTGCTAGAAATGTTTTCAAGCTCAAAACGTGCGTAAAATAAGCTCAGATTTCAAAATACGCTCGGATTTTACGCAGTGTGTAAACCCACCATAAGTCCAAAACACGCCAGCGATCCTCAGGGAGAAGAAGTAAGCGTCTCCGTAACGACTCAAACTCAACGACTCAAATCCTCTGTAAAGCAATCACGGCGATCTTAGGGAGCAGCTGTGACAGCACTACTGCCTTTCTTCCGTTAGGTATCCGGGGAGGCCGGAGGTTTTGCATCGGCAAGGAGAGGAGAGATAGTCATCAAGAGTATTCTGTCCTGTGTGTCGTGTACTGGTGATAATCTTTTACATTTTCTGTGCGAATGTTCGAATTTTGGGAATTAAAGGAGGAAATGTTTGGGAGGAGTATTTCAAGGGAGGAAGGGTTGATAAAACTGACTGGAGATAACTGCTGGAACGAGAAATTTGGCTCAGTTTGTCCGGTTAGAAGCGAAGCACCGGGAGCATCTAATCATTATAAGGTTACTTTTGGGTTTTTCGGTTTGTTCAATTTTCTTCGTCCTTGTTTCTTTTCCTTTGAGTTTTGCTATTGCCAGTTGGAAAAAAAAAAAAACCTACCAAAAACGATCCACGGGGACTTTTCAGGCGTCTTCTGAAACCAAGCTGTGTTTTGTTTTATCATTGCTCATGTCAAACTCTGATTCGCTCTAAATCCCGTTCTTCCCAGTTATATTCGGACCATGGCGTGTTAACCAAGTAGGAGTTAAATTTTACTGCATCAGGTTTATGATGACCCAGAGACGAATCCTAGATTATCGCGGTCAGTTAGCGTGCTCAAACGACTCGGCGAACAGACAGCTATTGATTTTTTTTTTTTGACGAAACGGCTTGCCAATTAACAAAAAGATTAGATTGGCGCTAGAGGTCGAGATATAGAAAAAGAACAAGTTGAGCTTTCAGCCTTACTTTAAATGGTTCCTATCATGTCTCAACTGAAAATACAAATAAAATCGGAGAAAAAGTATTGTTAAAAGTTATAAGCTAAATGTTGCTTTAAAGTAGCCTAAAAGACCCAGTCTTAATTTTAAAGAACATGGTGACAAACTTTCACACAAAAAAACGGAAGCCCTCCAAACCAAATCTATCTAAACATATCTCCAAACCTATACCCAAAACGCAGTAGTCTACGTTAATAATTTTAATTTAGTTGTCAATACGCTACCATATGTTTTTTTATAGTATTTATAAGGTCATTACTGAATTGACCCGTTAATTTGGTGTACTTTTTATATTATATTTTATAAATCTCACTTTGAGGGAAATAAACGAATAAATAAATATCCAAAATATCGCTGAAGGCCATCCTAGATGGCTTTTTCGTTTTGAGTCACTTTATTTATACACAAAACATGCCACCCACTTGGAGGTGCAGACTCTCCCTGGGACTTTATTTATTCCCGACGGAGTGAAAGCAGTCCATTCGTGTCTGTCAGTGCTGAAAGAGAGCACCTGTTCACAGGTGGGAACGGCAACACATAAAAAACGTCGACATCAATTTTTACAAATACTTAAAATGACATGTAACAACATAACTAAAGCTTCCAAAGTGACATGTCGTAATTGACGTATCTGAAGAAAAAAATATCACACGTGCCATCCACAGTCCTGGATGGATACAGACGTGTGTGGGACCAAGAATATGATTGTAATAAACCCCTTGAAGAATGTTCGATTACTGACACACATGTTCGGTTTCTTTGTTTATGTTTCATTCTTTATTTTCCTGCTACAGTTTCTGTAGGGAAACTCACTTGAGATATTTTTACTTTTTTTTTTTACTGGGCATTCGGTCGGTTGTGTGTCTTTGGATGCATACGGGGCCACGAAAGAATAAGCCAACAGAACCTCCGTCTTTGGTCCCATGCAGAGACTATGGAACTGAGCAGAGCTAGAGATACTTGCTGATCTTTGAGTTGGTGCCCGTCTACTTCCCTCTTGGGTCGCTGCACACATCAGATGAAAAAGTGTAGAAGGCGTGCATGGCCCGCTCTGCAGCGCGTCACACCAAAGGCTTGGTATGACAAATCTGACTCATTTTCGGTTTCAGCTTGTCATTTTGCATCAGAATCGTACTTCAGTTCAAGAATAACGGACGTCCACGTAAGTGATAAATGACATGCATAAGGGGCGTGGTGAAGACCGGGAATGTATAAGACCCGAATGTCTGGATGATGAAGTACAATAGATTTTTCTTAGATTGTATATGGGTTTTATTAGAAAGAAATTACAACTACACTTGTTAAGTGGCTTGACAACCCCCCCTTGAGAAATTAACTTAACACTATGATGAAAAAAATAAGAGAAAGGAAAATGGAAGTTCCTAAATTAACTGACCGCAGAAATACCCTCTTAAAATTTTTCGGAGCAAAGTGCGTTGTCCCCAGATTAGCCATTCCCCCCTCCCCTCCCGTCGCCCGTGCGTCAGTCCGAGATGAACACTGGCAATCAGTTTTCTCCGTATCCTCCCGATTCTTCAGCTCAATTTTTTCACAATTTCATTCAAACATTATTTCAGGTCATGTCTTCTAAGTACATTAGTTAATTTGTTGTCGTTTTTGTGTATGTCACAAATATTTTATTCCTCTTCTAGCTTTAAACTATTAGGAAATAAATTTGGTTCCTGGCCAGAACACCAAAAAAATAAGAGGTGAAAGCGCATATGGCACTTGCAACTTGCAAGGCTGGTTCAGAGGATGAAATATATAATTTGCCTTTTCGTGGGTTTGTTCTGATCATCTGTAAGCAAAACCCCTGAGATTAGAATGATCATGGACCCTGGAAATCACGAGAATGTATCGTTGGGTAAACAAGAGCTGTAAGCTCATATGGCACATGCATGGGTTAAGATGTATTGTTTGATCTTAAATTTCGACTTTGCGGTTAAGATGCGCACTCTAAGGGAGCTAGAACTTCGATTGTAAGAAAAACCCTTGATGGGGATCATGAAAACGCATATTTTGCTTAAAAGCATTTTTCTTACTTTGCGGTCACGATTGGTACTTTAAGTAATAATCGGATTAGCGATTTCTAAGCAACTCTTGTTGAATCTCTAACATTCCAGCGAAGTTTCATCGTCCTAGCACATCTGGAAGTACCTTAAGTCGCGATCACCGGAATCCCAGCCCCCCCCCCCCCCCCCCCAGCTCCACCCACAGTACCAGGAGCCAATCCGGTTTAAGATGCGCACTCTAAGGGAGCTAGAACTTCGATTGTAAGAAAAACCCTTGATGGGGATCATGAAAACGCATATTTTGCTTAAAAGCATTTTTCTTACTTTGCGGTCACGATTGGTACTTTAAGTAATAATCGGATTAGCGATTTCTAAGCAACTCTTGTTGAATCTCTAACATTCCAGCGAAGTTTCATCGTCCTAGCACATCTGGAAGTACCTTAAGTCGCGATCACCGGAATCCCAGCCCCCCCCCCCCCCCGCCAGCTCCACCCACAGTACCCGGAGCCAATCCGGTTCTGCAGGTTATTTTTCCAGAGCATCTGCTTGTTTCCCACAAAGTTCCATCCCGATCACACCAGTCTAAGCGGGTCAAGTATTCCCCCCCCCCTAAATAGTTGTCGAATCCGGTCCGGATATGAAAAAGATCACCAGACGGAAATGTCCTCTGTTCAATCTTTAAATTTCACTCGAATCCGATCAATCGCTCCAAAGTTATGCATGACTCAATATTCCGGATTCCCGTCCCTCCACTCCCCCCTAAGATGATCAGATCGACCAAATTTGTATTTTCATATCAGTTTGATCGGGTCCCTGATATGCCTGCCAAGTTTCGTCGTGAAACTTCCTCAAAACCGGAATTCCGGGAAACCCCCTCCACCTCTCTCCCCGAGTGTACGGATCCAGTCCAGTTGTGTACAAGATTTACCTGGATCAGATTTTTGTTCTTCCCAGCCAGTTTCACTCCGATCCCTCCATTCTAACCGTTTCTCGAGATTTTCGCCCCCCCCCCCCCCACAACTCTCACCCCACAGTGCCAGGAGCCAATCCGGTTCTGTAAATGATTTGTCCAGAGCATCTGTTTGTTAGTTCCACAAAGTTCCATCCAGATCTCTCCAATCTAAGCGGGTCACGTACACCCCCCCCCCCCCCCCGATAGTTGTCGGATCCGGTCCGCATATTCTGTTCAATATTAAATTTCACTCGAATCCGATCACCCGTTCCAAAGTTACATGAATCAGTATTCCGGATTCCCTCCCTCCACTCGCCCCACGATTATCAGATCGACGAAATTTTTATTTTCATGTCGGTCTGATCGGGTCCCTGATATGCCTGCCAAGTTTCGTCTTGAACCCCCCCCCCCCCCCCCCCGCATACGAAAACGCGCATGCGAAATTCGCGTCACTATGCCCGACAGGTTCTTCTGATAAAATGAAATTCGGACGGGAAACTTGGCCCCAGATTTGAAAAATCCACTGCTTAGCCTACAGTCAGATGATCCTGATTGATTGCCGAATGTTTGCAAAGTCTCTGTTCATTAAAAAATGTCTATTTTATATTGTTTATGTAAAACACAGGAGGAACAGTTCTGAGGAGTATCAAAGAAAGATGCAGAATTGCTTTGATTGACCAGTATTTTCCTTTTATTGCAGCAAGTGTTTGAAATGTCGCTGTTCAACTGTAAAAATATTCAGACTTCCTGTAGATAGCCTAGTAAACATTTAAGTTTGCCTACCTAGTAGCTTGCATTCAGCAGACACTTGCAGCCAAGATCTTTCTCTAACAAACATGGTTTTGCAGCTGACACTAAATCGATCGTATACACATTTAAATTGTCAAACCAATGTTTCCAAATTGGGCGCATTTGCGCCATTTGGGCGGTTTTTAGAGGCGGCTGCGCTTTGAATTTTTGTAAGTGTGCGCATTGCGCCAAATTTACGCATTTCCCTAAATTTCGGCGCAAATTGGGTGTATTTTGTTCTCCATATCCCTTAAAATATTGAAAACCAGATTAGGATTTGTAAGGGTCACACAGTGATTTTATATCCAGATCTCAAGGGTTGCGGGGGACTACAAATCTTCACTGAAATATCAAAATTGTTGTTTGGGTCCTTGTGAACACCAATGTAACACTGATAATTGATGCTTGCTGGTTCAGAATGTGTTGACCCTCTCTACTGCTCTATGTCTTGAAAGCCAGCGAGCACGATATTTGGATACGAGAGTATTTTCACTGGTAAGCAATTGGGCTTGTCAGGTTCATGCATACTTGGAACGTGTTTTTTGAGAAAAAAATCTATTCTTTGAATCGTTTAGAAAAAAACTTTTTTAAATCATCTTGAGAAATAAACTTTTTTTTCGATTATCCTTACTTTTTCTCAAAAAGCTCATTAACTTTTCTCTTGCACATCGGAGAATCAGAGGCATTATTATCCAAAAATGTATGGGGAGAAGAAGGGGGGGGGGGGGGGTATTCATCGACTGCTTGGTCATTTTTTGCGATCACAAATGATGGTTTTGAAGATAAAAAAATCGACTGCTTTTACTCAAAAAGTCGCAACTCATAAGTAACTCATAAACATGTCTAGAATGTCTTTTCGTTTTAATATTTTGATAAAATCTACTGTTTTATGAAAAATCTACTATTTTCAAGAAGAATTGCAGCGCTTTTCGCCAACTCAGTTTTTTTCCGACTGGTCGGCAACATGGGGGGAGGGATCCGATTTCTTAAAAAAAAAAATCTTGTGTCAAGCATCTGGCAACACTGTGTCAAACACAGCTTATAATTGTTCAAGTCTCAGATCACTAATTCGCATGCGTTTAAAATTCGCTCCGGAAAAAGTAGAATATTTTCTACTCAAATCGGAACGAAATTATCGGACCGTGCGTCAAAATTCCGGAGCGGAGAAGGAAATTCGCAGCGGACTGCGAAATTCGGACTGTGTGTGCACGCTACTTAAACGTGACATCAGAGATATATAATCTTTCAGTTATTAAGTTACATTCCAATCCGATCACCCGCGAAAGTTACACTGTTACACACTACTCAATTTCCCGGATTCCCCCGCCCTCCACTCCCCCCGAGATTGTTGGATCGGAAGACTGATTATTTCTAAGTTTGTTTGTTCGGGTCCCTGATAAGCCTGCCAAGTTTCATGGTCCCAGCATATCTGGAAGTACCCTAACTCGAAAAAGTGTGACAAACTGCCTTAAATTTTCCGGTTTCCACTGCCGTCCCCTCCCCCGCATATGGTCGGATCAGGACACTGATTATTTCCAAGTTAGTTTGGTCGGGTCTCCAATATGTCTGCCAAGTTTCATTGTCCTAGCACATCTGGAAGTACCCTAGCTTGAAAAAATGTGACAAAAAAAACGGACCGACCGACAGACTGACAGACGGAAGTGCCATACAAATATTTTATTTTTTAACTTGGCTGTAATGATGCGCACTTTAAAGGCGCTAGAAATTCATCTGTAAGCAAAATCCTTGAGACAAAAACGGTAATATGCCCTTGGCCCTTGGGAATCATTAATATATATCGTTTGGTCAGAGTAATTTTTTTTTCACTTTTCGGTTAAGATGCGCACTTAAGGGTGCTAGAGATAAATTTTTTAAGCAAAACCCTCGTGGCACAAATGATCACGGGACGAAATTGGTCGTTTTATCTAAAGTCCTCTTTGACTTTGCAGTTTTTAAGCAAAACCCTTAAAGCACAATGGACACTTTTAATGCTTTACTTTGTATTAAATGCTTCACAAATAAACATTTCCGACTTCCTTTAGAAGGCGCTACGAAAATCGGCCGTTTTCTTGTTATCCCTTGTCCTTAACTCTTTTGCATTTCGGCGATCCAAATCTTATGAGCTGGGATATCGTGGCAGGAAATTCAAAAACTCCCAGCAATGCTTGAGAGAAAAGGATATATTTGAGATGTCACCAAAGTCAAGCCCAAGATCCAGTTTACCTGATTGTTCTAGTGTTTCATCAGAAGTTCCATGGCTTAAAGTGCCTGTTAAAAGTTTTTCTTCGTGGAATAATGTTGTGAAGCTTGATTAGCTTGCTTTATAAAGTGTACCAGAATATGCAATAAGCTTATAAAAAATAACATAGCTACAAAAATCATTCAAAAACAAATAACCTATTAAAATCTGAATTATACTAGCTGATGTATGCATAAAATAAAGACCTACTAAGTATTATAAGAAACATATTCTTGATCTAGAGGATTGACAGCCTGACGAGGATCAAAAAAATCATAGCTGACGTATCCGTTGTAAACATTGTTTGAATAAATATTATAAGAAACATTACTTTTATCTTTGTCCAAGCTAGTAAATTGAGCATGTACTGGCCCAAAAAATTACGCTTTGAAATATCACAGAGAGGAAACTGTTGAAAAAGCTGCTGATCTAGGGGTAAGCATTGTTCCTAGGTTGTCACAGAGTGGGATTGGGGTAGTTTGATGTGCCCATTGAACTTTAAGGCAAAAATGATCGTGGGCCCATGATGATCATGAAAACGTATAGTTTGCTTAAAAGTATTTTTTTTTACTTTGCGGTTAAGATTATTACTTTAAGGAATGTCGGATTTCGGAAGTGATGACTACTAAGTCAATCTTGTCGAATCTCTGATTTCCCTGCCAATTTTCATCGTCCTAGCACATCAAGATAAAATGGTGAAGTATATGAAATGTAAAATAAATAAACACAGAAAGAGATCAAAAAAGAAAACAGAATAGAAAACATAGACAAAAATCACACTAATAATAAAACTAAAATTATTAAAGAACTATCCCATGCCACTCATGGCAGCTCTGGTTGCATTTTAATCGTTGGCGTAAATAGCTCATCGAGCTTCCGGATTGGGTTAACATTTGACAAATGACAATGTGGGATATATTATCATCTCGTACCGCCAACATTTGCCAAATGACAATGTGGGATATATCATCGTCGTTAAGCCGATCCTTGTCATCTCGTGCCGCACATGTCCAACGGATTTTTCTTTCAAGTTTTGTTAGATGACAGAGGTCTGAAGAACTTCCGAAGAGGAAGCGGATGCGGAAACAGTTTTTTGTTTTTCTTAACATTTTGAAGACAGTGATTTATTTCAGAGAGGCATTGCAGTCAAGCAGAGATATGAGATACGGAAGATGTATTAAGCAACACGTACGCTGACGTTCATTCGCAACTGAAAAATAACACTGTCAAAAAATCCGACAAAGCAGATAGACCGGTTTCCGTCTTGAAACTTCCAGCTCCGCCGGAATAATGCGACAATTCCTGGACCCTACATTTGACCTGTAATTATGCTCTGAATTTAATTTGCGCAAGCTCTACCGGCAAAAATCGGTTTTTGGTCACAAAGGCACAACTCTTTCAGGAGGAGTTTCATGATGATGGCAGACTTAAAGTTCAACTGAAAAGGCAGCTTTTTTCCAAGGGATTTTGTATTTTTACACCCGAGGCTCCAGTAACAAAGTTCAGAGTGTGCGCTGCTTGCACGACAACCCAAAATTCATCCAGACGCGCAAACCTGAATTTCAACATAGGCCGGCATTTCCAGGGTTAAAGATGCTAAGCTCGGAAAAGTTGCGCCTGCAGAAAGTAGAAAAATGATGTTATGATGTGTCTTGCAAGGATTCGGAGATTTTTATTTATTTTTCAACAATGGTTTACATTTGTAGTTAGTAAACATAGACAAGCACATAGAGGTACCATATATTCCGAAATAATCAGTTCACTTTATGAAATAGGCTGTCTGTGGATAATGGACGAACGAAGCAACCCATTTTTACCAGGTTTCAGGTCTGTTTTAGTGAATAAGTGATGTGTAACTAGACTGTCGTATCTCATGCATATTCGGTTAAATTTCACATGACCACCCTATATTATTGCTTGAGTCTACGTACCTAAAATTTCCATTTATTCTCATTTTCTAAGTTTCGAACTCCCCACGTAATTTTTATCCAGTCTAAAGGCACTAAACTGGATTTTGCTATCGTCTCGATTGGCTCTTTTCAAGACAGATCAATCATCACTCATTATAATCGAGGAGCTCATTGGTCAGAAAGGTCAGCTTTCATTTGTATTTCTTATCTATTACTTTCTTGTTCGCTGAATTTTCTGTAACATCGGGAGATAAATAAATAATTATTAACCGGGCACAACTATCCTTAATTCGAGTTGGAAAGACATTTGATGCAACACGAAAAGTCCGGTCAATTTTGGCACCGTCCAGGCATCGATTTGGTAACCCCTCGGTCTAGTCAACGATGGCATTATCAGTTCCCATATTTTTTAGAACCAGGAATGTGACAGCGTATTGGATATGCAGAAACACGTCGGAAACCATCTTTCAAATTCCGGTGATCCTAATCCAATTTATCAAAGAATATGGATCACAAATGGCCCTGTAAGTGAACACAAGACCAAAGGTTTCTATGGGATCCCAAAAATCCAATATTTGATCTAGGAAACTGGGTCTTGTCTTCGCCGGGTCAAGTTTTCGCCAGACTCCTTGAACATTTTTAATATCAAAATTCAGAAACAGATTAAGGCCAAATAGCTAATCGCCTGTGAAATCCAAGTTCGGATATGGATTCAGCATGTGTGTTTACCCCTATACGTCATATCTTATTTGATGGTGGAAAACGGATACGTCAGCAGAATTTTATTGGAGCTATATTTCACGTTATAGCGGTTTTAAGCCTGCAAGAGGACCCTTGCCAAGAAGGGCCGAAATATAGCTCCAATAAAATTCAGCTGACGGATTCGTTTTTACACCATCAAATATGATTCGCAGTCAGCTTCGGCTGAAGGAATATTTACGTCATATCTATTTTGACGAAAACTTCCTGCCTTACTTCTGCCAATTTTCCGGTTTAGACTGAATTCAGGAACTACTTGTCCGGTGAAAAAAGAAAACTAAGAAACGAATTCAGCGTATTTTCTTTCCCCAATATCGAACATCTGGAATTCTGTGAAATTATTTGTATAGTGATGGTTAAAGCGAAGGATTTTATAATGGCTGGGTGAAAGCTTCTGCGCTTTCCCAGGGAATTGGTAAATTGTAAATAGACACAGAATTCAGAATTGTAAAATAATCACAGATTTGTACATATACACTTTTAACACGCACATTTTAATATTCGTTATTTTATTTGAATTTGTTTGTCGTTTCAGTCGGCATCGTTCTTTCTGGTTTTAAGTTGCATATCGTTGTATGTTTTGTTGGTTCCGCATCACTTTTCTGTTGGTATTGTGTTGGATTTTATGATTCAGTTGCTTGTTTTCCGCTGATGACGGTTTGCCGGAAGTGCAACCGAAATATCCGAATGTATATTTATCCCTCGCACATCATCCTAGAGGGATAATTAGCTGATCAATAAAAAAAAACGAAAATCACGGTTTTCTATTTCTTTTACATCTAATCAACTTCAAATAAAACTTTAACTTATAACAAATTTTCCGGTTCCATCCGGATTCCGGGCGAACTATAAGTCTATTCAAACAATGAATGAATGATTTATTTGCACATTAAAGCCATCCGGCCATCATGCAACAAAACGAAACAAAAAGTAAACAATCTTACATGCGCATATACACACTAACACACTCTTAATATTTTTAACTTATACTGAATACTTTCTTAGCACTAAAGGAAACAACCCTAGGTTTGTTTCCTCCCCCGAAGTTGAACCAGAGGATTGACAGCCTGACGAGGACCCTTGCCAAGAAGGGCCGAAATATCGCTGATGAAGAATCATAGCTGACGTATCCGTTGTAAACATTGTTTGAAGAAATGTTTCAAAGTCAGCTTGGGCTCAAAGAATATTTAACTATATGTCCGGGTAGAAAAATGATTTTCACAAAAGTGTTCAGAAAGTCTTCTTACCCCTAAACCGAACATCTAATCAACATAAATAAAACTTTTACTTTTAACAAACTTTCCGGTTTTTGCCAGATTCCAGACGAACTACTTGTCCGGCGGGAAAATGCATTTCCTCAGCGTGCTTAGCATGACTTCTTACCCCATAATCGACTAAGTCCAACTTGGTGTCAGGATCCGAGTTCGAAAAGTTACCACAGGGATAACTGGCTTGTGGCACTCCAGGCTAAAGACCTTGGTGGGGGACTTGCCCGCTCTCTGCCATGCTTCCTAACCCTTGTTTAAAGCATTTCTCTGCTCGGAGTTTGTTGTTTTGTACATTAGCTGTTTAAAAATATTTTTTTGCCCCTTAATTTGAACCCCACCCCTAAATATAGGGCTACAGAGCACATCTACGAACTTGACCTTACACTTGACCCAAAGAATTCTCACACCAAAATTTATCAAAATATCTCATTCCCTTCGAGAGCTATCGTGCTCACAGACGGATGGACAGACGGACGGACGGACAACTTTTGCGATGTCATAGCTCTCCCTCCACTTACGTGTTGGGATCCAAAAAATAATATTCAGAAGCGCCATTTAGTTTGTGGAGGCAGGGAGCTTAGCAAGCCACGCAAGGAGCCACCAAGGTACTTCAAGCCCAAGTTGCAGTAGAACAGTTACTGTTCCAATCTAACTTTTTTTGAAATTGTGCTGTGTCTTTTCCAGAAGTAGAGTCATCGTAATCGTAATAGCTTTATTCCGGCCAAAGACCATAATCTAAACTCTACAATACAAACTTAAACAAACATAACATTAAACAGACAAACAATTACATTTAACCAGCTTCAGGTCCGTATAGCTGCAGCCAGATAGGCAGAGACAAACGGAGTACCGCACAAGAAAGAAAGTACCACACAAGAAAGAACCAAGAAGAGACCCGTCCAATCCCGGCTGTTTCAGACCAACGCGTCACACTTAGCTTTGACGAGAATTAAGGAGAAACTTGCATAGCTAGTCTTTCTGACCAAGAAACTTTTTGGAGGCAATTAGCGGGAACATGATCCACTTCGAAAAGAGTCAAACACGGCAGATTAAAAATTCGGAAATCTCAAAAAGAGAATGCGCGGGAATGGATGGAACCATAAAGGACGTAGAGTGAATCTATAGTTAAGACAGGTTCTTAAAGGACTCGTCGTGTCTATAATGCCAATGCAACCTACTTCCGAACTGAATTACACTTTTTCGTTCGCATTCAAATCTATTTTCCCACAACAAACATCCTGCCCTCTCAGCCCATGAAATCGTTAGCCAGTTTATCATTCCTGAACCCGATTTGTGTGCTTGTCACATTTAGTGTGTTTTTAAACTATATGAAAAGAATGTTGTCATGTATCTTTACATTGTTTTGTTTAAGTGTTTTCATATGTATATTTTACTTTGTGTATATTATTCATACTCCGCTGTTATGTAAAAAGCGGGTCACAAATAAATAAATAATAAATAAATAAAAAATTCACTATCCGGTCTGGTTCTGTCAATGATGTATCTAGAGCCTGTGCTTGTTCTTCCCACCAAACTTCATCCTAATCCCACTCTAAGCATGTCACTAGATTTCCGGTCTCTCCCCCCCCTAACTCACCCCACAGTCACTGAATCCGAGCACTACGCTTCCACTTAAAAGTGAAAGCTTTTCTTTTCTCTGTATTAACCAATCGATCGATCGTACTATGTCTTGTGTGATGAATGCTGATACCGAGGCGATGTGAGACAAAAAGGGAGTAACCCACTTGAAGGGGGGACCTATACTCGAGCATTAAAAATTGTTCCGACCTTCCCCACAGGGAAGTCAAAACAAATGGCTCATTGCTTACCGCACACAATTACCATGAGAAGTAAATAGGTAAGAGGAAAAGTAGTACCACTGTAAAACTCTGAAACCTAACAGAAGATCACTGCAGAACAACTACTGAAACAAAAAATTCAGGAAGTGAAGAGATTAGCAAATAAGTAACACTCCACAGAAGAAAACACCCTCGCTATCGTAGTAAGACACGCAAATTTCTGGAATTCCAGCAGGTCATGTCCATCCGAACGACACTGCGCCGATGTTTGAATCTGCCGTGTTTGGCTCTTTTCAATGTAGATCATGTTTTCAGCTTATTACTTCCGACGCTCATTGATAAAAAAAATACCGATTTTGCAATTTTCTCCGAGTTTGTCATCAAAGCTGCGGGAACCGAACACCGCTAAAACAATTGTGGTACATCTGTGAGGTTTTCAACAACACAGTTTCAAAGGAGGCAGGCAGGTTAGGAAGAGAAGCCAACTCAGCGATGGCAGTTCAACTTCGCCAGTGTTGACCTTTCTGTAGTAGTGACAGCAGATTAGTTGCGTTTTTTGCAGATACCATGGTATCCGATCCCACGGTCTAAAGTCGTTTTCGCAGTTTATACCACGGTCAACGTTTCTACAGTTACCGTGATATCTGGCCAGTCAATATGGTATCTGATCTTCAGATACCACGGTCCGACCTGGTAACTGATCGCGGTGTCTGAAAAAGTCGTCTCACTTTCATCATCACCAACAATAGAGCCTGGGATTTTGTCAAATTGGTGGGAAAGAAGTTTGGCAATTAGTTATGTGACTGGATATCAGTTTTTCCTTTGGGATGACTTCGAAAAGCGCAATTTCGGCTGTTGTCGTTTTCGCAGAGCAACCGTGGTATCAGATACGACGGTAACTGCAAAAACTACTAATCGCAGATGCAATTACAGGGTAACACATACCATACTATCTGCGAAAACACAACTATTATGTACAGCGTCTGTGAAAGCGTCTGTGATAACCTGTTTGTAGAAGTAAAAGAGTAAAATAGATCACGGTATGTACGGGCTGTTTGCATGTCAAGGATTTGTTCCCAAGTAAATAAGTAAACCTATTTTTTGTAATATGATACAGAGGCCCGACCACATCTATAGAAGAAAATAGAATAAATACCTTCCAACAAAGAGGAAGAAATCTGAGATGTTTGCCCGCCTCTGTGCCTTCAGCAGCTCACGAACAGTGACCCCTTCGCAGAAACATACGATCACCCGAGCATTTCTGTCTTCCAGCAAATTCTGAAGCACCTGGAACGATAATAATAATAACATTAATTTAATTAAAAAAAGCCAATACGGCCAGACATCAGACACCGCAAGGGCCAACAAAAACCAACGAAACCTCGTCATTTCTTCTAATATTTGATCAAAGACACCAGAAGACAGCACCCCCAACCAACCCAACTGTACCCAGTGAAGAAAGCTCTTGAGACTGTCCTAAAAGGCGGTCTATGTTGTGCTGCCCAGATCAACAACGTGGGAATGTAATCTGTTCACCTTGTCAACAAAGGTGTATAAATTTGCATTTTCATCAACAAATTTCTTGATCAACATCAAAGAACATCGCGGAGGGATAATTAACTGATAAAAAAAAAATCTCGTTTCTATTTCTTTCAAAAATGCATCTATTTCCTTTACTCGTTGCCATTCATTTTTCCTATTTTTTTTCTTTTTAAACCATTATTCTATTCTTCTTTACTTTATGCCTGCAAATTAATTAAACGATAGCAATAATAATTTGTGAAAATTCACTGGCAGAGAAATCGGATCAATCCGAAACGCCCTTTGATATTCATTCCCAAAGCCCTGAATTTGTTTTACCACAGTCATAAAAATGAAGACCGACTTCGTTAGCCTTCTTTCGTTCGACTAGCTCCAGAAAATCAGTGTTTTCCTTCGACGAATTTACCGGGACTGGAAAAAGAAAAAAAACGTCCTACAGAATAGAAAACAAACAACAGGTGCCTCTACTCCCTAAGAACACAATGGCTTCCCCTCCCATTAAGATATTGCACCGTAATTGATTAGTGCCGAGGAGGACACTGCACGGAGTTGATCATTCGATTGTTCGGCCTCCAACCGGAGCTCCACCCAATTTCGGTCACAACCGTTCCGGATCCGATCGGTGAACGACGGTGGCTAGTTCGACTGCACATCCGGTGCCCCAGACTGAGCAATCTGTAATGTCGTCGGGGGTTGAAATGGGCCTTTGCCACTACGGTATCGCCCTTTTTTGGCTATGTTGAGCCTATGACAGCACGACTACAACGACCTTATGACTGCCAGTGAGGACTCACTTATACCATACAGTTACGATACATAGTTGCGCTTTTGCAGATACCATGGTATCTGACACCGCGGTATAAAGTCGTCTTCGCAGTTACATTTTGCAGTTATGGTGGTATTTGGCCAGTCATCTAGGTATCTGATATTCACTGTGATAACTGATCGTGGTATCTGAAAAAAGTCGTCTTACTTTCATCATTACCCACAATAGAGCCTAGAATTTTGCTAAATTGGTGGGAAAGAAGTTTGGCACTTAATTAGGTGACTTGATATCAGTTTTTTTTGGGGGGACGACTTTGAAAAGTACAATTTCGGCGACTGTCGTTTTTGCAGAAGAACCGTGGTATCAGATACCACGGTTAATGCAAGAACGACTAATTGAAGGTCCAGTTACCGTGGTAACAGATACCATTGTATCTGCAAAAGCACAACTAATGTTTCGAGACTGGTCCTATATTTCAAAATAGCGTTAACTTTTTGCTAAACCTCTGTCTGCCGGATTGTCTCTTTGTATTTTAAAATTGCACTAAATAAGATTTGAACTTAAAAAGTTTTAGAGCGGGTATGTTTTCGTCAAAAGCCGCCTGCTAGTCCCGTATCCAGGAACTTATTTCGGGGGGGGGGGGGGGGGGGAGGGTCCCCGCGGATCGGACTAAAAAGACATACATCAGAGGGAAAAGCCTATACAAAACGATTATTTTTGTATGTTTCGGGGGGGGGGGGGTTCAACCCCCCCCCCTGGATACGGCCTTGACTAGACACCATTTGCATAAAAAAGCGATATGAATCTTCTCTTGACAGTACCTGAGCTGAAGGCAGGGTAAGTTTTCGGTGAAATCGATCGACTGGGTGAAAACGACCCGAAATTCCCCGGTCTGGGATCCCAGCGAAGCATTCGCCCTCCAGACCCTTGTGACTGCATGGCTGCAGAATGAGTAGAACCAAATAAGCACATACCGAAGAGTAAGCCCACCAATTCTGATTTGATAGATATTAATTCCTCTGTTCCAAGCAGAACTAGAAATACTGGGATCTCCACTCGAATGTCCCAGTCTGCATACGTATTACAGACTCTTTAAACTTGAATCTGGAGATCGCTGGAGGAAAAGTACCCGATAATGTTTCCGATAACCCTCGCTGATTTTCTGCACCAAGCCCAGAAACGAAATAACCGAAATCCAACAAAAACAAAACCGCTGATTCAAGCGAAATATAGGCTACCTCATCATACGCTTCTTCTTCTGCATTGCTAAGCACGGAGTCCTCTTTGGCTATGCATATATTGTTTTCTTCTGCAAGTTCCCGAAACGCCTGCATTCCGCTCTGCCCATAATTTCCTGAAAAACGAAACTTTTAGACCAAGGAACTTGGTAATAAGTTTGGTAGCTAATTTATCCAGGAATGCCAGTAGCGCAACCGAAAACTGAAAGATTGCGGTTTTCAGCCGCTTGGTTACACTACTAAAGATGAGACATCGACTTGTCTGACAGCGTGGGCACGTCCAGGGCCGCTGAACGGTAATAGCACTATCGTTGATCAGTTTCTACCCGTACATGAACGCCATAGTCAGTTCCTCCGTCTCCCCCAATCTCCAGCTCCGCAAATCGGTTACCCATCAAATCTGAAAGCGAGTCCCTTTGTCGTGATGGTGATGATAATGGGAGCATTCGAGCACAAATAAGTGAGGACTATATTGTGGGGTTCCCTCGGGGAACAACGAGGGCCCGCCTGTACAGTGAAGCGTTAAGACTGGTAATAAGACAGGTTAGATCGTTCCCTTAAACAGTAAAACGATATTAAGTCTTCAGTAAGTTCGGGCATGGCTTTGTGCTAGCCCAATCTCGAATCGTTCTGTACAATATAGATACGATAACTCAAAATGATTTGTTTTGACGTAATAGCGCCGGTTTGTTTAGGGAGTGCCGTACAGATATGCGACAATTCACCTGTAAACATCGATAAAACCAGCAGGAATCACACCTACAATTTCAACTAATAAAGCACAATACATCTAAAAGA
The DNA here is from genome assembly GCA_023053575.1 of Branchinecta lynchi. Classification (NCBI taxonomy): domain Eukaryota; kingdom Metazoa; phylum Arthropoda; class Branchiopoda; order Anostraca; family Branchinectidae; genus Branchinecta; species Branchinecta lynchi. Next base: position 22,585,693 of record JAKZAP010000002.1, read on the forward strand.
ACAACAAAGAAGAAAAGAAACTCCTTTTACGCTTTCACGTTACACACTGATATAAAAATCTCGAATCGTTCTGTACAATAACTCATCGTGATTCTTGTATAATTCATCATAATTCGTGCTTATTTTATAATTGTTTGAATCCTAGTTCTTACATACGTTTAATGTGACGTCATTCGTCGAAATGCATAATTCGTTGTAACTCTTGTTTATGCTATAGTGATATGAATTTCAGTTCTAATATAAGTGTAATTGTAAATGATCACTTACAGTGATTCGAATTGTATATAAGTTTATTATTTATGACAAAATTATGACAAAGGTGTTGATGTTATTATGTTTATGACGAAAAATCCAATGTTCGGCTTGCCCGTGAAGGAATTTTTAAAATAAATTGAAATTGAACAAGACCAAAGGTTTCTATGGGATCCCAAAAATTCAAATATTTGATCCAGACAGTTGGGTGTTGTCTTCACCAGATCCAGTCTTCAGCAGACTCCTTAAACATTTCTACTATTAAAATTCAGAATAAGGCCAAATAGCTAATCATCTGAGAAAACCAGGTTCAAATATTGATTCAGCATGTGTGTTTACCCCTTTAAGTCATATCTGTTTTGACGAAAACTTCCTGCCACTTCTGCCAATTTACCGATTTCAGCCGAATTCCGCAACTACTTGTCCGGCGAAAAAAGAAAGCTCATAAACGAACTCAGCGTATCTGCTTTCCCCAATACTGAAGATCTAATCAGTTTCAAATAAAAATTTAACTTATAACAAATTTTCCGGCTCCAGCCGGATTCCAGTCGAACTATATTTCCGGGTAAAAAATTATTGTCATACACGGATTCAGCATCTCTTCTTACCCCTCAATCGGATATCTAACTATGACAAATAAAACTTTAACTTTTAACAATTTTCCGGCTTTGGCCGGATTCCGGGCGAACTACTTGCCCGGGTAGAAAACTGTTTTCACCGTCGTGTTCAAGATGTCTTCCTACCCCTAAATCGAACATCGAATCGACTTCAAATAAAACTTTTACTTTAAGCAGACTTTCCGGTTTTGGTCGGATTCCGGGCTAACTACTTGTCCGGCGAAAGAATGGTTTTCACCACCGTGTTCAGCATGTCTTCTTACCCCATAATCGACCTTGACCAAATAAATCCTCACACCAATTTTCATCAAAATATCTCATTCCCTTCGAGAGTTATCGTGATCACAGACAGACGGACATTTTTGCGATGTCATAGATATCCCGCCACTTACGTTTTGGGATCCAAAAACGAAACAAAAGAGTTTCTGTACCCATTTGTTCGTGATTTTACGGGCTTCAGTTCGTTCTCTGGCCGGGTACGGTAGTTCGTGGATGCTCGTTCGGGTAGTAAGAAGGAAAGAAAAGAGCCTTACCATCGGTATTGACGACAGAGACATAGGTCCAGTTAAACTGCTTAACTATGTCAACCATTACTTGTGCTTGGTAGTAATCAGACGGAACGACCCTCAGGAAGTAACTAAAGCGAGACTTGTCGCTAAGGTCACGACTCGTTGAACTGTAACCAACCTGGAAATGGAAAATCTTGAATGGGACGGCGGTCGTACTGACACATTGAGAGAAGAGCTAATATACTCGGGCTTAGTTATTTCAACAGAATAGGAATATTTAGGAATGAATTTTATTCTGTCAAAATGATGAGATAAGTAAAAGAATAAATTAGGTATACACCAGTGATTCAAATACTGACGTTTCATAGTCTTAACACAATTAGTTCTATACTAGTGAAAAACAGTATCTAATTCCTACGAAAAAAAAACAAAAAAAACACATATTAACGGGGAAAGCACGTAACAGGCTAAATTTGGTTCAGATGGTGGTCAAGATACCTACTAGAGGTTTATTCATTCATTTTGTACGGTTCTCTGATAGTTTCTTTGATTGCTCTTCTTATGGCACTTGCCCTTCGGCCAAGTGCCATATAGCGATTGTAATTTCTGTCCGTCAGTCGGTCTGTCGGTCCCGGTTTTGCTAGTTCGGGCACTTCCAGATAAGCTAGGACGATGAAACTTGGCAGGCATATCAGGGACCGGACCAGATCAACTTACCATTAATCATTTCCCCAATCTGACTTTCCCCGGATCCGGGAGTCCGGAAACTATAAAGCAAAAGCGGAGCGAAACGTAGCAAAAAGAGCGCTACCCAAATGCGGGACCGAACCACGAACCCTCAGAGTCGTTCAGCAACCGCTCTACCATGGTGCCAAGACTCCATGTATGAGAGAGCGAATGCGGGACAATGAAGAAAGTGGATAAACTAAACAAATTACATAAGCTAGGACAATGGAACTTGTCAGGAATATTGGATGTATCAGGGAGCGAATGCGGGAGTATATATTGTTAAAAGATTGAATCGGGGACCCGACCTGATTAACCTGGACATAGTCAAGAAACATAAATAATAGTTCGGGCACTTCGCCAGGCATTTCAGGGACCCGACTAGACTAAGTTGGAAATAGTCACTTGCCCGATCCGACCATCATGGGGGGAGGGGGCGGAATCCGGAAAATAGGGACAATCATAACTTTCGAACGGGTGATCGGATCTTAATGAAACTTGATATCTGGAAAGATCTCGTTTCTCAGATGTCTCATTTCAACTCTGGACCGGATCCGATGAATCTGGGGGGGGGGGTCGAAGCGGGGGAACGGGAAATCACGTGAAACTCTCAGAGTGGACCGATCGGGATGGAACTTGGTGGTGAGAATAAGCACAAGCTCTATATACATCACTGACAGAACTGGACCGGATTCGGACACTGGAGGGGAGTTGGAGGGGGGTTCCAGAATTCCGGCGATCCGTAGTTAACGTACTTCCAGGTGGGCGGACCAGATCTTAGTTTACGGACCAGATTTTAGCTTACGAACGGGTGATCGGATCTTAACAAAACTTGATATATGGAAGGACCTCGTGTCTCAGACGTTCCATTTTAAATCCAGACCGGATCCGGTGACATTGGGGGGAGTTGGAGGGGGAAACCGGAAATCTTGAAAAACGCTTAGACTGGAGAGATCCGGATGAAACTTGGTAGAAAGAAGAAGCACAAGTCCTAGATACCTGACTGACATAACCGGAACGGATCCGCTCACTTTGGGGGAATGGGGGGGGGGGAGTCCGAGTTTCTAGTGGTCCCGCGAGTTCGATGCTTCCTGATGTGCTAGGACAATGAAAATTGGCAAGCATATCAAGGACCCGACCAGATCAAATAGGAAATAGTCACTTCCCCGATCCGACCATCTGGGGGGGGGGTGGAAGGACGGGGAAGCCAAAATTGAGGTATTTTTAACTTGCGAACGGGTGATCGGATCTTGATGAAAGTTGATATTTAGGATGACCTCGTGTCTCAGACGTCCCACTTTAAATCCGGACCGGATCCGATGACCCGTTCGCAATGAAACGAAATGAAAGGATGAAACTTGGTGGGAAGAAAAATCACTAGTCCTAGATACGTCATTGACATAACTGGACCGGATCCGGGCACTGTGTTGGAGTTAGGGGGGCGGACTTCTAGTGATCCCGCGAGTCCGGCGTACTTGATGTGCTACGACGATGGAACTTTGCAGGTATGTAAGGGATCCGAACAGATTGACTTGAGAATGGTCGTTTCTCCGATCCGACCATCGTGGGGGACTGGATGGATGGGGAGTCCGGAATCTAGTGGCATACATAACTTTTGAACGGGTGATCGGATTTGAATGAAACTTGTCAGTTTGAAAGAGCTATCGCCTCAGATGTTCGGTGTCAACTCTAGATCGGGTCCGATACCTGTGGGGGATGTGGGGGGGCGGAAAACTAAAAAAACGCTTAAAGCAAAGGGATTGGGACGGAACTTAATTGGGAGAACATGCATTAGGCCTATATACGAAACTGACGGAGCCAGATGGTTTCGGGGCTTTGGGGGGGCGGTTGGGAGGGGGTTTCCTAGAATGCCGGTAGTCGCGAGTTAAAATAGTTCCAGATGTACTAAGAGAACGAAACTTTGCAGGCAGCATCTTGGGAGGAGCGAGGGAAGGCAAATATGGAAACTGCTGCAAATTGCGAACGAGTGGTCTGAGTCGAGTGAAACTTAATGGTTGATAAGAATCTATGAACTCGACATGTAAGACATGCGTTCGAACTGTATGCGACCATTGTTGGGGGAGTTGGGTTCGGAAAATTTTGACATGCACAAAAACCAAACGGTTGGACCGAATGAGATGCAAGTTCGACAGTGCAAGCTTGGGCGGCCTAGATTTGTTATTTTGTGTTCGGGCCGGATTCAGTCAAGGTAAGCGGGGGGGGGGGGGGGGCAGGGTTCCGTTTTTGCCGGCTAAAATTGATTTTTACCATACCTGCGGTTCTAATCGGCTTTTATTAATAAAAAACGATTTTTGCCCGCTAAAACTGGCTAAAATCAAACCGCACTGATCTTTTCTACGTATCAATCTTTACCGTCGTTTGTTCATTGTTTTCCGACTATTTTTCAACCAGGGTTGATTCCCGGACTAATTAGCTCGCCTACTCCAATCTAGAAAACTGGTTTGGGGTTGACACGAGTGAGTTTTCAGGTCACGTTGCTTACTGCGATTTATTTATACCGGGAGTTCGTACCGTGTTATATGAAAGCGAGGAGGCTATTAGAAACTGCGGAGGCGATTTGTTGTAAATGTTGATACGATACGTGGATAGTAAATAGGCTACTTCAAGAACTGAGCTTGTAATTTTATGGCTTTTCCTTCTTGTTTTGTTGATAGTATGTTACACGGTAGCTTTGTAGGGATTCTCAGCAGAAACTTGTGCATATAAATGAAGGAACCTAGCTTCAGTGCCATTTATAATGGCAGATATGACTTAGCCTACACCTATTCAGTATTGACATTATTCTTGCATCCTTCCGTCCTCTCTAGGCTAACATGAACTACAATCTTTAATACATGAAAGAAGTATGACAGTCTTGGAATAGCGGAGTGCTATCAAAATCACATAGTAGCAGTTTTGATTTTAGCCAGTTACTTGATTTTATCCATGCCACTTGATTTTAACCATACCGGCAGAAATCACCTTTTAGCCGGTATAAACCGGCTGGTATTTTAGCCACCCGGGAACCCTGGGGGGGGGGGGGTCCCGGGTGGGCAGATAAGCTATGCTCCGGTTTCAGTAAAACGTGATGGAGGGGAAGAGGGGGGTTTGAGGTCCAACGGTGTGTAGGGGGTGGCGGGGGTACCGGAATTTTCCAAAAATGATTAGATTTGAGTGAAACTTGATAGATGGTATAAAAGCTGATGCTTTAGATGATCCATTTTTGAGTCCGAACCAGATTCGACCACGGTAGGGGAAGATGGAGGGAGTACCGGAAATGGTGTAACACGTCTAAGGATCGAACGAGTGGATTTATTGGGCTGAAACTTGGAAGTTTGAACAGTCGTGCGCATATGCTGCAGACAATACGAGATTATGCCGGAACTGCTCAGAAGTGAGTGAAACTAAATATCCTATTTCTCTTTCCGAACCGCATTTTTGGATGGCGGATGTACTTCGAGACGTTCTCATCTACTTTCTTGTACCACCTACTCGTAACAAGTGCCATATGAGCTCGTAGCTCTTGTTTTTCTATTCCGTTATTCCGTACTTTCCTGTATTTATGGGGATTCCAAAAAGTAATTGGAGTGATACCGATGACTTCGTAAAAGTTGTCCGTCTCAGCAGGATAGCTCTCGAAGGGGTAGAGATATTCTCTTAAAACTTGGTATGAAGATCCATTGGGTCAAAGTGCAGGTCAATTTCGTAGATGAGCCCTGTAGCCCCATATTAAGGAGTGAGGGAGGCTGGGACGGGTTCTAAATGAAGGGAAAAACAAAAAATGTTTTAAGAATCCAATGAGATAGTCGATCTAGGAGTAAGGAGACATGCTGAATCCATATCTGAAACTTATTTTTTCGCCGGACAATTAGTTGGTGTGGAATCCGGCCCAAACCGGAAAATTTCTTAAAACAAAAGTTTCATCTGAAGTTGACTAAATGTTCGATTTAGAGGTAAGGAGACATGCTGAATCCGTATATGACAAGCTTTTTGGGATCCCAAAACGTAAGTGGAGGGATACCTATGACATCGTAAAAGTTGTCCGTCTGTCCGTCCGTCTGTTAGCACGATAACTCTCGAAAGGAATGAGATATTTTGAAGAAACTTGGTGTGAGGACTCTTTGGGTCAAGGGTAAGGTCAAGTTCGTAGATGGGCTCTGTGGCCCTACATTTAGGGGTGGGGGTTCAAATTAAGGGACAAACGAAATATTTTTAAACCGCTAATGTGATAGTCGATTATGGGGTAAGAAGACATGCTGGACACGAATATGCAAAATATTTTCTCGTCTGACTAGTAGTTCGCCCGGAATCTGGCAAAAACCGGAAAGTTGGTTAAAAGTAAAAGTTTCATTCGAAGTTGATTAAATGTTTGATTTAGGGGTAAGAAGACATGCTGGACATGACGATGAAAACCATTTTCTTGCCGGACGAATAGCTTGTCTGGAATCCGGCAAAAAACGGAAAGCTGGTTAGAAGTAAAAGTTTGATTTGAAGTTGATTAAATGTTCGATTTAGGGGTAAGCAGACATGCGGAACACTGTGAAAAGCAGTTTCTACTCGGACAACTAGTGCGCCCGGAATCCGGCCAAAACCGGAAAATTTGTTAAAAGTAATAAGTTTTATTTGAAGTTGATTAGATGACAGATTTAGGGGTAAGAAGAGACGCCGAGTCTCTATATGACAATAATTTTTTAGCCGGACATATAATTCGTCCGGAATCCGATTGGAACCGGATTTTTTGTTATAAGTTAAAGTTTGTATATTTTAAGTTGATTAGATGTTCTTTATAGAGATAAGGATATAGCCTACACTGAATTCATTTCTGAATTTTCGTTTTTTGTGGGACAATAAGTTCCCTCGGAATTCGGCCGAAACCGGGAATTTGGCAGAAGTAAAGCAGGAAATTTCAGTCAGTATATCTGTACTTGGTTTCCTTGGTGATTAGCCTGGCGAAGACTGGATCTGGCGAAGACAAGACCCAATTGTCTGGATCAAATGGGTCGCTGTCACTACCCCCACCCGTCAGTTCGTCCACCCGTCAGTTCGCCCACTTCCAAAATCCGACAGTTTCGCCCACCCGTCAGTTCGCCCACCCGTCACTACGCCCACCCGTCACTACGCCCACCCGTCACTACGCCCACCCGTCACTACTCCCACCCGTCACTACGCCCACCCGTCACTACCCCCACCCGTCACTACACCCACCCGTCAGTTCACCCACCCGTCACTACTCCCACCCGTCAGTTCGCCCACCGTCAGTTGACCCAACCGTCAGCTCACCCACCGTCAGTTCGCCCACCCGTCATTTGGCCCAAAAATCCGTCAGTTGACCCACCCGTCATTTCGCCTAAGAATCCGTCAGTTCGCCCAATTTTTCCGACAGTTTGCCCACCCGTCAGTTGGCCCAAAAATCCGTCAGTTGACCTATCCGTCATTTCGCCTAAAAATCCGTCAGTTCGCCCAATTTTTATGACAGTCACCCACCCATCATTTCGCCTAAGAATCCGTCAGTTAGCCCAACTTTTCCGACATTTCGTCTACCCGTCATTTGGCCCAAAAATCCGACAGTTGGCCCAACTTCGCTAGATCAGTAACATCTATGAAGAAGGGGCGCGAACCCAGGGGAATAATCAGAAGGAGCGAACCTTTTTTCGTTTAATTAGGGTCGATACAAAATTTCTTTGGGTGCGACTGTTCTGTTTACTTAAAAAAAAAGATCCCGTTCACGTGAAGATGGGTGAAAAGAAAAGCTGTTCAAATAGTTTGTAACAAACTTTGTTGCTTGATAAAGAGGTTGTTGCTAACGCCGGCCGAGCTAACGAGCTCGTATTCCTGCCGGCCCCCAGTGATCAAAATATATTGTCACAAAGTATTTTTGAAGTAAAAGAACCTGAACCTGAACCTGCCAATTTTTACGGAAATTGAAAGGTTTTTGCCACGATACGCGCAAACAGACCTATCCAAAGTTCAACATCCTAGGTAGGTTTCGGAACTGTATTTCGTCGTTTTTTATGTTACTTTTTCACTATAATAAGTACGTAAATGTTTACAGAAATATCAGAAGCTTGTTTTAAGATTCTGCATAAAATACGAAAGGAAAATATAGAGGATGAGCACAAAAGTAAAAGGTAAAAATAGAGTGACGTGCAGCGAAAGTTTTCGACTGGGAGTGGTTCACAAAGAAATAAAAAGTAAAAGCATAGTAGGAATAAGGGGTGGCCCGAAGGAGCGGAGATTCACCCCTCTCCTGCCTTTTGCTAAGTCCTATCACTCTTTTATTTTGGCCTCATCGAGGTCCCGGACGCTCGTTTTATTTTAAGACAATCCGATTTTTGGCACTTTTGGCCAGCTTCAGTCGTAAATCCGTCCCTGTCAAAGGCAAGCCGAGTCGTTTAAACCAGGTTTCATAACCCCGTTAGGTTGGTGGTAGATATGATTTTTTGTGCTACAATGGTAGTGCTAAAGAACATCTGCAAAGCCTTCGTGAATTCCAGTCCCTCAGGTGGAAATCAGGAAACACCTACAACTCGAAAACAATCCTTTTATTGTACGTTATTCGGACTGTAAGCGAACTTTTCATTCTTCAATTGCCGTGTAGAGCATCGCCCGTCGCGTATCGAGACTCGGATCTAAGTTGAGGGTTATTTCGTAGATTTTAATGCCAAGCTTTCTCGTGTCACCTCCTAGTATTTCTTGGAGAGAATATTAGCCCTACTATCAAAAGTAATTGCAATGTACGAGACTCAACTCTTTACGGAAATTTTCCTCTTGTTAGTGGGAAGATGGTTAGTGGGAAGATGGTTTAGTGGGAAGAACAACTAAATATAAATAGGACATCAAAGATATGTGTTTATATGTGTAAGAACCGAAGGCTTTCAAACCAGGGACCCGAATGTCCAAAAGCTACTTAACTTTTTCGAGGAATTTCGCGGATTAACCACGACAGACCAGGGTTACAGATTGCAATATCCCATGCAAGTTTTGAGATTCCATGTAACAAGAGGATATCTCTTGAGAAACAAGACCTAAGGTTTCGATGGGATCCCAAAAATCTAATGTTTGATCCCGGGAATTGGGTCTTGTCTTCGCTAGATCTAGTCTTCGCCACGCTAACCATCTGAGAAAACCAAGTTCAGATATACCTTTATAAGCCATTTCTATTTTGACAATACTGACCGAAACTTCCTGCTTTACATCTGCCAAATTTCCGGTTTCGGCCAAATTCCGAGTGAACTACTTGTCCAGCAAAAAAAGAACAATCCAGAAACGAAGTCAGCGTATCTCCTTATCCCTATAAAGAACATCTAATAAATTCAAATAAAACTTTAACTTATACAATTTCCGGTTTCAACCGGATTCCAGACTAATTATATGTCCGGGTAAAAATGAGTGTCATATACAGCGTCTTTTCTTAGCCCTAAATCTGTCATCTCATCAACTTCAAACGAAACTTTCGCTTTTAACAAATTTTCCGGTTTGGCCGGATTCCGGGCGAACTAGTTGTTCGACGAGAAATAATCATGTCACCGCCCTGACGGGGTATTGAAACCTGATTTAAACGACTCGGCTTGCCTTTGACTGGGACGGATTTACGATGATATTAAAAAAAAACTTCAAACGACTCGGAGATTGTGTTTGACAGAATGTCAAACACCCCCCCCCCCTTTCGGACCACCCCTGGCCCCAAACTAGCAGTAGATATTGCAGTAAGCAACCCTGGGTGTGTCCTTGGTTAACAGCACAAGGGACTCAAGGTTGGAAAAGCTGTTCTGTACGAATCTACGATCATATTTTGGAAAAGCTTTTGAATATTCGGGTTTGCTGGGTTGAAAGCCGTCGGCAAAAGAAATTTATAATTCTCACGTACCTTGAATCACATAACGTTGATGAGCAGTTTGAATTTAGTTTGTGGGCTACGTAAATTTAGGAAAAAAAGTTTTCCCACTGACAAGAGGACACTTTCCGTACAGAGTAGAGACTCATACATTGCAGATAGCTTGCGAATATACTCGGAGATAGTACACGGAAGCTCGGTAGTAAAGTCCTGCATTATATTATTTCTACTATGCTTTTACTTTCCATTTCCGTGTGAACGACTCTAAATCGTAGTGCCAATCAGAACCCTTTACTGCTCGTTACTCTATTTTTCTTTTTTTTTTCTTTTTTTAGATTTTCCAACTGAATTTGCCACAGAATCTCGCAAAGCTCCCCACGTTTCTGACTAAATGTCTACGTAATTGTCGGCACCTTCTAATTATTCCCCTGGGGTCTCAGTGCTTTTTCATATGATACCTTTTTTAAACCCATCTTCAGATCCTTCTTTACGTAAACATAAAAGTTGCACCCATAGGCATCTCGTGTTGACCTTATTAAACGAGGAAGGTCGCCTCTGTTTGAGTAATCTTCTGGGATTGCGTCCCTTTTTTTACTGACAGGGCCGAGTTGAGCTGATTATTCCCCTGGGGTCGCGGCACTTTTTCGTGGATTTAATGATCCTGCAAAATTGGGTCAACTGTCGGATTTTTAAATTGGGCGAAGTGACGGATGTCGGGAGTGGGTCAACTGACGGATTTCAAGAATTGGGCCAACTGACGGATTTTTGGGCCAAATGACGGGTGGGCGAACTGTCGGAAAAATTGGGCGAACTGACGGGGAGTGGGCCAAATGACGGATTTCAAGGGTGGGTCAACTGACGGATTTCAAGAGTGGGCGAACTGACGGATTTCAGGAGTGGGCCAACTGACGGATTTTTGGGCCAAATGACGGGTGGGCGAACTGTCGGAAAAGTTGGCCGAACTGACGGAGTTTTGGGCGAAATGACGGGTGGGCGAACTGACGGTAGGTGAACTGACGGTGGGCGTAGTGACGGGTGGGCGTAGTGACGAGTAGGCGTAGTGACGGGTGGGCGTAGTGACGGGTGGGCGTAGTGACGGGTGGGCGTTGTGACGGGTGGGCGTAGTGACGGGTGGGCGAAGTGACGGGTGGGCGTAGTGACGGGTGGGTGAACTGTCGGAAAAAGTGGGCGAACTAACGTTTAGGCGAACTGTCGGAAAAAGTGGGCGAACTGACGGATTTTTTAGGCGAAGTGACGGGTGGGCGAAATGACGGGTGGGCGTAGTGACGGGTTCCCGATCAAATATTAGATTTTTGGGATCCCTTAGAAACCTTTGGTCTTGTTTACCCGGACAACTAGTTCGCCCGGAGTCGGGCTAAAACCAGAAAATTTGTTAAAAGTAAAAGTTTTCTTTGAAGTTGATTAAGTGTTCGATTTAGGGGTAAGAAGAAATGTTGAATCTATAAAAATGGCCCGTCCCCGCAGGACTGGGAACAACATTACGGAGTTCTTGCAGCGTCGCACGATCTTCCCGATGATTTAGAGAAAATTGCTTATTCTTTAAATAATGATACCATTGATTTCTCTATAGATGGTGATGATATAAACAAAGCAGTAAAAAAACTAAAAACGCAATCGTCAATGGATCATGATGGAATATTTTCCAATCATATTAAATTTGCCGAGTTTTTTCCTGACAGTCCAGTGTTTTTTTTTTAATTTGATGTTGGTGGTTGGTTGTGTTCCATCTCCTTTCCAACTTGGTACTATCACACCTATTCCCAAAACTGAAAAGCGAAATCTACTTTTATGTGATTCTTACCGCCCAATCACCCGTGGATCAATCTTTGGTAAATTGTTTGAATTAAGTATAAAACGTCTCTTTGATAACCTTGATGTTGGTGAAAATCAAGTTGGGTTTAAGAAAGGTATGGGTTGTGATCACGCCCATGCTGCGTTTTCAAAGATAATACTTGAATCTAGAAATAAAAATTAAACTTTATACGCTCTTTTAATTGACATAAAAGTTGCGTTTGATAACTTATCACACGCTTCAGCAATTCTTGCCCTACTTTCAAGGGGCATTCCACTTACTATGTGTCGTGTTTTGCGTTCTTGGTATAGCCGGCTGTCGGTTAGGGTACCTGTGGGTTCTCTTCTATTTTCTTCTTATTTGCCAGTGGGCAGAGGGGTGAGACAAGGTGGTATTCTGTCTCCTTATATATTTAATGTTAGTTTAGCAGAGTGTCTCCGGTCAATCCGAATATCACTGATTTCAGCTCTTCGAGATGTTTCTTACCTAGCTTATGCTGACGACATAATTCTACTGAGTAAATCCAAAGCTGCGTTGGTTGAGAATTTTAACCGTCTTGCCATTTCTTTGTCAGCAAAGGGCCTTTCCGTTAGTGCTGATAAATGCCAGTTTTTTGTTGTTAATAGTACCGTAGATGGAAGTGATTGTCTTGATTGTGGTAATGGGATTAGGTTCTCAGCATGTGATATAGTGACATATTTAGGGATCCCATATGCATCGTCTGCCAAGGTTTCTCAAACTATAATTGTTAATCATATCCAAGACAGACTTCGTAAGGCATTTGGCCTCCTAATTCGTTTTCGTGGGCGATACAGAAAGGATATTCTTGGGTCCTTATTTACTGCCGTGGCTTTACCTCATGTACTTTTTGCTGCAACAATTACAGAAAATTTTCGAATTAGCGACATTTCTGCGATAAAAATATCATATTTTAAATTTTGTAAATTTCTACTTGGGTTCCCAATTTCTTTTAGTAATTCGCAGTTAGTTTCAGATTTTAAAATAAAGGACCCGGTTTTAATCTTGAAGAAAAAGATGACAAATTTTTACAAAAAAGCAGCGGAAGCCCTCCTAACCCACAACCTGTACCCATTTTTTTAAGAAGTGATTAGTGCGATACGTAAGTAATTATAAGTTAGTTGTTGAAGTGTATTTTGTATATTATTTCACAGTATTTTATTGAAAGGAGTTTAGTTGATTTAGGAATGATTTTGTTTTACAATTTATAAGTTGTACTCCTCAATTTTGAGGGAAATAAATGAATAAATAAATAAATAAATAAATAAATATGTGACAATCATTTTCTACACGGACATACAGTTCACCCGGAATCCGGTCGAAACCGGAAAGTTTTAAAAATTTCTATCTGAAGTTGATTAGACTTTGGATATAGTGGTTAAGGAGGCATGCTAAATCCACATATGAAAATTATTTACTCACTGGACAAATAGTTCGCCCGGAATCCGGCCAAATCGTGAAAAATCTGAAATCTGAAGAATCTGAAGTATATATAAGATTTATTTTGGTATCTATTAAAAATTTACGTGGTCAACTTGTGAAATCTGATTTACAAATTTAAAACGGTTTAATGAGTAAAATTAAAATTTAGTGGAAATTTAACTTAGGGTTTAAGGAACTCGGCAAAAGAATCTTCGCCTGTTTAACAAAGACATGGCCTTGTACATATGTAAGGTCTAGGGTCAAGAGATATGCAGAATTCGTTTAGATCTTTAGTTTCTTGCAGCACAAGCAGTCCAACCGGGATCCGACCGAAACAGGATATTTGACAGAAGGAAGGCAGGAAATTTCGATCAATTTTGTCAAAGCAGATATAACATATAGGGCTTAACACACGTGCTGACTCCATACGTGAACTTGGATTTCTAAGACGTTTATTCAAACAATGTTTACAACGGATACGTCAGCTATGATTCTTCAGCAGCGATATTTCGGCCCTTCTTGGCAAGGGTCCGTGTGAAAAATTAAATCTAAGGACTAGTTTTTTCATTATAGAATTTTCATCTTCACATCTCCATCATTTTCATTTGAAGATAATTTACTTTAATAAGATATTTATAGTCGGTAGCAGCTTCAGTTATTTATTACAGGTTTGTTTCCTTCCCCGAAGTTGAACCAGAGGATTGACAGCCTGACGAGGACCCTTGCCAAGAAGGGCCGAAATATTGCTGATGAAGAATCATAGCTGACGTATCTGTTGTAAACATTGTTTGAATAAATGTTTCAAAGTCAGCTTGGGCTCAAAGAATATTTTTCTAACACGACTAACTATTGACATTAATATATTTCTAAATTTAATAGTACATATGTTCAAGGAATCTGGCGAAGACTGGATATCTACAAAACCCAATTGTTTGGATCAAATATTAAATTTTTGGGATCCCATCAAAATCTTTCGTCTTGTTTTCTCTGTCAAGTGCAGTGGATAACAAACTAAACTGATTCGTTTATTCATTTACGTAAAATAATCTGAACACAACAAATCCAACTCAATTCTAAGAATTCGGTATAACATCGGAAACGGAACCGCTGATAGCCGAATTATTTTTGTGTCTCAAATATATGTTTATTACGGGAGAAAAAATAGCAACAGAAGTAGCATTTACTAAATTGTACTTGAGACATACAAAATTGACTCAAAAATTTGAGTCATTGTTATATATTACTCATAGTCATCTTGGGCTGAGGGAGTTTTCATGTACCTGAGATATACTAGTAGCCACAGACAAGAATTGCTGTACTAGGGTTGAGTTGTTTCAGTTACATATATCTGTAATAAAATTTACATATATATGTAAATTAATATTTATGTAACTGAAGGACAAAACTAAAAGCTGGGTCATAAAAAAACGCTTAATTCTAATTTCCTCAATAATCTCTAACCAAAACTAGCGCATCTGAATGAGCCCACAGCCCGTAAACTGAACAGCAGCATCCTAATCATCATCTCATGTTTTTTCCGGTACCAGCTCATATTTTCCCACTGGAAACACGTCACACCTCGCTTAATCCTAGACTCAACATGGCTAAGGCATCCCAATATATCACCCCGTTACAGACTAACGTCACATTGTATTTCTCTCAGACCTGGCACTGAAACAACATTTACTCATAAAATTATGCGTCCCTGCCGCAACCAAGTAGAAAAGTAGCGAGGAAGCTAAGCTCCATCAACTGTTCTGGAGGAAGAAGATTTTCTCAAGCTTTGGGACCGAGGGGTTGCTCAGTCTCAAACCAATGTACACCAAGTGGCGCGTGCCGCGGTGCCGTGCCGGTACCACAGTGGCGTGCCGGTGCCACGATTTTTTTCAAATTAAGATATTGCGATAAACCATGATTTCTGAGGTACATGTAAACAAATTTCATCAGATATTGGCCAAGAATGAAGCAAGTCTTCAATTTTCATGAGCTTGGGTTGAAAACAAGAGCTAGAAGCTCATATGGTACTTGCAAGGCTGGGTCAGAAGATGAAATTTAGGAATTTGCAAATTCTTGGGTTTCTTGTGTTTAGTTACAAGCAAAACCCTTGAAATAAGAATGATCATGGGCCCTTGGAAATCAAGAGACTGATCTCGTAAAAAGTATTTATTTTTGCACTTTAAGGGCACTAGAAATTCATCTGAAAGCAAAAACCCGTGAGACAAAAATGGTGATGGGCTCATCGGGATCATGAAAATGTATATTTTGCTCATAATGTTTTTTGTACTTTAAGGAATTTATTAGCAAGCAATACCCTTGAAGCAAAAATATCACGGCCCTTGGGCCTCATGAATATGTATCGGCTGGTCAAAAGTATTTTTTCACTTTTTGGGATGCCAAAACGAGGGATACCTGTGACTTCGTAAAAGTTGCGCGTCTGTCCGTCTGCCCGTCCGTCTGATAAGTATGTGGGAAGGAGTTTAAATTAAGGGTCGAACAATTTTTTTTTAAAGCTAATGAGATAGTCGATTTAGGGGTAAAAAGACATGCTGAAGATTTATATGAACATCATTTTCTTGTCGGACGGGTAGTTCTCCCGGAATCCGTCCGAAACCGGAAAATTTGTCAAAAGTAAAAGTTTTATCTGAAGTTGATTAGATGTTCGATTTAGGGGTAAGAAAACGTGATAAATTGGCTTTTGACAATAATTGTCTGCCCGGACATACAGTTCGCCCAGGATCGGGCTGAAACCGGTAAATTTGTTAAAAAGAAAAGTTTTAACTCAAGTTAATTAGATTTCAGGGGTTAGAAAACGTGCTGAATCGGCTTTTGACGATCATTTTCTTCCCGGACATACAGTTCGCCCGGAATCCGGCTGAAACCGGAAAATTTGTTAAAAGTTAAAGAGTTGATTAGATCTTCGATATAGGGGTAAGGTTATACGCTGAATTCGTTTCTGAGCTTTAGTTTTTGCCGAACAAGTAGTTCGCTTGGGAAACCGGATATTTGGCAGAAATAAGGCAGGAAGATTTGATCAATTTCGTCGAAGAAGATATGACGTATAGCCTAGGGGTAAATATACACATGCTGAATCCACATCTGAACTTGGTTTTCTCAGATGATGAGCCACTGACCTTCTTCTTTTTATAAATGTCAATAGTCAAAATGTTCAAAGAGTCTGGCGAAGACCGGATATCTACAAGACCAAATTGACTGGATCAAATATTACATTTTTGGGATCCCATCGAAACCTTGGATTCTGTTCGTTAAGATGTGCACTTTAAGGGAGCTGGAAATTCATTTTGAAGCAACACCCTTGTTTCACAAATGATGATGGGCTCATGGGGCAATGAAAATAAATATTTTGCTCAAAAGTATTTTCTGTACTTTGTGGTTAAGATGAATTCTTTAAGGAATGGTTGGCTCTATAAAGTGAGCTTCGCAGCGACGACTTTTATTGTCGTACATTTTCAAGTCCCCTTGACAAAACTGGACCCCCGCCAAGTCCCGTTGAAACTGGACCCCCGCCCCCCCCCCCCCCTCTCAAAGGTAAAAGGCTAGTGCACACCTGGGTATCCCTGATAGTACACAAGTGGAAGTGCCTGAAAACGCGTCGGATTTCTCTTTAGACTTGATTTTGTAGATACTTGCAACTTTTTACATTATGCTACACAGCCTGCTACAGTTCGCAATCCCTCTGCATTTTTGTTGGGGGGGGGGGGGGGGGGGGGGGGGTACAAGGCCGAAATTTTTACCGGATCTCTAAAATTTTTTACCAAATCCTAGAAACTGAGAATTCGAGATTTAAATCACGGAACAGAAAGGATTACGTAGGAAGAGTAAAATTAAAGGGCAGAATGAGATACGGTACGTCAACTATTAGGCGGTGCTTTGGCGAATCCCATTTTGAGAATATATTGCCGGGCAGTTTTGCAGTAACAGCTTCTACCAATTATACCCAAGAGAAAATTACGTCGAGTACAGCAGGCGAAAACTTTCGAAATCATTTTTTGTTTCCTGTAGGCTAAAATTTAACTGCTTCTCTTACAAATTCTATCATTTACCGTGGACTAAATATCGAGACTAAAAGCGGATGAAGCGACGAGCGAGCAGCGGCTACTGTAGTCTAGTCAATACTGCCTATGATCACATAAAGTGAGCACCGCAGGCGAGATTTTTTTAAGTGAGCTTTTTCCTGCCAAATTTAACCATTTCCATCCAGATTCTAGCTTTTAATATTTGCGCCCTTCCACAAAATAGAGAATATTACGAAAAGTGCCGCATGCGGAATTTTCAAAACATCGATGGTTAGATCTTCTTTTTGGGGGTCCAAAATAAAAGTAAGGATTATCGAAGAAATCATAGATCAGTCATTTTGTCTGCGACCACTGCTTCACTCGACCTGTTCAGAGGTTTCGAGGTTCGTGGTAAATCCCGAATCCTGGCAATTATACCGAATAAATTACCTAATCCCAGTTATTATGCCAAATAATTTCAGACCGATAGCATGTTCGTGATTCTGTATAACAACCGTGGTACGGCTATTATACCGAGTTGTTTTGGTATCGAAAGACTAGAGAATAATTTTCATATTCGGTACAAAATCGTCGAAATGGGAAGAAAAGCCGGGATTCGTGGTAACTACCGAGTCCTGACAATTATACCGAATAAATTACCGAATCCCAATCATGATACCAAATAATTCTGAACCGATAGATTATTCGGCATTATGTGTAACTACCGAATCACCATAAATATACCGAACAGTTCTGGCATAAATTATCTCACCGAATTACTAATAACTACCGAATACTGGCAATTTTACCAAATCTCGATCATTATACCAAATAGATTTGGACCGCTAGCTTATATGGGATTCTGTACAACTACCAAATCCACGTAAATATACCGAATAGTACTGCGATCGAAAAAATACTGAACAATTTTAGTAAATTTTGTGGCCTCCAGCCCAAAATTTTACCGAAATCCAAAAAAAGGGGGGAGCCCCCCGGCCCCCAAGGATGGTCAGATACGGGAAGAGAGAATTTCCAATTCAACCTGGCCGGGCCCCTAACATGCCTGCCAACTTACATTCCACCGATCAGCGACGGATGAATGAATATTATTATTCCTGCGCCTAAGAACGTATAAATCTCCAGTGAACCAGTCCAACGTATAAATCTCCAGTGAAGCAGTCTTATTCCTGTCTGAAAATGTGAGCACACTCGGACGAAAAAATCTCCGATTTCAAATATTGGGCTTAATCTGTTGGGTAGCGCACGCGAGGGGTTACTCAGACCCGGAATGGCTGTGCAGTTAGTGACCAGTGCCCTCGGCGACCAGCCGGTGCCCACGGAGGCTTGCTCGGTGTTGCCCAAAAAGACAGTATCCCCTCTGGCGCACGGTAGGCTGTATGTAGCCTACTGCAAGGCGTTTTTTCGTGACAATCTAGATCGACGATTAACAATCTCCAAATTGTGTTTTTCTCAGACAATCCAGATTAAGAAAAATCTTTTCTCTGTCAATCCCGACTCGTTCTTGGATCGTCGACACAAATCTCGCAGCGGAGCAAGATCGTAGGATTGTCGTTTTATAATCTGACATAGTCGATTCGCTTTTTGGGATCCCAAAACGTAAGTGGAGAGATACCTATGACATCGCAAAAGTTGTCCGTCCGTCCGTCCGTCTGTCCGTCTGTCCGTCCGTCCGTCCGTCCGTCCGTCTGTAAGCACGATAACTCTCGAAGGGAATGAGATATTTTGATGAAACTTGGTATGAGGATTGTTTTGGGTCAAGGGTAAGGTCGAGTTCGTAGATGGGCTCGGTAGCCCTATATTTGGGGGTGGGGGCTAATGTGATAGTCGATTATGGGGTAAGAAGACATGCTGAGCACGACGGTTACAATCATTTTCTCGCCGTACAAGTAAGTTCGTCCGGAATCCGGCAAAAACCGAAAAGTTCGTTAAAAGTAAAAGTTTCATTTGAAGTTGATTAAATGTTTGATTTAGGGGTAAGAAGACATGCTGAGCATGATGGTGAAAATCATTTTGTCGCCGGACAAGCAGTTCGTCCGGAATCCGGCCAAAACCGGAAAGTTGGTTTAAAAGTAACAGTTTCATTTGAAGTTGATTAAATGTTTGATTTATGGGTAAGAAGACATGCTGAACCCGATGGTGAAAACCATTTTCTCGCCGGACAACTAGTTCGCCTGTAATCCGGCCAAAACCGGAAAATATGTTAAAAGTAAAAGCTTTATCTGAAGTTGATTAGATGATATATTTAGGGGTAAGAAGAGATGCTGAGTCTGTATATAATGATCATTTTTTACCCGGACATATAATTAGTCCGGAATCCGGTTGTACCCGCATTTTTTTTTAAGTCAAAATTTTATTTAAAGTTGATTAGATTTCTTTATAGGGATAAGGAGATACGCCGGCTTCGTTTCTGAATTTTTCTGCTTTTGCTGGACTAGTAGTGGAATAGTAAATTTGGCAGTAGTGAAGCAGGAAGTTTCGGTCAATATCGTCAAAATAGATATGGCTTATAGAGGTAGAGATAGGTAGATAGAATATCTGAAGTCGGTTTTCTCTGATGATTAGCCTGGCGAAGACAAGACCGAATTGTCTGGATCAAATCTTAGATTTTTGGAATCCCATCGACACCTTTGGTCTTGTTCTCTAACGGATCAGTTATCTAGGATTATAATTCGGGATAGTCGCAGAAAAACGCCTTATACTCCGGAGTTAGGGTCGGCACTGACAAAGCTCCATCCACTCACGGATTGCGAAAATGTCTCAAATGCTAATAACTTCTGGAGAACATCAAAGGGAAACAAACTCTGTATCATCGGTCCCGATTCTGAGGAAATGTCACTGGAAATTTCACGGCGATTGTCCTAGTTCGATATACTTCTTTGAACTCCGTCGATTCCTTCGAGAGGGAAAGAAAGCCGACACCAATTACGGGTGAGTCACAGGAGGCGCAGTCAGTGCCATTATGAAGTAGATTGCAAATATGAAACCTACACAACACGAACAATATAAGAGAATGTCATCCATCCAGAATCCCGAGCAACGTTACGGAAAGTCGTGAGTCCTTGATGCCTTGTAGCATCTGCTAAATCTGTCTGTTTTGCCCCTGGGAAGGAGCTTCGTAAGCCAGTGACAATTAAATGATTTCGCTTTCCTTGCGATTCTCCCGAGACTCGAAGTCGATAATACTGAGAAACAACATAAGTCAAAGCTACTCCAGCTACCACAGTTCCATTTCTCCGGAGCTATTAAGTTATAAGTAAAAACAAAGCAGATTATCGCGGTCAACTTATGCATGGCTCGCCCAGCGCAGATGCCGATCTCTGTTTACTGCTCCTGGCCGGGGAGTGCGATGCGTGGTTCGGGTCAAACCATTCGATGATAAATTTCTCTTGGTCCCCGTTTTCCAGAGCCTCGTTTTTGTTGCAATAGCACTGCCGCATCGCTGCTGCAGCACTTCTTTGCTTTTGCACAATATGCATTTTTGGATTCACTTTCTTCTTGTTTGAAGCGGCAGCGCTGTAGCATTTTGCAGGGAAGCACGGACTTGGTCGGTGAGCAAGTCTGTGATTCTCGAGAAGCGCTGCCGTCTTCCTCGGAAGCGTTGCAGTGCAAAAACGGATGTAGAAAGAATCAGTCTGGAATCGGCCGAGAAGTGGACCTGCAGCATGCCACAAAAACGAGGCTCAGTTGTGTCGTCTGCGGTACAATAATCGACATAACCGCACCACAGGCTCCGTCGATTGTTGAGCCTCTCGACGAGGATTCGAACATCAGGTCCAAAGGAGCCTTTGTTCAATGGCCAACCAGTCCTTTAACTATACTGAGTTATCAGTGACTATCGAGACCAAAAAGTGCATTAGCTATACCCGGAACAGGAACCATTAATATTGACAATAACTAAACTCGACAAATGATAACTCATCAGAAGCTTTCCTTGATGTTTTTCGAACCTTGTATTCCGAGTATACGGCGTCATAAGAAGTCTCGTAAAAAGTCAGAAGCCGCCATGCCAAAATGTGTTCTTTATGACACGTCTGCGTTCGGCTAACTGCAATATCGCGATCGTAAAGTCTGTCTGTCCCTCTGTCCGACTTTTGCTAGTTCGGGCAAACGAGCTAGGAGACAACATTTCGCAGGAATATAAACGACCCGACACAACACTCAACGAAACCTTTCTTTTCCGGATCCGATCCGTGTGGGGGTGGAGTGAGAGGGGATCATTATTGTTATGACCCACGTAGTTGCAAATGGGGGATCCGGACGGGACGGACGAACTGGGTGGTAGGAGCAGATACCCTGGACATTCCTTTTATGTTTCTTAACTTCTCTGACCAAGGTGAGAAAGTTGGAGGTAGCCCGGAAATTAAACTAGACCTACATGGCCTAGGCAACGTGAAGTGTTGCGGCAACCTTTGTCCGGCTTCGCCGACTAAAGTGTTGCGAGAGATTTTGTTTCTTTGGTTTTGTTTCTTCGCTGTCGGCTAAATGCTGAAGTTGTCAACTTATCGAAGCTTATAAAACGGT
This sequence comes from Branchinecta lynchi, assembly GCA_023053575.1. Classification (NCBI taxonomy): domain Eukaryota; kingdom Metazoa; phylum Arthropoda; class Branchiopoda; order Anostraca; family Branchinectidae; genus Branchinecta; species Branchinecta lynchi. Next base: position 22,607,439 of record JAKZAP010000002.1, read on the forward strand.
ATGTTCTAAGAAGAACACAATCAGTAATCACATGATCAAAGACTATTCCTCAGCGCTGTAAAAACAACAACAAAAGAATATCGGAAGACGAGACTAAACTGACTTTGCAGTCAGTTGAACTTTATCGTTTTCAATCGTAGACATCGTGACGGATGAAAACTTAGAACAATATCTTATATAATCTAGTTGGTACTATAAAGCTATGCGTAACTTTTCAGGATTAAAATACCATAGATGACACTGTAAATTATAACGAAACTACCTCATTGTTTTCCATTATCGTTTGTACCCGTTGCGTAAACAGTTGATCCTAGTTTACAGCGGTAGACCATCGATACAAACTTTCTTACCGTTAGATTTACAGAAATCGAATAGAATCTGCACGAATTTGCACAAATTTCTAGCCCCTAGTGAACCGATTCCTACTTACAAGTCCCTCTCCCGTGATAGACATCAAGTTCACCGGAAACAAATAGTGGGTGCACCAGCTAGCAAAAGTTGCAAACCCCTCATCGCTGAAGATGATAACAGGTGATTATTACTTACAAGTCCCTTGCCTATCTTACAATTGGGAACCAAATTGTTCTTACCATTGAATACACCGGAAACAAATAACAGGTACACCAACTAGCAAAAGCTGCAAATCCCTCGTCGCTGAAGAAGATTATGAGCTAACAGTCGACTGTTGCTTAGAAGTCCCCTACATGTCTCACAACTGGTATCGCCTATTTTTGGTTTCACCGTGTACCTTACTACTGAAGTTATCAACCCCTTGAAACTTTCAAACTGGTGTATCTCATGAAAGATTTTTTTTTACCAAAAAATGGATGACGTATGCTTAGATCAGCTCGTCAACCGCTATCGATTGCCGTCGAGAAAAAAATTCTACCTGTCTTAGTTCAAAAGTTGACTTTATTGCCGTAGGCCAACTTTCTCACGTCACCGCTTAGAAAGGAGCAAAGGATAAGCTCTAATTTCTTTAGCAATGAGAGAACTTTTAAAGTTTAAGAAGCACATCTGATACCATCTCTCTACCGCAATCCTAAGTGCAAAAAAACATAAACTCAGCCGAAATCGCGAACAGAAATGGGTAGAAACAATAGATGGCAGCACCTTCGGGCCCATGGGAAAAAGCCACTATTTTGTTTCTGTAAATTTTTCTATTTATCACTCAAAGAAGATATGTTGGCTGTGTGGCCGGGTAACTGCCGCATATATTTAACACTTATAGATTTTAGTCCATCTTCAATTTGAAACTGGTGCCTGCCTGCTTGCGTGCTAGAACGTAGCTTTCCACTGGAAAGCAGAAAAAAGGTTTGATGAAAAGAAAGGTTGGCTGCACAACTTCAGATAATCCTCCACTTCACTTCGCACACAGTAGGCTCTGGGCTCGAGGACAAGGAAAAACCATTCGTTTTGGCCCCAGGCAAGAGTTCTAGGAGCTTTCCAAAATGTAATGTCATATTCCTCAATCCGGGCTAAAGTCCACACTTTCCGTAAAAACCGCACAGGTTAGACCTTTACCAGTTACCAGGAAGAAAATGAAATCGAAGGCCCAGGAAAAAAAAAAAAACGAAGACAAAACCAAAGTGTTGCTCTCGCAACAGAACTAGGAACCGGTTAGTGAAAAATCATGATGGAGAAAAGATCACGGGTCCTAGATATGGTATTTTAAGGTCCGGAACGGTTCTGGTGGTGGAGTTGGAGGGGCGGGGTACCGGACATCCCAGGCTGACTGGAAAACATTTAAACAATGGCTCTAAACGAAAAGTCAGCAACGACGTTCGTCAGCGATGTGTCGGCCCTTCTTGCAATCAGGAACTGCAATCGGGAATTGCTAGTTCGTTTCTTCCACCAACAGCCTGACGAGGACCCTTGCCAAGAAGCGACAAAATATCGCTGACGAATGTCATAGCTGACTTTTCGCTTTTTCGAGTGAACCTTGATGGTTGCAAAAAAAAAAAGGCCAACGTGTGCCATTTATGTATCCCTTTTGCTAGATTTATCGGGTAAGTAGTTGTTGTTAAGGCAAAATTATTAAAAAGCACTGAATGTACAAATATTCTCCACAGTGCTTGTTTCATCTATTCGTGGTGTAGTGTAAAAAAAAAAAGGTTCAGATATTGGTTTAGCATGTTTTTACCAACTTGTCAAATCTTTGATAGACTCCTAGCAGCTCTAGAACTTTGCAAGATGTGTGCGGAAAACTAGCTGGGGCGAATTACAGTCTGTTGCTCTGACCGTTGGGCTAAAACTCTCTGTTTTTAGTCAAGAATTGTCGACTTTAGAATAAAGAACTTCCGTACCGTAGTCAAATCAATAACAACATTTCAAGTCTACCAAATGTCCGGGTTTTGGCGAATTACAGCAAAATTGCTTGTCGGGCAAGAAAACGAAGTTCAGAAATGGATGTTCTTACTCCTGCTGCAAAAAACTTTTGCGAAAAACTTTTACTTTTACATAATTTCAGGCTTAAGCCGAATTTCGGGTGAACTACTTGTTGTGTTCGGTAGAGCAATTAGTTTCAGATCTGGATTCAGCTCTTCGGGTATTGACAATGTTAGCGCACTCCATGTTACTAATGGTAGCTCTTTGCTTCTCGACCATATTTGTTTGGTAAATGCAAATGATTTATGTCACTATTTAGGCACTACTTACGGCACTATTTATGCAGGGTTTGTTAATTATTTTGTCACATGTTTGACCCTAGTTGGTCGTATCCTAGTTTAAATAAAATAAATATAAAATAAATAAATTGTCCCTACAACGTTTTGTATAAGGGATCTTACACCAATTACAGTGTCCACGACTGTACATTTATGAATCGTTGGGAAGTGCTATGTACCCCCTTCACAGTTCGGTTTTCAACTAGGTACTGGTTGCACTATGCACTAGTATTGGTAACATCCGCACTGACTGATGCAGAAAATTCGGGGGAAAGTCTGGCCCTAGCCGGTCGCGATGTTCGTCAAGCTTTCGACTCTCTGATTCGCGCTGCCATCCTTGGGCATGCGGAGAAGCGAGGTGTAGTTCGCGCTGTAATAATATCTTTGCGGAATATGTACTCGCGGCTCCGAGAATGGCTTAAGCTGCCTCAAAATTTACTGCGGTCGCATCAACCTTGCATTGTGGTCGCACAATCCAAGCTTTTTTTTTTTAATTTGACATCCTCTCCCCCACCCCTAAATATAGGACTACGAGGCATAGCCTATCTACGAGCTTGACATGCACAAAATAGAGAGTTAGTATGCTAACAGACGGACGAATTACGAAGTCATAGTACAGGTCAAAATCATAATACAGGTGTTACCTTTTCCTTCGAAGAAAACCCACACTCCGCAAGATATCCCCCCCCCCCGCGATACTTATTTTGATTTTGTTGTGTATTTCTTGTATGTTGTTAGTATGTTTATTCGAACCAGTGTTAACACTATAATTTTTGCGATGGCCTTCGGGTTTTTGAGTAAATACTTTCATTCTGTTCTTACCTGGGGTATGTTGAAGAGCTGCAAAAGGTTTTGAACCTGAATTGCAACCGCGCTTGAACCCGGCCCAAGAACACCCACAAGATTCCTTTCCTTAGACTGCCGTCGCTGGAAAAAAAAAACATTCTCAGTCAAACTCGCTTAAGGACCAGCCCACACTCATCTAATCCCCCCCCCCCCCCCCTCTAAGACATAACGAACCAAATTCAGACACTAAAGTGGGTACTCCCTCACAATCGTAAACTGCCGGAAGCGATTGTAACGTGTCGCAGTGGCCATTTTTGTGGTTTTCAGCTAATGAGAGCCCGCCGGGTCTGGACGAGTAGAGCTGCGACGGATTTACTATTGCTAGTGGAGGACCCACTTTACAGACAAACGAATTACAGAAAGGTAGCCTAGTACCCAGGGTCGTCCTGAGGGGGGGACGCAGCGCCCTCCCCCCCCCCCCCCTACGTTTCGGGCCAAAAAATTCGGTCAAAACGGGCATCGCTGCGAAACAGCGTTCGTTTGTCCCCGCATTTCCAAATTGGGTGGTTTAACGTGTTTATTGGTTCCCCTTTCTTTATCGAATTTGCTAATTCACCAACTTTTGTTCACTCCGCATCGATTTCACCGCATTCGGTCCGTCCCTTCGTGAATCCGGTGTTTTGACCTGTTTATTCGGTCTCATTCGTTAGCGAATTTGGTAATTTACAGGACTTTTCTCAAGTCCGTATCTGTTCTATCGCATTCGGTGAGTCCATTTCATAATTCGGTAATTAATCAGATTCATTTGGTTCTGATTCGTGAGCGAATTCGATAATTCATCCAACTTTTGTTCAGTCCGCATCGATTTCGAATTCGGTCGCATCCAGTCAGTCCATTTCATAATTCAATTCGGTGAGATTCATTTGATTCTGATTCGTTACCGAATACGGTTTCTGTTACTAGACTTGCCGAAATCGGTTGTTATAGGTGGTTCTAACAAGAGTTTTATTTCATTACAAAATTCGGTTGTTATACCACTCTCGATCTGTTCCTTATTTTTTTTTTAGTTAGTTTTTCGGTATAATACGAATTCATTATTTGCTTCAACCCAGTTACTGAGTTCGGTAATTTAAGTAGCTTTTATTTAGCTCTCGTAGCTTTTATTTAGCTACCGTTTACGTAGCTTCAGTTGGTTGCTGTTCATTTTTTTTACTTCTTAGGATTGCAGTACTTCAGGAATAAGCACGTCTCTTGACGTGAAAACTAGCCTACTTTTATTTGCTGTAAATTCCGAACAATTGTACTTTGTATCTACTTTACTCTGGATTGCCCCTTTCGTTTCGCCAGACAGCTCTGGGTTAATAGGTAATCTTGGGATTGCAAAAGGGCAATTTTATCATCAGTGTTTCCACAAAATATCGCCTGCGGCGCATTTATCAGTCTACACTAATTAGACAAAAGGTGTGTCGTTTTAATTGGGGTTTGAGGCTTGGAATTTCGGGGGGCTTGGACCATGTTAAAAGCTAGAATTTGCATGGGAAGTAATTAGATGTTGCCAGAAAAAAAAGGCGGATTCAACAAATTTCGCCTGCGGCGCCTTAATTAATCATGGGTAACCCGTTAGCGACGCTGTTGCCATGCAGCAACGCCGTTTTTTGCGATTATTTCAAGTCCTGATGGCAAAACTGGAAAGGTCTTCCAAAGGCAAAAGGCTAGTGACGGCAAAAAAAAAAAAAAGAACAGAAGTGGAAAAGCGTGAAAACGCGCCAGTTTTTCTCTTTCGACTTGTTTTTATATATTACATTGTAGCTTCATGCAAATCGCTGTGTTTTTAGAAAAAAAAAATCCGTGAAAATCGGGTACCAGGTTCGACCCTCCCCCCCCCCCCCCCCCCCCCCCAATGAAGAAATTGCTCGGGACGCCCCTGCTACTACCCCTGGTATGCTTGCGTCAGCGTAATCAAGTTCGGAAATGGTTTTGTCCCACTTTTGTAGACTTTTTGTTTGCCACTATTACCCTTTACTATATCATTACGGTCCCCAACCACAGTAACTGTGGGTTAACACAGATGATCGCTCGCAAGACTTCATTTTAGTTGCTAGTTGTGTAGTGCCTACAAAATCGCAGCAAGTGTCGAACAGGACTGTCGGGTTCAGCTACAAAAGTTGCCAAACTATTGAAGTCATAAGCTTGTAATGGTACTATATTTCCTGAGCAAAAGACGGAACAAGTATGTGTTTTGTCTTTCGTCAGTCTTGCCCCATCTGACAACTAATATCAGTTTTTGAGAAACTATTTCCATTTTTGCACGAACACGGAACAGCTATTCTCCAAAAAATCGTAATTGTGTCGCTACATTTGCGACGAACGAAAAAAACGGGCTAAACTCAATAAACACATCTTCTCACAGGTACATTCTCACCCATTTTCAGAGCATGGTACAGCTTTGTCAAACCGGACCCTGCAGGTTTTTCCTTCTAGTGCAGATTTACAAGCCCTTAACACCAAGGATGGCCTTAACTACATACCTGGCTAGTACAAGAGTCATTAGCTTCAGCCGTCTTCTTCGGAACATAGGCTTCTGAATCAAAGGACAGTGCATCTCGGATGAACTCAATACTTTGTTCGAGGGCCACAGGAGCATACCAACAGGAGTCCCTGATTTCAACACCTAAAGTGACATTCGGAAGCAGCAGCGGGTTCCGGTTGATGGCATCTATTGCCTGGAAACGAAAACTTAGTTATTTCAGTCACTTTAAAAAACAGACTGATTCATATCACCTTACCTTCAAGATTCAAGGTCATATACCGATCACTTTTCCGTCGGTCGGTCGGTTTGGTGATCGCAAGTTAGGGTACTTCCAGATGTACTAGGATGATGAAACGTGGCAGTCATATCAGGGACCCGAACAAACTGACTTGGAAATAGTCACTTCACCCATTCGATCATCGTGGGGAGTGGGGCGAGGGGTAATCCGGAATATTAAAGCATGCGTAACTTTCGAACGGGTGATCGGATCTAAATGAAACTTGATATGTGGAAAGAACACATGCATCAAATGTCCCACTTTACGTCCGAACCGGATCCAACAACTGTGGGGGGAAGTTGGGGGGTACCGGAAATATCGTGACACGCTTAGAATCGAGGGATCGGGATGAAACTTGGTGAGATGACCAAGCACATATCCTTGATACATAGTTGACACAACCGGATCAGATCCAGGCGCTGTGGGGGGGGGGGGGCTGGATCCCGGAATTCCGCACGGGTTAAGTACTTCCAGATACGCTAGGATGATGAAACTTCGCAGGCGTATCAGGGACCCGACCAACCTGACTTGGAAAGTCACTTCCCGCATTCGACCATCGTGAGGGGAGTGGAGGGAGGGGGCGTAACTTTCGAACGGGTGATCGGATCTGAATGAAACTTGACATGTGGAAAGAAGACACGCTTCACATGTCCCGTTTTACGTCCTGACCGGATCCGACAACTGTGGGGGTTGGTTTGTTTGAGGGAGGGTACCCGAAATATCGTGATACGCTTAGAGTGGAGGGATCAGGATGAAACTTTGTGGGAAGAACAATCACATATCCTTGATACATCGTTACATAACCGGATCGGATCCAGGCACTGTAGGGGGGGATAGATTCTCGGTCCCGGAATTCTGGGTATCACGGGTTGAGGTACTTCCAGATGTACTAGGACGATGAAACTTCGCAGACTTATCAGGGACCCTACCAGATTAACTTAAGACGAGTCATTTCCCCGATCCGACCATCGGGGGGGGGGGGGGAGGGGAATCCAGAATCTTGAGGCAAGCTTAACTTTCGAGCGGGGCATCGGACACAAACGAAACTTGACAGTTGGAAAAGAGCTTGTTGCATGGCTGCACCATTTCATGTCCGGACCGGATCCGATAGCTCTGGGGAGGAGGATTGGACGGGGATCGGAAATCTCGGAACAGGCTTAGAGTGGAAGGACCGGATTTCTGATGATCCGTGAGTTCGGTACTTCCTGATGTACTAGGACGATGCAACTGGGCTGGCATATCAGGGACTTGAATAACCGACTTGACAATAGGCGTTTACATGATCCGATCATCGTGGACGGAGTGGAGGGAGGGGGGAATCCGGAATCTCGAGATATTTATAACTCTTGAACGGGTGATCGGATCTTAATGAAACTTGATATTTGGAAAGAACTCGTGTCTCACACGATCCACATAAAATCCGGACCGGATCCGGTGACTCCGGGGGGGGGAGCTGGAGAGGGGAACCGGAAATCTTAGGAAACACTTAGAGTAAAGGGATCAGGATGAAACTTGGTGGGAAGTGCAAGCACAAGTCCTAGATACACCATTGACATAACCGGACCAGATTCAGGCACTATAGGGGGAGTTGGGGGGAGGGGGTCAGGACTTTTTATTATCCGTGAGTTCGGTACTTCCTGATGTACTAAGACGATGCAACTGGGCGGGCTTATCAGGGATACGAAAAAACTGACTTGACAATAGTCGTTTGCATGATCCGATCATCGTGGGGGAGTGAAGGGATGGAGAATCCGGAATCTTGTGGCGTTCATAACTGTCGAACGAACGATCGGATTTCAATGAAACTTGGCAAGTGGAAAGAGTTGTCGTCTCAGATATTCCATGTCCAGTTCCGACCGGATCCGATACTTGTGAGGGGGGATTGAAGGGGGACACCGGAATATTCGTGAAACGGTTAGAATGGAGGGATCAGAGTGAAACTTGCTGGGAAGACCAAACATCTGCTCCAGGTAAATCTTTTACACAATTGGACTGGATCCGGACACGGGGGGGGGGGTTCCTGGAATTCCGTTTTTTGGGGGATTTTCGCGACGAAACTTGGGGGTATAATAATCCTAGGGGCGAGTGGAGGGAGGGGAATCTGGAATATTGAGTCACGCGTAACTTTGGAACGGGTGATCGGATTCGAGTTAAATTTAATAATTGAACAGAGAACATTTCTCTCTGGTGATCTTTTTAATTTCCGGACCGGATCCGACAACTATTGGAGGGGGGCGGAAAATACTTGACCCACTTAGACTGGAGTGATAGGATGGAACTTTGTGGGAACAACAAACAGATGCTCAGGATAAATCATTTACAGAACCGGATTGGCTCCGGGTACTGTGGGTGGAGTTGGAGAGGGAGGGGGGGGGGCTGGGATTCCGGTGATCGCGACTTAAGGTACTTCCAGATGTGGTAGAACGATGAAACTTTGCTGGAAAATTAGAGATTCAACAAGATCTGCTTAGAAATCGCTACATCCCAAATCCGATTGTTCCTTAAAGTACCAATCTTGACCGCAAAGTAAGAAAAATACTTTTATGCAAAATATGCATTTTCCTGATCCCCATCAGCCCATTATCATTTTTGTCTCAAGGGTTTTGCTTACAAATGAAGTTCTAGCTCCCTTAGAGTGCGCATCTTAACCGCAAAGTTGAAACTTACTTTTGATCAAACAATACATCTTAACCCATGCAAGTGCCACATGAGCTTACAGCTTTTGTTATATAGCCTACGGCCTGTAGAAGGCATTTGCCTAGAAGTGTATATTTTTACTTCTGACTTGAAATAGTTAAGGTTCAAAAAATATCTCTGGCCTGAAAAATGATCCTGCCAATGTCCGAAATAACCCCAAAAAAGTATGTTTTTATCTGCCGCATTAAAAGGTTCGAAATAACCTTAAAACAATTTCAGAATTTTATTTCTAGCCTACAGAACACGCTTAACAAAAGCGCCGATAAAATGCATACTCTCATCTCTGGTCAGAGAAAGAGCTTTGCAGAAAGGGACGAATAAAAAAAAAAAAAATTTCATCTCCGGTCAGAAGAAGAGCCTTGTCACGAAGGACCGAACGAACAAAAGAAACGTAATTTCTAATTTTCCTTTCTAGCCCACAAAAAAGGTCAGAAATGACTAAACACAATTTTATCGGCATCTAGTAAACCCTTGCCGAGAAGGAACAATCAGGATTCCGGACGAACTAGTTGTCCGGTAGAAAATAATTTTCGCACAAGCGTTCGGTATGTCTTCTTATCCCTAAATAGAAACTTTTCGGTTTTCTCAGGATTCCGGACAGACTACTTGTCCGGCGAGAGAATGGTTTTCATAGTTGTGTTCCTGCTCATCAACGTTATCTGGCGTAAGCCGATTTCTATGTTTAACGGAAGAAGAAGAATTTTCCCAGAAACATTTTATGGAAGCCATGTACATCGCTTCTGAAAAAGTTTCTATGGGGACATGTGTAGCCAACTAACTGGCTACTGAGAGTGTTTCTGGGGGGACAAGTGTAGCAAACTAGTTGGCTACTGAGAGTGTTTCCGTGGGGACAACTGTAGCCAACTATTTGGCTACTGAGAGTCTTTCTGGGGGGACAAGTTTAGCAAACTAGTTGGCTACTGAGAGTGGTTCTGTGGGGACATGTGTAGCCAACTAGTTGGCTACTGACAGTGTTTCTGGGGAACAAGAAACCGTGCTTTATCTCCTGAAATCAAGAAACCTCACAGCTCTAAACTCTCTTACGAAGATAGGCTAATTTTTGTGGAAACAAGGCAATGAACATTCAGATTAGAGAAGTGACCAACAACCAAATATTAAATAAATAAGCATGCCTCTGCCTGTCATAAACCAGTAGGCATAACTGGCAGATTCTATACTTAGATATAGGAACATCATTCTGCATCAATTGTCCATACGACAGCAATAGCTTCTATCGCAAGAAAAACCAGACACTGAACCTTCCTCCTCTGACCTGCCTCTGACTCAGCCAGCCTTGACTAGCGTTATTGCGGATTTGAATTTAAAGTGGGGGCTGCAACTTGGCTATGTTGAAAATCTCACATAGGGTCTCTAAAAATCCGTAATGACCTCTTTTCTGTAAACAGAACAAATCCTCAAACTTGAGTTCTTAAACCAAAATTCTTTTGAGATAAAGAAGAACATTTTTTTTCTACTTTTTATCAAGACGTATCGTTTTAGGTTGCACAAGTGTACGAATACACAAAAAATACCAAACAAATAAAATACCAGGTCACTATTAAAGAAAAAAGTTGCGGACTTTACATCTTTTATAGTTTCCTTAATCTAGGCTTCAAGTTTACGGGTTGATAAATTCTTCAAAGCCGACCTTGGACGTGAAACCTAAGCTAAATTATTCCGGTAAAAAAACTTTTGAACGTTCATGTAAATCGGAAGCAAAGTAAAAAATAATCCGGAAGCTCGAGCTTTTCTGCATTCTGCATTACACGTGATATTCATAGTTCTTATCGAAATAGGTCCTGAATTCAACTTGACTCGGGATTTTTTTTTAGAATTTTATGTGCAAACTCGCATCTTTACCATCCGTGTAAGATCGGCCAATAAAATACTACAGTGTTCCCGAGACGATGCAAATGCTCAGAGTTCTCTTGAAATTCATTCGATCTCTCGTTTCCAGCCCTGCATAGTAATTGTTTCACAATTGTAACCTTGCGTCATAGTGATATCATAAATAGGCCGTACCGCTCAAATTCTCTAGAAATCCGTTTCAGTTTAAAGTTTATGAGGCTCTCTTTGACCTACCCAACATATTTGAAATTACCTATCATTTTATTTGTCTATCGAGCCGCAGCCGCAGCATACGGTCATTTGCATTGACAATTTGAACTAACCCTTTACCCGAACAGTATTTTACCTGGAGTTCGAAAGCTGGGTCCAGTTGCTTGAAATTAACATCGTGTGGATTGGCACACTTTCATCGGAAGACAACGGTCTTAACTGTGAACACTTTCTTAAAAGATCTAGTGTCGGCAAATCTAGTGTCACAGTAGTTTTCGGGGTGTTTTACTCCGACTGATGGTAGTGAAATAAATCTGTATGCAACACTGTTTTCCTTTTTGAAATTTCGATACTAAACAAAATCTTCTCTTTTTGTAACTTACCGTGATAGTTTTTTATTTTCAAAGTTTGCTTCAATGTCTTTACTCTCGCGATGGACTTTATTTTCAGATTCGTGAGATAAGTACTGAAAGCGGGACATTTTAATTAAAATGTTGTTGTGCAGACCATTTGTTCGGAAGAGAAAGAGATTTGCATCAGACATTTTATAAAATGGTGATATTCTGCTACACTTCAAAATCGAACGAATAGCCTACTGAAATCCAGGCTTTCTTATTGTCAAACCAGACGTTATGTTTGTATTCCCTAGATTTCCAGACGAGGTGGCGTAAAATCGAGGCCTGTCTGAAATAGATGGCTGGACGGCCATCTACGAACTTGACTTGTATTTCGACCCAAAGAATAATCACATCAAGTTTGAAAAAAATATCTGATCCCCTAAATCCCTTGAGAGAGTTATCGTGCTTATAGACGGACACGATTTTCTACACTTTCGACATTCAACTGAAAATACCTCAACTTTCTCTACGGAATGGATGATGGTGCCAGAAATGTCGGCAGAATCGCAACCAACCGACCCTGATCGTTTAGCCGCAACGAGTTTTCCAAGTTTACGATGAAAGTGCACAAAATCCAACCGGGAATATGATTGGTTGATTGGCCAGGACAGAAGGATGCGTTCAAATAACATCCGGTAGTTCCCAAGAGTTTCAAATGTCCTTGACGAATGTGACACAGGCTTTTTCGGAGGTGGTGGCTATTAGTGACTATAACGGTAAAAGGTCTCCCCCCCCCCCACGGCTAAGTATAGGGCCCTGCTTTGGGGGAAGGGACCTCATAACCAGATGCGTTAATAGCCAAATGTTTGGGGGGGGGGGGGGCGAGGCATTTACCGAGTGGCTGGTAATTTTTACCGACTGTTTCTGCAGAAAAAAAACACTGTTTTAAAACAACTGAAATGACAGTTTTGAAAAAAGTCGACTGATTTTCAGAAAAACCGAATATTTTGACAAAAAATCGACCAATTGTCGGAAAAAAAAATGTTTTGACGAAAATTCGCGACACTTCGCGCCGACTCGATTATTCCCTACCGACTGTCCGACAGCATTTGGGGGGGGGGGCGTCCCCCCCCCCCAGTCGTGACGACCCTGCTCATGACGGCTAGGCTAGGGGATCCGGACTACGTTTTGTCTGGGTTCTACGTCGAAAAAAACTGAAGGTACACCAAACTCTTACATTGTCAAAAGTTTCATAATAGATAACACGAGGATGCGCGGTTTCAACAGATAATGCGTAACAGATAACACTTCGGATGTTATCTGTTGTGTTTGAAAACGTTATGCAGGAAATGTTATGCATGACAAGCTGTGTTAGGAAGAGCGAAAAAAGCATCTACTGGCTTTATTCCTTATCGTCATGATGTCGGAAAGTCAGCAGATACTTTTTGGCGTTTTTTTTCGGTTCTTCCTGATGGTAGTGCTTATTATGCATAACATTTTGAAACACAACAGATAACATCCGAAGAGTTGTCTGTTACGCCTTATCTGTTGAAACAGGTATGGAACTTTGGTATGGAACTTCTGACAGTGTTGGGACGCGCCCTAGCCACACGTCCCTGTATGACGTTGATCGCGTTAGGAGTTACCTAATCTTACCTGAAAAGTTGCCTCGACTCGCTGTATTCCATACTGCTCCCGTATGTCTCCGCACTGCCTCGCAAACGCTGTTTTATGTGCTGGTTGATCGTGGACAGAAAACAAAGCACCGATCAGCACCTCTCCTTCCACCTCAGCTGTCTTCTTCCTCACTTTCGAACCATCACAGGACAAAAAAACAAGGAAGTACACTACACAAACAGCGTGAACGTTCATACTGCCATGGCAGGATTTTCAAAATTCGAACCGAAGGTTTTACTTTTGATTGTATACTCCCTTTCACTTATCTTATCATCAGGCTGTCTGAAATGTTTACAACGCTACCGACCATTGATTACTCAGGCAATTTCTTTAAAGCATGGAACGCATCTTCACTTGTCTGTAAGTCTGTTTCTACTTTTTCGGCAAGATGCGCATTCACCAGGGAGCACAAAGGCGAGGCAGGAAATAACATGCTTCCACAAAACTATTCACATCTCACTATATTTAAGTTTCCGCTTCCACTCACTCTGAAAACTAGAGGTCATTCAAGGATCCCTTTCCAGAGACCCTACCTCTTCTGTGGCTGGACGCTTACTGAAATCCTACTGCTGGGAATACTGAATAAGTGTTGGGTTCCCACTAACATTCCAAGCACGGAGGGACGCTGATGATTGGTTACTTGTGTATCCCACAAGCCGACAGAATCATTCCAGGCTATCTGAAACACTATTCTTTCTTGAATCAGAAAAGCATTGTTCTGTAATCAAGATGTCAGCAAAGGTACAGTATACGCTACTAACGTCATTAAAAGACGATCGAATGCTATCCCCCCCCCCCCTTCAGTAAGCCAAAAATACAAGCGTACCTGTTTTTTCTTTATTTTAAATGTATATCCTCATCATTATAAATGGAATATATCCATACTTAACCCGTCTGTTCGCATTTCATAATACAAAGCTAAGAGAAAAGGCTTTCGCCTCTAGATAACTCTAAGAAATTTTTAGTAGTCGAACTGATCAGAGTTAAAAATCTCATCAACAATGCACTTAAAACTATTGATCGATTCAGCATTAACCGCATCTTCGGTAAGGTCAATTCTGTTGCCAAAACCCCACTTAAAAACGTCCTTGTGGAATCTTGACTTTGTAAGCTTGTACGCGTGCCCCCGGTGATGAAGGTTAATGCTGAATCTTACTAAATCAGTCACTTCAAAATTGTCATAACTTCCATTGATTAATTTGAATGTTTCTATCAGGTCTCCTCTAAACAAGACCAAAGGTGTCGATGGGATCCCAAAAATCTAATATTTGATTCAGACAATCGAGTCTTGTCTTCGCCAGATCCAGTCTTGGACAGGCTAATTATCAGAGAAAACCAAGTTCAGATATACCTCTATAAACCATATCTATTTTGACGATACTGACCGGGACTTCCTGCCGATTTCCGAGCGAACTACTAGCCCAGCAAACAAAAAAAATACAGAAACAAAACCAGCGTATCTCCTTATCCCTATAAAGAACATCTAATCAACTTTGAATAAAAGTTTGACTTAAAAAAAAATCCGGTTACAACCGGATTCCCGAAAAATTATATGTCCGGGTAAAAAAACATCGTCATAAACCGAGTCAGCCTCCCTTCTTACCCCTTAATCTGTCATCTACTCGAACTTTTACTTTTAACAAATTTTCCGGTTTTGGCCGGATTCCGGGCGAACTACTTGTCCGTCAAGAAAATGATTTTCACCATCGTCTTCAGCATGTCTTCCTACCCCTAAATCGAACATATAATCAACTTCAAATAAAACTTTCACTTTTAACAAACTTTCCGGTTTTGGCCGGATTCCGGGCGAACTACTCGCCCGATGACAAAATGATTTTCCCCATCGTGCCCAGCATGTCTTCTTACCCCATAATCGACTATCAAACTATCAACTCGAAATAAAACTTCTAATTTTAACAAACTTTCCGGTTTCGGCCGGATTCCGGGCGTACTACTTATCCTTCGAGAAAATGGTTTTCACCATCGTCTTCAGCATGTCTTCCTACCCCTAAATCGAACATCTAATCAACTTCAAATAAAACTTTTACTTTTAACAAACTTTCCGGATTTGGCCGGATTCCGGGCGAACTACTCGTCCGATGACAAAATAGTTTTCACCATCATGCTCAGCATGTCTTCTTACCCCATAATTGACTATCACATTAGCTGTTTCAAAATATTTTGTTTGCCCCTTAATTTAAACCCCCTCCCCCACCCCTAAATGTAGGGCTACATAGCCCATCTACGAACTTGACTGGTCCGACGACCCAACGAATCCTCACACCAAGTTTCATCAAAATATCTCACTCCCTTCGAGAGTTATCGTGCTTACAGACGGACGGACAGACGGACAACTTTTGCGATGTCATAGGTATCCCTCCACTTACGTTTTGGGATCCCAAAAATCTGTATGAAATGGAGGAAAGGCACAACTTGGCTAATCTCACTTGGTAGGGGAGATCGCGCAGATCTGGTACGAACTTCGTCGCACTCCCGTTGGATTTTTGGGATCCCAAAACGTAAGTGGAGGGATACCTATGACATCGCAAAAGTTGTCCGTCTGTCCGTCCGTCCGTCCGTCTGTCCGTCCGTCTGTAAGCATGATAACTCTCGAAGGGAATGAGATATTTTGATGAAACTTGGTGTGAGGGTTCGTTGGGTCGTCGGACCAGTCAAGTTCGTAGATGGGCTTTGTAGCTCTACATTTAGGGGTGGGGGAGGGGATTCAGATTAAGGGACAAACAAAATATTTTGAAACAGCTAATGTTATAGTCGATTATGGGGTAAGAAGACATGCTGAACACGATGGTGAAAACCGTTTTGTCATCGGACAAGTAGTTCGCCCGGAATCCGGCCCAAACCGGAAAGTTTGTTGAAAGTAAAAGTTTTATTTGAAATTGATTAGATGTTCGATTTAGGGGTAGGAAGACATGCTGAAGACGATGGTGAAAACTATTTTCTCGATGGACAAGTCTTTCGCCCGGAATCCGGCCCAAACCAGAAAGTTTGTTGAAAGTAAAAGTTTTATTTGAGGTTGATTAAATGTTCGATTTAGAGGTAGGGAGACATGCTGAAGACGATGGTGAAAACTATTTTCTCGATGGACAAGTATTTCGACCGGAATCCGGCCCAAACCGGAAAGCTTGTCAAAATCAAAAGTTTTATTTGGAGTTGATTAGATGTTCGATTTAGGGCAAGAAGACATGCTGAACACTTATGTGAAAACAAGTTTCTACCCGGACATGTAGTTCGTCCGGAATCCGGCCAAAACCGGAAAACTGTTGGAAGTCAAAGTTTTATTTCTAGTTGATTAGACAAGCGATTTAGGGGTAAGAAGAGATGCTGAGTCCCTGTGTGACAATCGTATTTTACCCGGACATATAGTTCGACCGGAATCCGGCTGGAATCGGAAAATTTGTTATAAGCTAAATTTCTATTTGAAGTTGATTAGATGTGCATTACTGGGGAAAGAAGATACCCTGATTTCGTCTTTGAGCTTTCTTTTTTCGCCGGACAAGTAGTTCTGGAGTTCGGCCGGAACCGGGAAATTGGCAGAAGTGGCAGGAAGTTTCCGTCAAAACAGATATGACTTATAGGGGTAAACACACATGCTGAATCCAAATCTGAACTTGGTTTTCTCAGGTGATTAGCTATTTGGCCTTAATCTGTTTCTGAATTTTAATTGTAAAAATGTTCAAGGAGTCTGGCGAAGACTGGATCTGGCTAAGACAAGACCCAGTTGTCTGGATCAGATATTGAATTTTTGGGATCCCATCGAAACCTTTGGTCTTGTTTCATAAGCCTCAATGAAGATACAGGAAATATCTGAGGGCGGCGAATAATTCCTCTACGTGCAACTTGAAAGCAGAGATTTTTTGTTCGGATGGCAGAACAGCCGCGGAACGGTGGAATGAAAGATATAATTATGCTGCCGACAAACGATCAAGAGTCCCATTGTAGCAAGAAATAATCTCAAGAACCTCCGTCTCCATATCTCTGTAATACGACCACGCGGAGCCGAATATATTATCGATACTCAGCCCGATTCAAATGGGCAGAGGGCAGGAGCTACGCGGAACATCATAATCGCATAACCCCGTCGAAGAAATTTCATTACGAACGCCGTCTGAGTCCTCCTTTACAGCTGATTGGTTGTCTACCATTGTGACGTCACATGTGAGGCGCTGCAAAGCGGGCTCTCCACGATTGCAGACATTCTACAGCTTTTCATCTGGTATGCGCAGCGGCGGAGAGGGAAGTAGACGGGTATCAACTTACAAGCTCACAGCAAGTACCTCTAGATCAGTTTTGTCGGGCTTTCCATAGTCGCTGCATGGGACCAAAGCCGGAGGTTCTATTGGATTATTTTTTCTTGATTCTAGGGAAGTGACGGCTCGCGGACTGCAAGGCTTTTTTCACATCATCATCACTTATAGAAGAGTAAAGCCAGGCTTCATCTTCCCAGATTTCCAGGTATCAGGAGCTCTCAGACAGTCAAACCAACTCTTACGTATGGAGATGCTGAAACTTTTCAACTTTCTCTAAGGGAAGTGAAGAAAATAGAGGAAATCCGCCTGGTAAAACAAGGTATTGATATGGCTAGACCACCAGGCTTTTCCGGCCGGATTTTTTCCATTCCCATCATAAAGCAGAGCTTTCCGGTGTTTAGGTCAGGATGGTGCCGAAAATCCTGGTAAGACGTCACAGCCCGACATTGATCGTTAGTCCCAAGCGTAAGTCTGTCAGCAAAACTACTATAAATGCAATAGACCATAAAGGAGGGAATCGGCGATCCTTTGGGGAATTAGGGTTGCTGGTGTAGTCTTCTCTACTTACCGATCAAGAAGAGAAAGAAGGTTTCAGTCGTAGAGAATGAATTGGAGCAAAAAGAAATTTGCGAGGCTCAACAGAGATCGCATCCTACCCAACGAAAACGGATATATCTCCCCACCACGAGAAAGGGAAAACGTATCTTACAATTTTGAGACTAAATTATAGGCGTTTGTTTAATATACTAACCTTGTGAATATGTTTTACCCACCTTTCTTGTTTAATTAACCGCAGATTTGGAATACAGTATCTCGGAAATTTGTTTTAGGATTTTGTAAAGTTTCTTTAATGAATCTCGCATGATATTGGTCTTTAATTGAAGTTGGAAGTCCTGTACCTCGAATGTTTAATTTTTATACTGTGCTATTTCAGTTTAAATCTCTGCGACCGAGAGCAAAGAAAATTCCATCGTCACTTCCATATCTGAACTTGGTTTTCTCAGATCATCAGCCGTTTTGGCCGTAATTTGTCAATAAGACACCACTATGGTATCATTTATAATGATTTTCAAGCGGCTGATTAGTGATAAATAGTAATATGTTTATGAGGTCTGATGAAGACCGGATCTCTGCAAGACCCAAATGTATGGATCAAAAAGTCCAATAAATGTTAAAATTTTGGGATCCCATCGAAACCTTTGGTCTTGTTAATGTTAGCGGTTGGAAGTACATTCAAATACACAGGAGAAGGCAGCTACTCCATAGGGTCATCGATTCTTTGCAAAGGATAAAAGGTATACTATCGGTCATGGTGAACCGGAGGTCGGCTAATTAACCTCAAGTGGGCCAACCCGAATCCGGATTCGATTAAAAATCATCCAAAACCGGTCGGTTTTTCCTATTTTTGTAGATGATCTCTCAGCGCAAAAGAAACTAACCTTGCTGCGACTATGATAATTCGTTTCAACTTCGATCACTGGAAATACCGAACTAAGCGAAGGACGGAACTAGAAGCGGTCTGTTTCACTTCCGCTTTGGATTATAGTCTGTAATGTCTGCATCATTGCAATCTTTGACAAGAAAGCCTGATTCAGATTCGAACCTTTCGTCTTCGGATTCACCTATTTCTCGAACGTCGCAACCCGCAGAGCTGTACTCCAGAACTCTCCCTTAAACCTTCTGACTGCATAGCCTGTTATATTTGTACTCAACCTGAGTTTACAGCGAGGCATATAGTAATCCGGAAATCAATGATGTCAGGCGTCCAAAGCTGAGCTACGCGGGCATCCTTAGAGAGTGTTCCACCCTACTTACCGTAGTTACTACGCATGACGTCATGAATTCTGACTTTTTGCCGTCGAGGCTGGAACGATTTTTCTATTTTCCAGCAGAATCTCACGCCAGGGGCGAAGCCGACCAATCACGTTACAGAGATGCGTAGTTACTACGCTTCCGAGCATGGTAAGCAAATAGTAACTATTAGTTACTATTCCGACAAGGTTGGAACGGTCAGCGTAGTAACTTTTCGTGAGGATGGAACGGAAATAGTAACTAATAGTAACTATTGTTAGAAGGGTGGAACACGCTGTTAGTTGCGTTTTTGCACATACCATGGTATCTGTTACCACGGTAACTGGATCTGCAATTAGACGTTTTTGCAGTTACCGTGGTACCTGATACCACGGTATAAACTCATTTTCGTTGTTACTGTGATATCTGAATAGCAGACACCACGGTATTTTGCGAGATAGCGCGGTAACTGCAAAAACACTTTTTGACTGTGGTATCAGACACGCAGCTCTTATCAAGTGCCCAGAGAAATAAGAGGGTCATAGGATTCCTAAATACAGAACCACCCAGCTTACTTCGCTGAGTTATTTAAGGTACGCAAGCTGAAGGAGCAAGTCGAACTCGCATGTCTTTAATTGACTGAAAAATCTACAGCAAAGGAAAAGTCTGAAGTATTAGCAATAAATAAAAGAGGTTACGATATGTTTGACAATCTTGGTCTTTCGCCAATTCAAACATCAGATCAACAAGCAATGCGCTATGTTGCAAATAAGGCACATGAGTTCCGAAAGTGCTAGCAAGGGCGAGTACAAAAAAGACGTGTGTAGCTTCTAGGGGCCAAACTTAGTGCTTTACCCGAGTTCATCAAAAACAACTAAATAACAAATAGGTGGATAATGATGAACCAAGTATGTACAGCAGAGGCATGCAACTTCAAACGTTGTTTAGCTTGAACAGGCTGTGGATCGTAAGATCACGCAAAATATGGCAAATTTTTCTTCAATTTAGGCTACTCGGGACAAACAGTGCATTCCATGTAATAAAGACAAATCAAAGCCAAAAAATAGCTATTCTTGTGAATCTTTTGTCTATGTAGCCCTGTTTCGATTGCAACTTGTTTATTACCAGGATACAGCATCCAAAGAAATGCACCATGTGCATAATCTTTTTAATGACCCTTGGCTGAGATCAAGTTCTTAATTTGTTATTCCCATCTGATTGTTTTACGAGCAAGGAACAAATCTAAGGAGATGAAAGACGCATAAAAGCGTTCCAAGAAACATACCTCTACTGAACTTCTTAGCTTTCCCCTTACCTATGGTTTCTGGCCAAGAATAACGCTCAATTCCAGCCCTCAAAACTAGGCTTCACAATTCCTCTACAGAATTGAGCTTGGTAAATTTCACGTAATGGAAAAGAATGACAAAATCTGGCGTAAACAATTCACAAGTTGAGAATTTGCAAAGGAAATCAGCGTCTCTGTCAGATTTTCAAGGCTCAATTCTCAGGCACTGGCGGGAATTTCAACTTTAAGTTCTCAACTGTAAGTTATGTTACGTACTGGGCCTAAAGGAAGACGTTTAGTCTAGGATCCACACATAAGACAATCGTCTGGGTTGTCTATCGAGCAAACCATCGCCGCTCTATTCTGATCCGAGGGGCTTGCATTCTGCTGTGGTGTGCCGTTTACGGGTGCGCCGTTCTGTTTGGGTTCAACTTCAACAGTCTTTTGCAATTTCGACTTGTCCACAGTAAACTGGATCGCCTTTGCAGCTGCTTTCGTACGGAGGTAGTACATGCCGGTCTTCAGCCCAAGCTTCCAGGCGTAGAAGTGCATGGACGTCAGCTTCCCATAGTTGGGTTCAGCGATGTGTAGGTTGAGGGACTGGCTCTGGTCAATGAAGGCGCCGCGATCGGCTGCCATCTTGATCACTGTCTTCTGAGAAATTTCCCACGTGGTTTTGTAGAGGGCTTTGACGTTATCTGGAATTGCGGCTATATTTTGGACTGAGCCGTTATCGGAAATGATCTGGTTTTTCATTTCTTCCGACCAGAGGCCAGCTTCAGTGAGGTCACGAAGGAGATGGTGGTTGACCTGACAAAAAAAAAAGTTATTATAACTCTATGCACAGACGATCAGGGGTGCTCGCGGACTGGAATTCCTGCCAGGTTTTCGACAATCAGGTCTTGAAATTTCCTATCTTCGCCACATCCCTTAAACAGGAAAAGGCTTGGAAATACCAATAAAATAATACCATAGTGGTGTCAACATAAATTTAACCTTCCCAGTCTACAAAATTTCCGGGTTTAGGGCAAACTTCGGCAGAATTACTTGAGTTCGAAAACGGATTCATCGCGCGCTCTTGGCCGGATTCAGACTAACTCCCGTCCGGCGAGAAAAAGTTCAAAAACAAATTTAGCATACCTCCTTACCCTACATCGAACCTCTAATCAACCTCAGAACAAACTTTTACTTTTAAACAAATTTCCTGTTTTGGTCGGATTGCGGGAGAGCTACCTGTCCTGCGAGAAGATAATTGTCATCTTCATATTCAGCATGTCTGCTCGCCCTTACATCGACCATCAGATTTTACAAATATTTTGTTCGACCCTTAACTCGAAACCCCTCCCCTACCCCTAAATGTGGCGCCAACGAGCCCATCTACTAGCTTGATATGTACGTTCAATGAATCATCATACCAAGTTTCATCAAAGTATCTACCACTTCGAGAGTTATCGTGCTTTAAAGACTAGACCGACGGACAAAGTTTACGATGTCATAGGTATCCCCTTACTGACGTTTCGGGATCCCAAGAATTGAAATTTGTTCCAATTTGTGATGAAAATGACAAATATTCCGGCGAGCCCCGTTTCATCTGTCCCCATCAAGACCACAACCATTATCAGTGAAGAAACGGCAAACCCCTGCAAAGCGCGACAGGTTAAAAACAAATTATCTTTGACGGACAGCGCGGCATAGCTGAATAAGATGTTCGGAGAACATACAATTTTCGACTCGGACGCACCCGCGTGTTGAGCTTTTTGGCTACCAGAAGAAAATTGCGATTTCGACCGGAAAACAAAAGCTTAACATAATTTCTGAGGTGTCGGTTCAAAATGTTCAGTGTTCTAGTCCAAAGATAGGTGGGCAGATTTGTATGAAACGAACAGTACTGATTAGTTTACCATTACGTCTTGGCCCTACTACCCCTGACCATTGTCACACCATGGACGGAAGGACGATTTCGATAACCACCTCTGAGCGTGACCTCGGGGTAGTCATGGACACAGATCTAAAATTTTCAACACATTACGAAACTATCATCAAGAAAACTACCAGAATTGTAAATCTTATGAGAAGGACATTTCCATTCAAGGACAATTCCCTGTTTCCTACTTTATTTAAGTCCCTAGCTCGTCCACTAATTGAATATGGCCACGTAACAACGAGGCCCTTCTATAACAAGGACATTATCGCTATTGAGAAAGTTTAGAGACGAGCAACAAAAACAGTGCCAGCCATTCGCCATCTGCCTTATGAACATCGACTTAAAAAATTACGATTACCCAGTTTATCTTATAGATTTCTCCGAGGTGATTTGATTGAAACTGTTAAGATTTGTCATAGTTACTATGATAACATAAGGCCTGATGATGTCCTCACTTTCAATCACAACGGTCTCAGAGGACATAGCTTGAAAATTCGTGGTGAGAAATTCCGAAAAGACATTGTTAAATGGAGCTTCAAAAACCAGATAATGGAATAATCTCCCCGAAAATGTCGTAAATGCCGAAAATGGCGTGGACCGTCACCTGGCTGAAATTCAATTTAGTGTACACAGTGTCTCGAGAAATTAACAGAGGCGAAAGCCTTTTTACTGCAATTATATTATATTATTATTACCATGCATTTTTTTGCATTTTTTTTAGGGGAGCGAAAGAACACCCACACATCGGTTCACTACAGGTCATTTCGCCTGCGGTCACTACGCTAATATTTTTCAGCAGTTTATCTACACGACAGTTGGCATACGAAAATAACTAGATTCGCCCACACATCTTGACCGACCCCTGAAAGATCCAGTGGAGTTAAACTAATGGGTGGTTACTGTCAAGAAAGGGAGGATTTGGACGTGTGGTCAAACTGAAAGATTTTTGGTCTGGATAAACTGACACGATCTGAACTGATGGATTTTCAAAGTAGGTGAAGTGACGATGGTTCAACTGACGTGTGGCGAACTGACGTGTAGATGAAATGTGTGCTATTGTGTCAACTCTTAACATGCCGTTGGCTAAAATTTATCTTGGCGTCTGGTCACCGATGCTTTTTTTTGCACTTTACGCTTCAAACTGCCTTCAAAGTATAATATTTTTAATTTTGGAAGACATAGTACACCATCACGTCTGCCTTCTGTTTTGGACTTCTTCTGTTCCGCTTAGTTTTCCCACTTTCTAAACAAGACCCGTCCAATTTTCAAATATTTTGTCCCGCCGCGTCGGAAAGAGAGGCACTTGATACTGATAGTAAACACGCGCTAGCAAGAAAATCGCTCATTTTCTCGTGGAAAGTATTAGAATTTTTGAAAAGGATATTTCTGAGCCATTCATCTTGAAATCTAGTAAGAGTTGCGCTTTAAAGAAAGCTTGCGAAAAGGCGAGCATGAGCTCTTTTAAATCGTTAGAGCTGGCGTGTCTGTGCTGTAACGATGTTTTCCATCTCTAACAAAACCAAGGTTTTTGATGGTGTCCACAACGTCATCCAGGCAATCGAGCCTTATCGACTTCCGATCTTCGCCAGACAACCCCTTGCCCAGATGCTGTTATACCTCTGGTTTCCAGTTTGCCAAGAGAATATCACTCAGAAGAATACGCTGATTTAAGATTCATCTATGTCTATGTAGTAATCCTTAGTAGTCCTCCTGTCAGACGACTATGTTCTTTCCGAAATTTATTGTCCACATCAGGTTTCCGTAATAGGACATATCCAATACGATTAGATACACGAACAACCCGAGAAACACATTGCTAGCACTATCAAATTTCCAATTTTTCCGGATTTCGGCAAATCCCGCTCTACTACCGACTATGCAGGAAACGAAGCTAGAAGATCAATCTGACATGTCTTTTTATCTCTATTCTGGAACTAATCAAGGCCAAAGGAGGCCAACCGAGGTTTCCACCGGAATCTGTACGTGGTGCGACCAAGCAAGAAAATAGCACATTGATAGACTGAAGACCTTGCTGTCCCACCATCGAGACTCAAAACGACTAAAGAGATATTACTAGCCCAGCTCCAGCTAAAAAATGTTTTGAAGTTTACCAATATATTGAACTTTGTCAATTGGTTGACCCTTTATTTCAAATCAGCCTTCAAGATAAACACTATATTAAGAGGTGCGGTAACCTCCCACCTATAAATAATAGGGCTTGACTTGATTGTTGTGGAACATGACCTATATTATGACCGGAAGGTTTTCACAGCAATGTCCACACAATGGCTCAACGACGAATATCGTTGCTACCAGACTGAAGGACGGGGAAACTTTATTAAGTCATAGATATCCCATCACTTCGTTCTAGGATTCCAAAAACCACTTTCCTTTCACCCTACGTCACCGTCTCAAAAACCAGAGGCATATAGATTTTAGAACTGACCTGCTTGTTCGGTAACAGGGAAGCTGTCCTACTATTCTACCATTAATACAAAGGGTTCATAATTTTTTTTTTGTGACCGACCACTGGAAATCCCGAGAGCATCTTTTACCACTGTCCCAGTAACGTAATGAACTTCAAACCCAACCCCGCTTCACTCCCGCGTCCCATTCTAAATTTTCCTAAGAAGCAGACCGTTGACGGCTTACTCTTAGACGCACTGATCTAGGCTCTGCCATGTAGTACAAAAAGCCGTCTACTTGAACTGAAAAAAAAGACTACTGGGTAAGGGAATCGTAGAGAAAAAGAGATCTTCTTGCGATCATGAGGGACGGTAGAAACATTCTGGGCAAAAAATGTCACCTACCATTTGGAATTCTCCAGACAGGACTCTCCTTGTATATATGTTTGAGGTGTAAGATTCAACCGACTCATTATTTCCCAGAATCTGGGCTGTAGAGGCAGTTGGCATGGGGGCCAAAAGGAGAGAATTCCTCACACCATGCTTCGCAATCTTTTGCTTCAACTCCGCCCAATTCCAAAGATCCGTGGGAGTAACATTCCACATGTCGTACTGCAAAATCCCCTTGCTGACCGGACATCCATCGTATGTCTCGTAAGGTCCAAGCTTCTCCGCCAGCTCACAAGATGCCTCTAGTGCTCCATAATAAAGGGTCTCGAATATTTGTATGTTGAGCTTCTGGGCCTCTGCTGATTCGAATGGGAAGCGCATGAGAATGAAGGCGTCGGCTAGTCCCTGGATGCCAATGCCAATGGGGCGATGTCGCATGTTGGACCGCTTCGCCTCAGGTACAGGATAATAGTTCACCTCAATAATCTTGTTCAGATTCCGAGTGGCAACCTTCGCAACCTCTTTTAGCTTTGCGAAGTCATAGGTATGGTCCGGCTTGACGAACATGTTCACAGCAATGGAAGCAAGGTTGCACACGGCAATCTCATCTGCAGAGGAGTACTCAAGGATCTCAGTGCAGAGGTTGCTGCACTTGATGGTTCCCAAATTCTGCTGGTTCGACTTCCCATTGCAAGCATCCTTGTACAGCATATATGGAGTGCCGGTTTCAACCTGAGATTCAATAATGGCATACCACAGCTCTTGGGCTTTAACCTGACGCTTGAAACGGCCCTCTTGTTCGTATTTCTTATACAGAGCTTCAAATTCCTCCCCCCAGCAATCTGCAAGTCCGGGTGACTGATGAGGGCACATAAGACTCCACATCTCGTTCTTTTCAACCCTTTGCATGAAAAGATCTGGAATCCACAGGGCATAGAAGAGATCTCTGGCCCTCTGCTCCTCTGCACCAGTGTTCTTCTTCAAGTCAAGAAACTCGAAAACATCAGCATGCCAAGGCTCGATGTAAACGGCAAACGCTCCTGGGCGTTTGTTTCCCCCCTGATCAACATATCGGGCTGTGTTGTTAAAAACTCTAAGCATGGGCACCAGTCCATTTGATGTACCATTTGTGCCAGCAATGTATGTCCCCTTTGCTCGGATGCAGTGAACATTCAGGCCGATTCCACCCGCTGACTTTGAAATCAAGGCACACTGCTTCAAGGTATCATAAATGCCCTCAATACTGTCTTCAGACATAGTTAAAAGAAAGCAGCTAGAAAGTTGTGGCCGTGGGGTTCCTGCGTTGAAAAGGGTAGGGGAAGCATGAGTAAACCACTTCTCGCTCAGAAGGTTGTATGTCTCGATTGCTCCGTCAATATCGTCCTCGTGGATACCAACGGAAACTCTCATGAGCATCTGCTGCGGTCGCTCTACAACCCTGTTATCAATCTTCAGGAGATAGGAGCGCTCTAAGGTCTTGAAACCAAAGTATGTGTAGCTAAAATCTCGGTCATAGATAATTGCCGAGTTGAGACGGCTGGCATTCTGAGTGATAATGTTGTACGTTTTGTTCGAAATCATGGGAGTCTGCAGTCCTTTGTCTTTCATGTTGTACAGATCGGTCATGACTTCAGAGAAATTCTTTTTTGTTTCCTTGTGTAAGTTTGAGACAGCAATACGAGCAGCAAGGATCGCATAATCAGGATGCCATACCGTCATTGCTGCAGCCGTTTCAGCGGCCAGGTTGTCCAGCTCTACAGTTGAAACCCCAGAGTAGATACCTCCTATGACTTTAAATGTAATAGCAGTTGGGTCGATATAGTCCATGTCAAGACCGTAGCAGAGCTTGTGGATACGAGAAGTGATTTTGTCAAAGTGGACTTCTTCATGTCTGCCATCTCGTTTCATGACATACATCTTTCCAGCTTTCTGGCCTGAAGCAACCATTTTTAAATGTGAATGGGTACCTGAAAGAAAAACGGATAATATGAACAGAACATAAACGGAACAAAAAAACGGAGCATAACTCAAATACAACAATCCATTAAAAGCAAATGCATGGGGATTAGGGAAGAAGGCAGGCCAAACGCAGGACATGACTCTTTTCATAGCACCCACAACATCATGTTCATTTTTCAGCTGATTATACTTATCACATAGTGAAAAACGAATACGTCAGCTGAATTTTATTAGAGCTATATTTCGGCCTTTCTTGGCAAGGGTCCTCTTCAGGCTCAAAGCCGCTCAAGTTGAAAAAACGAACTTGTGGAAAAAACCACATGTAGTGATATTTATTTATTTATTTATTTATTAATAGAAAAAGACGTTAAGCCGAAGCTTCTCTCTCTACAAGCACACAGATGTTTACTACATTTTTCAATATATACTTGCCTTTTAGCTAATCTCCATGTAAAAGCTGCTAGGCTACATACAAAAAAGCATATCCCCGTAAATCATGCAGAGGGCTTGAGGTCGCTCTGAAAACTGTAGGGTTCTCCTGTGGCAGAAAAATGTTTGGCCTAGGAGAAGATCCTTGAACCTTGATAAGCAGCACATTATGAAGGACGGAGATTTGTTCAGAAAGTCAATGAGGCCTATGTACTAAAAATTGTGGTACCCAGCATAAGTCATTGGGTTAGGTAGGCTATCTCAAAATCAGGGATTTGTTGTAGTCCAGACAAACCAGGTTATGACTTCCATGGGATAAATTTAAGGGATTGAATCATTTGGCATTTGTGTGGTATACATATTTCGTCTGTTACCAGACTGTAGGCACTTCAAAATGAACGAAAAAAGAAGAAAAATTAAACTTTTGGTCTTTGTAGAAGTTTATATAGAATTTATGGACAACAACTTGAAGCTTTTGCCCACCGCCTGAAAACGTCCAACGTCAATACCAAGAAACTACTGAGTAACAAGATGTCCTATTAGTACTCCTTCAGCCCAATATTATTATTATTACCATGTGGGGTATGCCAAAAACCCTGGCCACAAATGGTTCATTGCCTCAATCCTCCAATATACAACTAATAGTAAACCATCACTCTAAAACAACTGATGAAAACACCACTGTTTTATTGAGGATTACCTGCCTCTTTTTGGACAATTTTCTGGGCCATTTTGTTGGATTCTAGCTCAATCTTGTCAAGACACTGAATCTTCATTGATGGATTCTAATTGCCTTGGATCTGAGATACCTTACAGGTAGTTAAGTCATTTTCAGCTGACAGAGCCTCATTGCCTTGAATCGAAGGCCCCTCCTTCAGCCCAAGCTGACTGGGCATAATATACTATAAAATGATGCAAAATGGAACTCAACCGCCGGCTATAGTTGCATTTACGTGGGTGTAGTTTCGGTGCAGTTTTCTGTACTTTGTTTTACTTACAAAACTACAATATCTGATATGGGAATAAAAAGGTACGAAGCCAGTACAAAGCAAAACGTTTGGACAAACTAAGAAAACAAGAGCAAATTTCCAGTGAAACTACATACAGTAAACTACAACTTATGTATATAATATCTTCTTCTTCTTTGACAGGGGGTCGGGTGGATGCCCCGATACACGAATCAATTGCTAAAAACAGATAAATCCAGGGGCGTCACATATGGGGGGGGGGAGAGGGGGATGCCCCCCACCAATGTTGTTGGCCAGTCCGTAAAATTAACCGAGTCTACGTGAAGCGCAACAATTTTCTGTAAATACAGTAGATTTTTCTGTAAAATGGTTGTTTTTTCATAAAAATAATTTTTTTCTGAAAATCAGTAGATATTTTTGTTAAAACAGTTTTTTCCCCTAAAAAACAGTCTTTTCCAGAAAAACAATTGGTAAAAATGACCAGCAAGTCGTTAAATACTTTCCCCTCCCCTCAACCATTTTGGCTAGTAATGCCTCTGGATGCATCAGCTACAATGACTTGGCAGCGATATTTCAGCCCTTCTTGGCAAGGGTTCTTTGACACGGAGAAGGACCTTTGCCAAGAAGGGCTGAAATATCGCTGCCAAAGCATAGTCATTGACAGATCAGTTTTTAGCACAATTTTGCAATTGTCATTTTTGCAGAGCAACCATACATCAGATACCACGGTAACTGCAAAAACAACTAATTGCAGATCTAGTTACCGTGGTAACAGATACCATGGTATCTGCGAAAATGCAACTAATATCACTGGGTTGCATTTTGTAGTGTGAGATACTGTAGTTGATTTGTTGTTTCTCTGATGAATCAGCTAGCTAGGATTATAACCTGTTATAGCCTAATCCAGGATTCTAACAAAAAAACTTTATTGGTATCAGGCAGCTGTGCGATCGGTGAAAACCTGAATGATTGAGAAACCAGGACCTACTAAGAGCTGAAGAGGACATGTGAACAGTGTAACCAGGGGCATCGTTATGGGGGAGAGTACTTTTTTAATGATCAGTAGGCTACTTCTTTTTCGGAAATGGTCAAACTGAAGCACATTAACAGCTTCCAGCTAAGTGTCTCACATTTTCTGGATGCTTCGTGAGCGAAGACCAGTCATACACAAATCCTCAATTTTTGGAGCATGGGCATGGTGCCCCTGTGAAATTTGGTTTAACTAAGACTGGTTATATACCTAAATAGGGTCTGCTTCCTGTCCCAGATCAAAAGATACCTGATTTTACTTTCTATCCAACCTCATTTTCCAATTTACAAAATGTTAGAGCACTTCCAAGATACATAGAGTTTTTTGGAGGCCACTTCTCTTGTATCGGATTTATCCTATCCTTTTTCAGAAAATTGCTGCTAGGTAGCATGGATGAGGGAAGCTTCTCAATCTGTTCACTGGAGCAAATATTTCCTTTAGATTGTTTGCATTTTATTGTATTTATTTTGAGTGATTTTTCTTTACTTTTTTTTTACTCTGACTTTTGACTTTTTGACAACATGGAAAAGGACTGAGTAACCTAGTGGCAACGACATGGAAAAGGATACAGTAAACCCACTGGAAAGGAGTGGCCTCCACAAAACTCTCTGTATCTTGGAAGTGCTCTAACATTTTGAAAACTGAAAAATGAGGTTGGATAGAAAGTGAAATCAGGTATATTTTTATCTAGGACAGGATGAAGACCCTATTTAGGTATGTAGCCAGTGTCAGTTTAACCAAATTTCACAGGGGTACCGTGCCCATACCCAAAAATTGAGGACTTGTGTATGACTGGCGAAGACTTAGTTTCGCTTCGGATCCGAAAAGAGGTATTCTGGTAATGTAGGATTTTAAAAAATGTGGTGCCTTTTACAATAGACTCTATTTACTGCAAGCTCTCGTCATTTCATTCGGGTTTTAGGTTGAATTTTCCACCCGAAAAAAGTCATAGCCTAGCCTACTTCAGAAATTTTGCATGTGACACTAATTCTCATTCTGCATGACATAGGCCTACAGTCTGCTACAGTCATTAGGAACTGCTGTAGGGTGGGCCATTATGTAGCCCAGTCTAGTACACTAGCCCCTTTTCAGGCACAGTGCTCAAAGGTCTAGCACCATGCCTGGGTGCTAGACGTTCAAGCACTGTACCTTGGATTTCATGTATGGTGCATGGATTTCAGTATACAGTGCATACATCAAAAACACAGTTTCTGTCATAACAACTGAGCACCAGCTCGGACAGGGCTGAAATTACTACCATGAATTAGAGAAATCAAAGACAATCCTTTATATATTTTTCACAACAAAAACAAAAGAGCTCGGCTGATGACAGATGTGAAAAACCTCATTAACTTTTCTACGTAGTCAAGGGTTTTGCATGCAAAGTGTCCTGTGCCTCACCTTTTTCTACCTAGCAGCCAACCAGAATATTGGCTCTTGGGGAATAGATAGGGAAAATACATGGAAAATAGATAGGGTGCTGTTAAGTTTTTCATCTCCATCATCATTAGAGCCCTTTTGTTTTTGTTGTGAAAAATATATAAAGGATTGTCTTTGATTTCTCTAATTCATAGTAGTAATTTCAGCCCTGTCCGAGCCGGTGCTCAGTTGTGATGACAGAAACTGTGTTTTTTCTGTATGCACTGTATACTGAAATCCATGCACCATACATGAAATCCAAGCTACAGTGCTTGAACGTCGAGCACCCAGGCATGGTGCTAGACGTTTGAGCACAGTGCCTGAAATGGGGCTAGTGTACTAGACTGATGTAGCCAGGATGTAGCCTAGCCTAACTGAATTCCTGTTGTTAAAAATGATGTTCACTGTAAGTTTCTTTAAATTCGCAGTTTCCAGCATGCGTTGCTCCATTTCTTGGCTAATATTTTAAAACCGTATGACTCTTGAGCCTTGCCGGACATCTGTCACTTATTTTAAGGTAGTCACTGCCACGCCCAAGCCCTTCAACAGTTCAAACTGCTTCAAACCACACATGAGCTCTTAGATAAGACTAGGCTTCTTCCATCTTCAATACTTGCAGGTATTGCATGTTTATTACTACACATGCAACGAGAAGCAGGGCTGCCACCGCCCTCGAGTTTTGGCTAGCCACCAAAGTTCACCCCTGTTGGGTTTTGCATCTAAGAAGGGCGTTTGCTGAATGGGTTATTCTACAAAATGAAAAATTATACCTTTCGAACTCCACTAATCAATGAAGTAATCCAAAGAATCTACTTCCAGAAACGAGCAAAAGCAACAGAAAGTGCAAGAGTGATGACTTTCCCGCCAAAATGCGTGGAGTGCGACCATAGAGTGAAAATGGTGTGGACAGAGTAAAGAAGGGTATAAAAGCCCAGATCCACGTAATCCTTTTCTTGAGTTTTTGGGCGGGGCGAAGCCATCGGTATGCCCATAACCGAAGCATGTCGTCTCGGCTGTCAGTTAGTTGTTTGTCAAAGAAGAGGTGATTAGTGCAAACTATCTTCGCAAATATGCTGTTTTTATCAGTCTGTTTTGCAACTATTGCGGTAAGCTAAAAATTATAACTCTATTAATCTTGAGCTGACCTTTGTTCTTCCCACCAAATTCCCTTCCCTCGACTCTATATGTTTCACGATATTTCTGATGCCACCCTTCAATCTTCCCCTTCTCCCCACAAGTATCGAATCCGATCAGGACTTGGCTAGAACATCTGAGACGATATCTCTTTCCACTTGCCAAGTTTCATTCAAATCCGATCACCAATTCAAGCATGCTACTAGATTTCGGGATCCCTATTCCTACACGTCCCCCAGGATGGTCGGATAGGGAAACGACTATATTCTCAAGTCAGTCTGTTCGGTTCCCTGACACGCCTTCCAAGTTTCATCGTAGTACCACATCAGGAAGTACCGAACTCTGAAGATCACCAGAATTCCGGACAACGCTCCCCCTCCCCAACTCCCCCACATTGTCCGAATCTGGTCCGGTTATCTCAACGATGTATCTAGGACTTGTGCTTGTTCTTCCCACCATGTGTCATCCCAATCCCTCCACTCTAAGCGTTTCCCAAGATTTCTGGTTCCCCTCTCCAGCCACCCCCACCCCAAGTCACTGGATCCAGATTTGCAGTGGGTCGCCTGAGACACGGGATTAATTTTTAAATATCAGGTTTCATTCAGATAAGTTCACCAGTTCAAAAGTTATTAATATCTCAAGATTCCAGATTCCCCCTCCCTTCACTCCCCACGATGCTCGGATCGGGGAAGTGACTATTTCGAACTTAATCTCTTGGGGTCTCTGATTTACCTGCCAAGTTTCATCGTCCTAGCTTATGTGGACGTGCCCGAACTAGCAAAACCCGGACAGACCGACGCGCGGACAGAAGTTGATTGTTATATGGCACTTGCGGCCGAAGGGCCAAATTTTCTGCTTTATGATCAAAATGTAGAAAATCCTACCGTGAAATCCTTATCGCGTGTTCGCACTATCAATCGTATTTTTCCATTTTCTTCAATGCAGACCGGGTGAGCTGAAACAGAACGCGACTTTGGTACGGAACAGATGATGGTGACAGAAATTCCATTCTGCGACCGCCAGACCCTGACCGTATGTCTACTTCATCTCTGTCGGAAATGTAACCGTCGATTCCTCCGCATTTCATTTTTGTCCGGCAAGAGCAAGAAAAGGCATCCTTGTTCACCAGAACCAGTCCAATTAGACACACCCATTGTTCTAAATAAATTAGTTTCCCCAAAACCAAGCCGGAAAATATGACTAATCATTTTTTTTAAGATCTATTTTCGTCGACAAGTCAAAACCAGCTGTAACCGCAAAGAGTCAAGAGATCGAATCCTGACGGCAATATGTCAAGGATGTGTTAATGATTACTAATTTGAAGGATCAACTGTCATTCACTAAATTCGGCTACCAAGCCTATACCTATAAGCTTTTTTGGGTGGTCAGGCGAAGCTTTCAAAACGTGTATATAAAGATCAGAGGCGTTACTAGCCAAAATGTTTGGTAGGGGGGGGGGGGGGGGGCAAGGTGTTTTCCGACTGGCTGGTCATTTTTGCCGACTGTTTTTAAGAAAAAGGTGTGCTGTTCTCTGAAAACTAGGTGTATCGCTGTATCTTAGCTTTTTCACTGGGGGGGGGGGGGGAGGGGGTAAGGTAAATGACCAATAAACCACATTCAGCGCACAAGCCCATTCCGCTTAGCTAACTTATCAGACAAATCCTTGCGATTTGAGGTATTTTTTCCGTACCTCCCGTGCACGATAGTTGTCCCGTTTCTTATCCAGACCATTACTGACCACATGACAAGATTATTCAAAGAGAAAGATAAAAAAAAAGAAACAGAGAATACGTACCGTTGTGCGCAGATCCTGATCGGTTTAAAGTGATCACGATAATTCGTTTGATGTCAAGTTCGGTTAAGCTCAGCCGATAGTCATAAACAATATACAAGCCAAAAGCATGACATTGATTTACAGATCATAGCTCCCCATCAGTCAAGCGAAGCTGAAAAATGCGTCACTTACTATACCTCGGTGGCATTTGTTTAACGAGTGTTGTCATTTTTCTTTCACTGAACTTGCGAACGAAACTCGGCCCTTTTTGCCGAATAAGATGTCTCGCTTTTCACTCCTAATGGTATGTTTTGCTATTTTATGGCACTTAGAACCAGATACAGATCACGTTTCAGTCGGTCGGTCGGTTAGTCCGGTGATCGCGAGTTAGGGTACTTCCACACAAGCTAGGACGATGAAACTTCGCAGGCATATCAGGGACCCGACCAGATCAACTTACAAATAATCACTTCCCCAATCCGACTTTCCCCGCATCCGGGAGTCTGGAAACTATAAAGCGAAAGCGGAGCGAAACGTAGCAAAAAGAGCGCTGCCCAAGTGCCGAATCGCACCACGGACCTCTGAGGCGCCAAGCCAGTGCTCTACCACTGCGCCAAGACTTGATGTATTCGGGAGCGAATGCGGGAGTAGATATGGTTCAAAGATTAAAGTAAGACCAAGTGGTCAAAACGAAAGTGGTTAAACTAAACAAATCTCGTGAAACGCTTCCACATAAGCTAGGACAATGAAACTCGGCAGGAATATCAGGGAACCGACCAGTTTAACTTGGGAATAATCACTTTCCAGATCCGATCATAGTGGGGGGAGTGGAGGGATGGGAAATCCGGAAACTATTAACATGCATAACTTTGGAAAGGGTAATCGAACATGCATGAAACTTGAAATGTGTCAAGGACAAGTGTTTCGGATATTCAGTTCCAAATTCCGACCAGATTCGATACCTGTGGGGGGGGGGGGGGCTGGAAGGGGGGCACAGGAAATCTCCTGAAACGCTTCCACATAAGCTAGGAGAATAAAATTTGGAAGACATATGACGGAACCGACCAGGTTAACTTGGAAATAATCACTTCCCCGATCCAGCCATCACGGGGGGAGTGGAGGGATGGAGAATCCGGAAACTAGAATCATACATAACTTTGGAACGGGTAATCGGACATGCATGAAACTTGACAAGTGTGAAGAACAAGTGTCTCAGATTACGATGAAACTTGGAAGGCATATTAGGGACCCGACCAGACTAAGTTGGAAATAGTCACTTGCCGATCCGACCATCGTGGGGGGAGGGGAGATGGTGGAATCCGGAAAATAGGGACATTCATAACGTTCGAACGGGTGATCGGATCTTAATGAAACTTGATATCTGGAAAGATCTCGTGTCTCAGATGTCTCATTTCAAGTCCAGACCGGATCCGATGGATCTGGGGGGGGGGGAGTCGGAGGGGGGGGACCGAAAATCATGTGAAACTCTCAGAGTGGACCGATCGGGATGAAACTTAGTGGGAAAGAACAAGCACAAACTCTAGATACATCACTGACAGAACTGGACCGGATTCAGACACTGTGGGCGGAGTTGGAGGGGGGTTCCGGAATTCCGGCGATCCGTAGTTAATGTACTCCAGGTGGGCTAGGACGATAAAACTTGGCAGGCGTAAGAGGAAACCGACCAAACTAACTTGGAAATAGTCACTTGCCCGATCCAACCATCGTAGGGAGAGGGGGAGGTGGCGGAATCCGGAAAATAGGGACACGCATAACTTTCGAACGGGTAATCGGATCTTAATGAAACTTGATATCTGGAAAGATCTCGTCTCTAAGGTGTCTCATTTCAAGTCCGGACCGGATCCGACGAATCTGGGGGGGGGGCAGTCGGAGGGGAGAACCGGAAATCGTGTGAAACTCTCAGAGTGGAGTGATAGGGATGAGACTTGGTGCGAAGAACAAGCACACGCTCTAGATACATCACTGACAGGACTGGACCAGATTCGGACGCTGTGGGGGAGCTGGAGAGGGGGGGGGGAATTCCGGCGATCCGTAGTCCCCACTTCCAGGTGGGCTAGGACAATAAAACTTGGCAGGCATCTCAGGGACCCGACCAGATTAACTTGGAAACAGCCACTTGCCCGATCTGACTCTCGTGGGGGGAGGGGAGACGGCAGAATCCGAAAATTAGTACCATGCATAACTTTCGAATGTGTATTCAGATCTTAATGAAACTTGATATCTTGAAAGCCCTCATGTCTAAGCATGCCCCATTTCAAGTCCGGACCGGATCCGATGAACTGGGGGGGGGGTGAGGGGAGAACCGGAGTGGAGAGTGGAGCGCTCAGGATGAAACTTGGTGGGAAGTACAGGCACAAGTCCTAGGTGCATCAGTGACAGAATCGGACCATATTTTGGGTACCGAGGGGGGGGGGAGAGCTGTATGGAGTGTCCGGAATTCCGGTGATATTCCTACTTTCATCCTTTTACCAAGCTTTAAAAGTGCCATATGAGCTTCCAGCTCTTGTTTATGGTCTTACCGCTCGCAAAACTCTGTTTGGGCAAGTAATTTCTTTGCCAATTATAAAAGAACTCAAATAATACAAAACAAAGCGCTGCGTCTCATATGAGAATTTCAAAATTCTCAGAATACTGCGGAGTTTTTTAGGAAGAATGAGATTTTGAACGTAGGTGAGCTTCGTGATTACCAGCTAGCGATTTTTGTTTTTCAAAGTGTAAATAAGGTAAGCCCTGAGTACTTTTATGATTTTTTTTAACACTAACTCGTTTTATCACCCTTATTTTACCCGACATTCAGAGGATTTAGCTCACGAGAGAAGAAACACAACAAGAGCAATATTTGTTCTCAGGAACATGGGTGTGAGCGTCTGGAATGACCTTCCAGAATCGGTCAGAGAGGCTGTAAGTCTGGCATCATTCAAGAGAATGGTTAAATCCCATTATTTGAAAAGGAAAGAAGTGTGATAAGATGAAAGGGTATTTATTAAAAAAAAAAAAAAAAAAAATTTTATCCCCCTCCCCAAAGGGGGGAGGTAATGAGGGAATGATATAGTGGATTCATGGTGGTTAGAATTACGGCCACAATCAGGATTTTTTTGTCTTAAAAATGGCCGCTAATGGTTTTTGATAAAATTAAAAAAAATTCTGTCTTAAAAAAAAAAAAAAAAAAAAAAAAAAAAAAAAAGAATTTTCGCTCGCTTTATCGAAGAAGTAACCTGTGACAAATTGCAGAATCCTGCGGACAGTGGTAACGAAGTTCTGAACTGGCAATTAGCCGCAAAGCTTATGCAAGAAAATTGTGTTTCCCGAGTTAGGGTGTGCGTTCACCGCGACTAACAGACGCCTTATAGTGTGTTCCAGCCTAGTACCGTCGTTCTATTCTGCCTATCCCTTCATAGTTCAAGCTTCCCGATGAAAAATTTGCAGCCTGTGTCGTTGTACGAGAAAGTTGCATGTACTGATATGTAATAGTTCAGAATACTATACATTCTGAAGTACCTTGCATAAATAAAGGAACGTGCAGGCACAGTCGGATTCTCACAGTCGGAGGCAAATTTCCATTTCGCTCCCTAATTTTGACGCATCGCAAGCCGGTTTCCCCATAATACATTAAGTAAGTAAGTAATTTATTACTAGCCCGCCATTTCGAAAAAGCGGAGTAAATAAAATAAAATAAATAAAAGACATAAACACACACAAAAAGACACTTAATTTTCAATTTTCAATCTTTGGCCAGGACGCAGTGGATAACGTCGTGCGCTGGTTGGGCCCTGTTGTCCATGATAGAAAGCGACGAGCAAACATCCAAAAGGGTAAAACATTGTAAAAAAAAAAAAAAATCTTGCAGTATTTGCTACTGGGATTAATCTTGTCTCTACTGAGATAATCTAAACTCTAATTCGTATTAATCTTATGTAGCAAATACTGCAGTTAACTTTAATCCTTACTCGAAGAAACTTTTTACAGTGTAGTTTAATCCTCATCCGGCTGGTTTCCTCATTCTCCTCTTCGCTCCGTTTACACTTTTCTCATTTCAGCTGGCCGCGAACGCATACGTTCCGAGCGGTACGGAATACCACATCCAGTCAGACGACGGCGGAGCGGAGAGATATTTCCGGTACAATACGGAAGGACAATTCCGAAAAGAAAGAAGACTCGCGGATGGGACTGTCTACGGTGAGTAAGACAACCACCAGGAATACGCCCTTCATAAAAATTTCTTCCGGTATAGTTCTTTTTTTTCCCGCTAGATAAAGTAAACAATCACACGTTACTTCTTGATCTACGTTTAACAGGTTTGTTTGGCTATTTTCAATACCCTTTGGCCCTGGCTTTGTTTCAGACTGTTTCAAATGGCTCAATTCAATTCAATTTATTCATTAAAAATCTTATAAGTCGCTAAGCCGACTAGTTGATTTTACGTCAGCAATGTATACACTACATGTGCGCTCTACCAGTCTACCCAACCCTGTTCTGTCAAACTTTATCAAGTTTGGTTTCCGACTTCAGTGCTGACTGACTTTCCACGGGGCTAATGAGCAACTCGGTATGAATCCAAAGCATAATCTCTTATTCCCCCTTCTCATAACTTATACCAAAATTTAACGTTTGATTGTTATTGTTTCTCTCGCGCATCTCACGGCAACTCGTCACTGAATTGTATGAAAGGCCTATAAGCTCAAACTAGTCACACCAGAAAAACTCGACCGGAGCTTACCTGAACCTTTACTCCTCTTGCATCCCAATTGGCGCTTAGGATATCCAAGAGGTGTCGCCATTTCTCAGGCAGCCATCTCCTTCATTCTGAACAGACACAATGCTGGAGAGGTTCAGCAGAAAATCTATCATTGCGGTATGGTCCACGTTTCTACAACATCCGACATTAATGACTGAAGCCAAGTCTTCATCAGAGGCGTCACGTATGGGGAGGGCTCCCCTATGTCGTTTACCAGTTTCGTATGAAGCGCCGCGATTTCTATCAAGAACTGTCTTCGTTCTACAAACAATCAGCCAGTAACAAGGAACTGTAAATCGGTAAATACATTGACAAAAAAACATTTTGCTAGTGACGACTATGGTCTTCATTATCGTGTTTCACCGTTCTCCCTTAACTTGCACTAGTTTTTTCGGTTAGTCCCCCCATACAAAACCCCCCCCCCATACAAAAAAAAACATTTTGCTAGTGACGACTCTGGTCTTCATTATCGTGTTTCACCGTTCTCCCTTAACTTGCACTAGTTTTTTCGGTTAGTCCCAGTCCCAGTGGCTGTTTAACCGGCCGAAAAACATGTGTTACAGCAAGCTGAACTAGCAGCACGGTTGACGAAAGACTGGGCTGGAAGGATGATTTGTCCCCAGCCACGTCTCTGACCACCTACTGCATTTCTAACTAACCAATGTCATGGTATGCCCATCTAGTCAGGGGCGTCCCGAGGAGGGGGGGGGGGGCGCAGCGCCCCCCCTACGTTTTCGGTCAAATTTTCGCCGAAGGCGAAAATTCGGTCAAAACGGGCATCGCAGCGAAGCCGTGATGCCTGTTTTAAAAATCTCTTGTACCCACATTTACAAACTAGGCGATTTAACGTGTTACGAGTCCTTATCGAATTTGGTAATTAATCCAACTTTTGTTCAGTCCGAGTTGATTTCACCGCATTCGGTACGTCCCTACGTAAATTCGGTGATTTAACGTATTATTTGGTCACATTGACTTTTCTCAAGTCCGCATCTGTTCTACCGCATTCGGTCAGTCAATTTCATAATTCGGTCGTTTATCAGATTCATTTGGTTCTGATTCGTGACAGAATTCGACAATTCATCCAACTTTTGTTCAGTCCGAGTCGATTTCACCGCATTTGGTACGTCCCTACGTAAATTCGGTGATTAACGTATTTATTTGGTCACATTGACTTTTCTCAAGTCCGTATCAGTTCTACCGCATTCGGTCAGTCAATTTCATAATTCGGTCATTTATCAGATTCATTTGATTCTGATCCGTGACCGAATTCGACAATTCATCCAACATTTGTTCAGTCGATTTCATCGCATTCGGTACGTCCCTACATGTCTGTTCTATCGCATTCGGTCAATCCATTTCATAATTCGGTGATTAATCAGATTCATTAGGTTATTTTAGGTGGTTCTACCAAGAGTTTTATTTCATTCCGAAATTTGGTCGTTATAACGCTCCCGATCTGCTCCTCATTTTCTTAGTTAATTTTTCGGTAGTACGAATTCATTATTTGGTTCACCCCAGTTACTGTGCTTGTTACAGTTACTGTGCCAGTAACAGTTACTAGCTCTTGTTCTTTAGCATTTAACGGTAGCTTCAACTGTTTCCATTCCTTACTTAACTTATACTTCTAATGATTGCAGAACTTCAGGAATAAGCACGTCTCCTTACCTGAAAACTAGCATATTTTTGTTTGCTATAAATTCAGAATAAATGTACTTTACCCCAGATCGACCTTTTTTTCGCCAGGCAGCTCTGTGGTTTAATAAGTAGCCTTGGGATCACAAAAAGGAACTTTGATCATGGGTGTTTTTAAAAATTTCGCCTGCGGCATATTTAGCATTCTTCACTGTTTAGAAGAAGGGTACGTCATTTAGTTGGCGTGTGAGGCTTGGAATTTTGGGGGGCTTGAACCACGTTATAAGCTAGAATTTGCCAGAAGAAAGGCGGATTAAAAATTTTTTGCCGGCGGCGCATTAATTTTTCCTGGGTACAGCCGTCCACGACGTTGTCCCTTGGCAGCAAGTGCGTCCCCCAAAGGTAAAAGGCTAGTGACGGCGTATCTTTGAAAAAAAAAAGAAGTGGAAGATCGTGAAAACACGCCACATTTTCTCTTTAGACTTGATCTTATACATACTATGCAACTTTTTACATTATAGCTTGTTGAAGGCAACTCGCTGTGTTTTAGAAAAAAATTATAAATTCGGTCAATATCAGGTACCAATTCGGTCAATTTTTACCAGGTTCGGCCCCCAAATGAAGAAAGGCTCGGGACACCCCTGCAACTAGTATATTATCTTCTCCAACCATGGCCGGTTAACTGCACTCAGTGAAATTGAAAAATATTTACCTAGACAGCTGTTTCATTTTACCTCCAAACGGTATTAAAAGTTAAGACTGAATTTGTGTTTTTCCTTGCACTTCCAGAAATTGACCTTTGACACATTTAGTTCAAACTTTATATTTTAGGGTCTTACGCCTGGACTGACAGCGAAGGAGTGCTGCGCAGCACAGACTATATGGCAGATGACAAAGGCTTCCGAATACTCAAAGAAGAAACAACGATGACGAAGCCGTCAAAACAAGGAAAAACAGTCATCGAATCACCCGCGTCTGGACTTAAGCATGTGCGCCTAAGAAAAAGAAAAGGACGTAAAAACACAGTTACTGCAGTGCCATAGAAACTAAAGAACAAATTATATAGTATCTTAGAATATACGATTATTTTTGTAGAGAGGAATGACATCACTGTTCTTGTCCCACTCAACGAATCGGCAAAAAAAATGTAAAATCGACACTTGACAACGACACTTGAAAGGGTCATAACAAATGTTTCTAATAACAGCCAAAACGAGGATGCACAAACATATGTTATCGGTTATTAAACTTCTGGCAGTTCAGTAGCCCAGAGTCCCCAGCCACAAGAGCAAGAGCACAAGTCTGATCAAATATAGTAACCAGTTAAATTCCTTTCTTCTGCGGATTCACGGGGATACTTTGCTCGTGTATCTGGGTAGTGCACACGTCCTGAGGCACTGAAACCTTCTTGGCAGAGGCGTGAAGACTGGGGGGTGGGGGGGACGCCCCCCGAAGCCGTCGGCCAGTCGGTAAAAAATACCTAGTCGGCGGGAAGCGCCGCGATTTTTCGTCAAAATATTTGATTTTTTTTTCATGAAAACAGTCGGTTTTTCTGATACAGGAGTGTTGCATGAAGCTGCCCGTACTATGGCACCGCCCACCCCCCAATTGGCCATGGTACATGATCCTGCCACCTTGGATCATGAAGC
Source organism: Branchinecta lynchi (assembly GCA_023053575.1). NCBI lineage: Eukaryota > Metazoa > Arthropoda > Branchiopoda > Anostraca > Branchinectidae > Branchinecta > Branchinecta lynchi. The sequence goes on from JAKZAP010000002.1 coordinate 22,649,281, forward strand.
TGCCACCCCCAGAAAAATCATGCAAATTCCAAGAAAACAGCAAATTTTGTTATTTGCAAAAGGTCAAGGAACCTCTCTGACCAAACAGCTGGTCTCTAACTTCACCATGTTGCAAAATACCATTTTTAGCAAAGTGGGCAACTTCATGATCACTTGGGTACCTATATTCTTTTGTGTTCTCCAGCTTAGCCTTGAACAATTACAAGTAAACTATGGTACCAGCAGAAAGCGAAGGTTTCAAGCTTCCTTTCAGGATACTCCACTGAATTTTATTTCAACCTTTACTCTTTTTCCCTAAGTCATTTCCCCAAAACAGAAGTTTAGGGTGGCAGCTTCATGCAACACTCCTGTAATTGGTCGATTTTTCGTCAAAATAGTCGGTTTTTCTGAAAATCAGTGGATTTTCTGGAAAATCCGTCGATTTTTTCCAAAAATGTAATTTCTATTGTTGAAAACAGTCGTTTTTTCTGCAGAAAAAGTCGGTAAAACATTTTTGCTAGTAACACCTCTGCTTCTTGGGGGTCCATATCTCACACTTAGGGCCCTGTCTCCACACCCGACGACTACCACCACACCTTGCTCGGTCACGATACATAATGCTCGTATAACAATTTCGACGACACACTCCCGACAGCAAAAAGCGGGTAACAGCAGGGACAGCAAGCAGTCGCTACTACTCGGTCACTACCACACTTCGCTGCATGCCTGAAGCTTGTATAACCACTGTGGCGACAAACTCCTGACAGCAAAACGTGGGTAGTAACTGGGCAAGCAAACAGTGTCTGTACACTCGGTTATTTAGCCTTGAAGAATGAATTACTCTGACGACAAGATCACGATAGCAAAATCAGATTAGCAACGAGGCAAGCAAAGTCTGACGCTACAAGACTTAAAACCACTCGTCGACAACTACAGGTATACATTCCTAGCAGGGTTGCCAAGTGTGACATTTTTGGCGCTTTTGACACTTTTTGCCTCTAGGTGACACCATGACACTATTTCTATGAAAATGACACTTTTTATACAAATGTAACTATTTAGGTCAGAAAAGCACCTTTTCATTTACTCTACTAAACACACACTTACTCTGTGTTTCGGAAAATCTTCTTACAACTTCAATATAGTTTCACCAATTATTGGCATTTTGCGCATTGCGCAGCGAATGCGCTAAAAAATGTCGGCTTTTTGAAAATGAGACTTTTTATACAAATGACACTATTTAGGTCAGAAAAGCACCTTTTCATTTACTCTACTAAAGTCATGGATTACTGCCCCAAAACATCTGCTTGGGATTTGATTTTTGTAGCAAAACCGTGACCTAACAATTAACAAATGTTTCGGAAAATCTTCTTACAACTTCAATATAGTTTCACCAATTATTGACATTTTGCGCATTGCGCAGCGAATGCGCTAAAAAAATGTCGAGGTCTCAAAAAGAACCTTTTGTCAAGAATGTCACTATTATAATTTGAGCTCTTCACAACCCTGATTCCTAAGTAATGTTTACGAAAGAACACACAAACATAGACTAGTGAAAGGAATTTCTTTAAACTGAAACTAGAATTGCTTGCTTTAAACCAAAGTCTAATTGAAAAAGGTTGCATAAATATCTATAAAACGGGACAACAATTAAAGAGTAATATATATCTCATTATAATAAATAATTAACATCACAAAACATGTGCTTTGATACTTCAAGGAACACAAACGTGAAGGTTAAAGGTAAGTTCTCACTGCCTAGATTAAACAGAATGAGGACAGAAAATTATGCCACATTTTCTGCTTGTCTCATCCAGCACGGAAATGCCCTGAATCTAAATTTCCTTTTTTTCTTCTGCGATACATTTTATTCTTTCTGAAGAGAAACTACCGCTTCTTCTTCTTCAAAAAATACGATTACTTTGGAAGGAACCCTGGCCAAATTTTTGACCAGACCAAACCATATTCAATTAAAAAAAAAAAAAAAGAATTCTGGTGAGCTTTTTGCAGCCTTGTCAGAGCGAATAAATTGGACACTGACAACCACACACTGAACGACTAGACGTACAGGTTATATACTACGCGTGATACCACCTAAGCCCCATACCAGTCTTCCTAAAATCGCTGATTTTTTTACTGATACCCTATGTAAAACTCTGGGTGGATCTAGCGTTTAGTATACCCCATGGCTAACGCTGGATACCCTGTGGCAAACGCTGAATACGTGTAGACACTCCAACCCTGACCAACTGCACGATAAGGAAAAATGATTGGTTGATATCTTGTCTTCACTCAATACATAAATATTTTATTGGGACAGGGTACCCATCATTTGACATAGGGTATGCAGTGTTCGGTATAGGGTCTGCAAACACTACACTGTAACACAAAAATCTTCGCAGTATTTTCTACTAGGATTAATCTTGTTTCTAAAAAGATAATCTTATCTCAGTATAGATAAGATTAATCCCAGTGGCAAATACTGCAGTTAACTTTAATCCTTACTCGGAGAAGCTTTTTAAAGTGTACAAATACCCTTCGTTTGGCACATGGTATCCAAAAATCATGGGTTTAGTTAGACTGCTCCATAACCTACTACTGGAGCGCAAAGGTCCTACCCTCCGTTCCCTGCATCGAGCTCCAAATTATTTCGTTGTGTTGATGATAAGCCCTAGGCAGCAAGATGCGGGAAGCGACAATGCGCTCTAGTCTTATGACAGTAGGCCATTAAGCTGGGACACACGTGCTACATATCTCAGTATCGCTCACTGAGACGATCCCAACATGTCATTTGACCGACAGATCTAATTCTGCATCGCACACTCTGAGGCCTGCATTCTAAGAGCTAAGAGATTCTAAGACGATCCCAACATGTCATTAAGAGATTCTAAGACGATCCCAACATGTCATTTGACCGACAGATCTAATTCTGCATCGCACACTCTGAGACCAACATTCTAAGAGCTACAGAAACTGAACGGATGGTACAAAACGGTGGCTTCTTCTTCTTCTTTATGTTAGGCCTCTTTCGACGGCCGTGACGCTTAAAGGACCCCTCGTACTATTTACTGTTTATGTTCTCACTGTAGAAAATAGTTGAATACTTTCAAACTAGGCTCTGCTTCAACAAATTATCCGCGGCTTTGGCTGTTCTAAGTCTTGACATAGTAGCATGCAGCGGTATTAGTTAGTGCTGCTCGCTACTAAAGCTTACATGTTCATAGACTCAACTTTAATGCGAGGTGTCCTTTAACGATGATTTTAGCAGGATTCCGGAATAATTTTCCGGCGAGCGTAGTATATCAACGGCCACAGGAGTTTTTTCTCTCCAGAATACCGCTTTCTACTTTAAACTGTAGTCCAACTGCGGAGCAGCTGATTCAAAATCAGAGCATTTTTCCCAAGCCTCAAAATCAGCGAAACTATAAAGCAGCCTATTAGTTCAGCTGAACCTAAGTGCAATTTTTCACGTAAATACAAAAAAGCTGAGCTTGGTGTATGCAGGTTACGTGCAATTGAGGATATGTAGACTACGAAGGCCAATTTAAGATAACATTCTACAAATAACGACAACAGACACTGTCAGTGTTCTAGCTTTGGCAGTAAATATCAATAAATATCATCTAAAACATCTACAATTTCTTTATCGATAATTTGTCCCTTTTCCTTCTATGGCATCTATCTGATACAGCCCGTTTAAAAAACAACAACAAAAAAAAACATATACCCGTCTATAATTCTCTTTTTCAGTTTATGGATTTAACTGACAAAAAAGTCAGCCCCACTACTAATTGGCACGCCGGTCGTCAGACCTCGAAAGTGCATTTGCGAGGTGGATCCGTCATCCGAATTTTCCGGATCCGATCGATTCCGGATTTCCAACTTGCATGACGTGGGACCTGCATCGATTTTTAACCAAATTCTCAGAAGCAACTGAATTTCTTCCAACACAAAACTAGAAAGATTTGGAAAAGATTTTCCGGATGTAAATAGCCCACGAAAGCCCCAAAAATGCGGAAACCAAGCCCAACTACTTTGGGGGTAGGGGGACAGATAGGAAATACTGCCTATGCTGAATACGACTACGTCAATGAACGACATCACACCCATGGCTTTCCCCTTGGTTTTAGCCTATAAAGACAATTTTAGCCTAGAGCTGGCACAATAGCGTCACTTTAGTAACAGTTTTGAAACAACAATCGAGCACAGTTAAAATAAAAAAATAACCATAAATATCATTTTTACAGTGCAAATTAGGGGTGGGGCCTTTCTTCGTAGACCGACTGTACTACGGCATCTCGAATACACTACACGTGGTAAAATATCATACAATAAACAAAAATGTCTTATTACGTCTCTGATAAATAGACTAGTACCTCTATGTTGGCTCTTCATTCCTCCATTTATATCGTGATGAATTTCTTCACGATTCACTGAAAGCAGATTATGCACAAAATAGTTCCCAGATGACTCTCACTACACGATGAAAATTGCGCGTTGATTTGACAACAAATTTTCCACAAAACTGTTAATTGGTCCACTAGAGGCTAGGGAGGCCGAGGCTGAGTGAGACCAGCAGAGACAAGGGCCGAAAACAACGGCCAGATTCGAAGACGTCATCTTATTCATGTCACTCCTCTCGATGACCTAAGAAGAAATGAACAAATAGTTAGTAAGACCACCCACAAACTCGACTGATCGTTGTTGTACCTTTTCCATCCAACGTTTTAATTCTCGTTAATTACGATAGTGGTGAACAATAATGCTCCTCAGCCAGGATTTGGACCAGGCTCCTTTCGGGATCCCAAAACGTAAGTCTAGAGATACCTATGACTTCGTAAAATTTGTCCGTCTGTCAGCACGATAACTCTCGAAGGGAATGAGATATTTTGATGAAACTTGGTTTGAGGATTATTTGGGTCAAGGGTAAGGTCTAGTTCGTAGATGGGCTCTGTAGCCCTATATTTGGGGGTGGGGGAGGGGGTTCAATTTAAGGGACAAACAAAATATTTTTAAGCAGCTAATGAGACAGTCGAGTTAGAGGTAAGAAGATTACATACGTATGCTGAATACGTATATGAAAAGTATTTTCTCGCCGGACAAGTAGTTCGCCCGGAATCCGGGAAAACCGGAAAATTTGTTAAAAGTAAAAGTTTTATCTGGAGTTGATTAGAGGTTAGACGTAGTGGTAAGTGACATGTTGAATCCGTATAATGAAAATTATTTTCTCGCCGGAATAATAGTTCGCCCGAAAACTGGCCAAAGCCTGAAAATGTGGTAAAAGTTTAAGTTTTATCTGATGTTGATTAGAGATTCGATATAAGGGTAAGGAGACATACTGAATTCATTTTTGAGCTTTAGCTTTTTCCGGGACATGTAGTTCGCCCGGAATCCTGCCAAAACCGGAAATCTGCCAGAAGTAGTAACGCAGGAAGTTTTGATCACTTTCGTCAAAGTAGATATGACGTGTAGGGGTAAACACACATGCTGAATCCATATCTGAACTTGGTTTTCTCAGATGATTAGCCATTGGCTTTAGTCTGTTTCTAAATTGTACTAGTAAAAATGTTCCAGGAGTCGGGCGAAGACCGGATCTACAAGACCCAATTTTCCGGATCAAATATTCAATTTTAGGATCCCATCGAAACCTTTGGTCTTGTTGCTTTCTTGGCCAGTGATCTACCGAGGGGCTTGTGAAGATAGTTCGCAAACCCTATAGTAGTCAGATAGGTCCACAGGAACAGTGATTCCGCCGAAGGCAAATTCAAAATCCAGCCCCGTCATTTCTGTGCAATACCGTGACATATTCCTACGGCCCTGCTCTGTCTGACTATTGTAATGTTTTGCCAACAATGTTCACAAGCCCCTCGGCCCTCGGTAGCTCAGTAGTAAAGCACTGGCTTAGAAAGCCAAAAATCAGGAGCATTGTTGTCTTTGAGTTCACTTGTAGTTTGTACTTTTTTTAACTCTCCAGTATGTCTAGTTTTTCCTCTATAAGAAGCCTAATTCACCTACTTTTTTCAATACCAACTTGAACTAGCCTACCTTGGTAAGAAGTTGCGCAACAAACTTCAAAACTGTATAGTTTTCCTCGGGCAGTTTATCCATTAGCATCGTCCGTATGGCAACAACCCTTTCTTCTCTTGGCAGTCCTATTTGAAAGAAACCTGAGATTACTAGAAACAAAAAAAATATTACTTCAACCTAGGTTAATTACAATTTTTATTATTTTATACATTTTTAAATAAAAAATAATGCCAACGATCCATTAGGGAGCGGAGCTATGGAGATTTGAAGATGCGAAACAGCTTGAGTCGGTCCAGCTACAATATTTTAAACGACTGTTCGGACTACAATCGACATTACATTCGCAAGCACTGAAAGGGGATTTAGGCCTATTTTCAATGAAGAAAGATAGGGTATTGCAGATTTTAAGATTTTGGTTAAAGATAATTAAGTTAGATGAGACTAGGTTGGTGAGAGCGTCATATAATGAACTTTTGATTATGGGGAAAAGATATACGTGGCCATTTCGAGTTAAAGCCCTGCTTGATAATCTAGGTCTATCTTATGTTTGGAATAGTGGCCGCGGCCCTGTAGATGACGATAATTTATTGCGTAGAGTCACTAGGATTTTGGACGACCAAGAGATTAAAAAATGGAGAGCCTTAATAAGTCAGTCCGAAACTTTGGAGTTTTACCGTGAGTTTAAGAAGGTGTTTGGGCCCGAGTTTTATTTTAAAATGAATCTACCTCAAAAAGTTTTAAAGTTGTGGATCCAGGCTAGAGCTAATTCCCTCCCCCTGTTTTTGGGATAGGCATAGCTTGATAGGCATAACTTGATAGGCATAGGACTGGTCCAGATGTCAGGTATAATTGCCAACCTTGCAAAGCAGGGGTAGAGGAAAACATGGACCACTTTATCAATCGATGCCAGGAGCTTTCGGAGTTAAGGGGATCTTATTTTAAGGGGAGTCAAATCAAATATCAAATCAAATCATTTAATGTAAACAAGATACAGTCTCTCATAGCCCATTTGCTTCTTCCAGATATCCTGAATAGCACTTCGGAAAGGGTTATAACAAAGGTGTGCGAGTTTATGGACGGAGCGTTGAAGCCAAGAGCGACCAAGCTTAGTAGTGAGGCTTCATAGCCGTAGAAAATTTTTGTTGTTGTTTTCCTTTGTAATATGTACTGTTGTTGTATTATGTATATGGCCCCTGGGCTTTTAAATACAGTTATTATTATTATGGTGTTAAACGATTTAGTCAGCTAATCTTTTATGTCAGTGATATCGGGCCTTCTTTACTAGAGCCCTCCTCAGGCCATAGCTCATTATTCAATTCAAACAACTTTTTTTTTTTAATTCTTCGTTACGAAAAAAAACCCACAGAAATGTCAACAGAAATACACTGACATGCAAGTACATTGTATTACTTTACATAATTTTCAATAAAATTTAAATACAATGTTGGTTTCTTAAAAAGTCAAAAATAAAATAATTCTCACACATGTATATTATATATAATTTATTATGTTACAATGCTAATCGGGTTAGCTACTTATGATTACATGTGAATAACAGTACCCCATTACACCAAACAATACAATTGGGCTATATATTCTGGATACACCCTGAAGACGACCCACGCTAAGAGCTCCGAAATAAAATCTCAGCTGACTAATCCGTCTGGCAACATCAGAGGTACTATATTAAACAAGAGCTATAAGTAGCTCTAGTAATATGGCACTTGCAAGGCATGAAAATAGGAATTTGCCAATTCGTGTTTTTTGTGATCGTTTGTAAGCAAAACCCTTGAGATAAGAATAATCAAGGGCCATTAGTATTCATGAGAATGTATCTTTTATCGTTTTGAAAAAGTACTTTATTTTTGCACTTGGCTGTAATGACGCGCACTTTAAGGGCGCTAGAAATTCATCCTCTGTAAGCAAAATGGTGATGGACTCATGGGGATAATGAAAATGTATATTCTGCTCACAAGTATTTTTTGTACTTTAAGGAATTCACTTGTGCGGGAAACCATTGAGGCGAAAATGATCAAGGCCCCCTGGGGATCATCAATATGTATCGTTTGGTAAAAATTATTTTTTCACTTCACTTTAAGTGTACTAGAAATTCATTTTTAAGCAAATCCTTGTTGCACAAAAGATCCAGGGCCGAAATGTACCGTTTGATCAAACGTACTTTCTGTCTTTGCGGCTAAGATTCGCACTTTAAGGGAGCTAGGAGTTCATTTATAAGCAAAACCCTTGAAGCAAAAATGATCATGTATTTCGGATTCCCCCTCCCTCCACTCCCCCCACGATGATCGGATCGAGAAAATTTTTATTCCCAGGTCAGTTTGATCGGGTCCCTGATATGCCTGCCAATTTTTGTCGTGAGAATCCCCAAAACTGCTAACCGGGATCTCCCCCCCCCAAAAAAAAAAGTGTAAGGATCCAGTCCAATTGTGTAAAAGATTTATCTAGAGCAGATGCTTGTTCTTCCCAGCAAGTTTCACTCCGATCCCTCTGATATAACTGTTTCACGAAATTCCCCCCCCCCCCCCCACACTCCCCATAGCTGTCAAATCTGGTCCAGACCTGAAATGAAACATCAGAGACATGTCTTCTATTCAGTTATTAAGTTTCATTCGAATCCAATCATCCATTCGAAAGTTAAGCACGACTCAATACTCCGGATTCCCCTAGATAGTCGGATAGGGAAACTGATTATTTCCAAGTTGGCATGATCGGGCCTGCCAAAGTTTCATCGTCCTAGCACATCTGGAATTACCCTAACTCGCAATCGTGGACAGAACGACACACGGAATTGCGATCGGTATATGACACTTGAGCCAGAGGCTGCAAGAGCCAAACAAATATTATACTTAAACGAATGTTACTATCTCAGAGGTCCACAGTCTGACGCCTACAAATTGTGGGCAATTTGCGCGTCACCAACTCACCATGTATAGCCGACACAAACTATACATACAAGTTTTAATACAAATACGGTAACCGTTGATAGGAGTACCGCTCGACATATCTTCTTGCTGGTAGGAAACTTCTGGCAGTATCAATCAATCAATCAGTCTTTTATTTTAAAAGGTCAACTACGGTACCTAGAATGTGTATAATCTTGACATAATCCAACATATACTTCACATGCGTAGTCGTGTTCGCTTCATCAAGCATGATTCTATAATTATAGATAAGGAGAAAAAAACTGCGTCATCAGCAGTGTAACAAAAAATAGTACCTACGTTTTTTTTTTTCAAATTTAGCACACTTCGTCAAATGCACCAACAGAATAAAGCTTGGTACCTACATAACGCGAGTCTTTTCCGCTTACAATTTTGTCCTTTACCGTGGTCAGACGAATTCGTTTTGCTGATCCCACCGAAAGCTAATACTTGAACGAATTCGCCAGGAAAATGCAAACCACGAAAAAGAAAACTACCTTGTCAATGTAATATTACACATAGGCTTTTTATGTAAATAAATAATGTCCATGTCAATAATATCCTTTTCTACTTTGGCCTTTTTTTTACATACATCAGGCAAATCGAGACAAGACGCGAACACATGTTTACTTGGGAGTTGAAAAGGCCCGGCGTGAAATTTTGGCCTGGAGAAGCAAATCTGTCCCACTAGCAACGTCCAATTCACCTAGGCGAATGCGAATCTTTTGCACCATGCTTGACGCAAAAACTATTCGCTAAGCAATACAGCCAAATTTCACACGGCTATGAAAACAAGAGCTACGAGCTCATATGGCACTTGTACGAGTAGGCTGTACAAGAAAGTAGATGAGAACGTCACAAAATACACCCGCCATCCAAAAATGCGGTTCGGAAATAGAAATAGGATATTTAGTTTCACTCATTTCTGAGCAGTTCCGGCATCGTCTCGATTGTCTGTAGCAAATGCACATGACTGTTCAAACTTTCATCCCAATAAACCCATTTGTTTGATCCCTAGACGTGCTACACGATTTCCGGTACTCACTCTATTTCCGCCTACCGTGGCCGAATCTGGTTCGGAATAAAAAAAATCGACCACCTAAAGCATCTTCGTTTATACCATCTATCAAGTTTCACTCGAATCTGAGCATTTTTGGAAAGTTCCGGTACCCCCCCCCCTCCCACCAACGTTGTCGGAGCCGGTTCGGGCCCAATCTCTTAATTCCCTGTCCCTGTCCATCAAGTTTGACTGAAATTGGATCATAGCCTATCTGCAAGTTTCCAGTACCCCCCCTACCTTGGCCGGATCCGGCCCGGACGCCAAACAACAAATCTAGGCCGCATAAACTCGGCACTGTCGAATTGCATCTCATTCGGTCCATCCGTTTGGTTTTTGTGCATGTCAAAAGTCCACCCACCCCCAATTCCCCTAATCGTGGTCGCATATGGTTCGAACGCATGTTTTACATGTCGAGGCTATCAATTCGTATCACCCATGAAGTTTCACTCGAATCAGACCACTCGTTCGCAATTTATAGAAGTCAATTTCCATATTTCTCTTCTCTTGCTCCCCAAAAAATGCTCGGATCTAGGAACGGAAGTTTCCGGGGGTATGTTGTGTCAGGTTCTTAAGTCAAGATAATTCGGGTCGCTAATATGCCTGCAAAGTTTCGTTGTCGTTTTACATCTGGAACTATTCTAACTCACGACTACCGGAATTCCAGGAAACCCCCTCCAACTTCCCCCACAGAGCACCGAAACCATCTGGCTCCGTCACTTTCATCTAGGCCTAATGCTTGTTCCATCCATTAAGTTTTGTCCCAATCCCTCTGCTTTTAGAGTTTCTTGAGTTTTCCACCCCCCCCCCCCCCCCCATCCCCACAGGTATCGGACCCGACCCGGACGTGACACTGAACATCCGAGGTGATAGCTCACCAGACAAGTTTCATTCAAATCCGATCACCCGTTCAAAAGTTATGCACGCCACTAGATTCCGGATTCCCCATCCACCCACGATGGTCGGGTCGGGGAAACGGCTGTTCTCAAGTCAATCTGTTCGGATCCCTGACATACCTGCCAAGTTTCATCGCCCTAGGACATCAGGAAGTATGCCGAACTCGGGGGATCGCTAGAAATCCGGACCCCAACCCCAACTCCCCCACAGTGCCTTGATCCGGACCGGTTATGTCAATGACGTGTCTAGGACATGTGCTTGTTTTTCCCACCAAGTTTCATCCCGATCCCTCCACTTTAAGCCTTTCTCAAAATTTCCGGTTCCCTCCTCCAACTCCCCCCAGTGTCATCGGATCCGGCCCGGATTTAAAGAGAGATGTCTGAGACACGAGGTCATCCTAAATATCAATTTTCATTAAGATCCGATCACCCGTTCGCAAGCTAAAAATACCTCAAATTTTGGCTTCACCCTCCCTCCACTCCCCCCCCCCCAGATGGTCGAATCGGGGAATTGACGATTTCCTATTTAATCTGGTTGGGTCCCAGACATGCCTGTCAATTTCCATCGTCCCAGCCCATCAGGAAGCACGGAACTTGCGGGATCACTACAAATTCGGACTTCTCCCCCCCAACTCCCCCAAAGTGAGCGGATCCGTTCCGGTTATATCAGTCACGTATCTAGGACTTTTGCTTGTAATTTCCACCAAGTTTCATCCGGATCCCTCCACTCTAAGTGTTTTCCAAGATTTCCGGTTTTCCCCTCCAACTCCCCCCAGTGTCACCGGATCCGGTCTGGATTTAAAATGGAGGGTCTCAGACACGGAGTCCTTCCATATATCAAGTTTCATTAAGATCCGATCACCCGTTCGTAAGCTAAAAATATCTCATTTTTCCTATTTTTTCCGGATTCCCCCTCCCTCCACTCCCCTCCAGATGGTCGGATCGAGGAAGCGACAATTTCTAATTTAATCTGGTCCAGTTCCTGATATGCCTGCCAAGTTTCATCGTCCTAGCTTATCTGGAAGTGCCCGAACTAGCAAAACCGGACCAACAGACCGACTGACGGACAGAAATTACAATCGCTATATGGCACTTGAGTAAGCTCAAGTGCCATAAAAAGAAGTGTCAAAGCGAAGTGTTTCCGCTAGAGGTGCCGAATTCGCCTGCGATAACGTAAATCAATGTCCTGTGGGCATAACGTTCGAAACGAAAGCCGAAAGAGAGGCTAGATATTCATTCGGACAGACAACAAGAGCTAGAAGCTCATAAGGCGCTTGCAAGTCTGGGACAGGGGCTGAAAGTTGGAATTTGCCAGTTCGTGAGTTTGTTGTGATCATTCGTAAGCAAGACCCTTGAAATAAGAATAATCATGTGTCCTTGGAAATCACGACGATGTATAATTTGGTAAAAGTATTTTTATTTTTGCACTTGGTTGACACTTTAAGGGCGCTAGAAACTGACCTGTAATCAAAACCATTGAGGCAAAAATGATCGTGGGCCTTTTAGGATCATGAATATATATCGTTCGGTCAGAAGTATGTTTTCGACTTTTCAATCAATCAATCAATCAAGTTTAATCGGAATAGCTAACAGCTAGAAAAGGAATACAAATTTACAAAATACACAGACACACCAGAAACAAATTAACTAATGCACTTACAAGAAATTACAAGAAATAAATAAAGGGATGAAACTACGTAAAAATTGGGTAGAAGAATTAGCGGGATATGGGGAAAACTGATTGCCAGTATTCCTCTCGGACCGACGCACGGAAGACAGGAGAGGAGGGGGAGAGATGGGCCATCTGGGGACAACACGTTATCTTAGCTCCAAATTTGTTTGAAAGACTATTTCTACGTACAAGAAATTATTCAGGTTAAGAGGCGCACTTTAAGGGTGTTAGAAATTCATTTTTAAGCAATACCCCTGTGGAACAAAGAACATGGGATCAGGGATCATGAAATTTCGCGTTTGGTCAAAAATTTTGTTTTCACTTTGCTGTTAAGATGCGCACTTTAAGGGATGGTCGGATATGGAAATTGACAATTTCTCAGCCAATCTTGTTAAGTCCCTAATGTTCAAGTCAGGTTTCATCGTCATAGCAAATCTTGAAGTACCCTAACTCGCGATCACCGGAATTCGACCCCGCCCCCCTCCTACAACTCCCCTCACATTGCCCCAATCCGCTCTGTCACAGATGTATGTACGGCTTGTGCTCGTTCTTCCCACTAAGTTTCATCCCGATCGCTCCACTCTAAGCGTGTCACAAGATTTCCGGCTGTCCACCCCCGCCCCCACACATATTCATCAGATCCGGTCCGGACTCGAAATGGCGCATCTGAGACACGACGTCTTTCCAAATACTAAGTTTCATTAAGATCATATCACCAGTTCGAAAGTTATATATGCCCCAAGATTCCTGATTCTCCATCCATACACTCCCCCCCCCCCTCCACGATGTCGATGTCGATTTCTAAGCCGATCTTGTCAAGTCTCTAATATAAAGCCAATTTTCATCGTCCTAGCACATCGGGAAGTATCTTGAAACGCGATCACCAGAATCCCCCCTCCACCCCCCTCTACAACTTCACCCCAAGTGTCCGAATCGGGTCCGGTTCTGTCACTGATGTATCTAGGGCTTGTGCTTGTTAACCCAACAAAGTGTCATCCGAATCGCTTCACTCTAAGCGTGTCACAAGATTCCCCCCCCCCCCTCCACACACATTCATCGGATCCGGTCCCACTTGAAATGGGACATCTGAGACACGAGACCTTTCCAAATATAAAGTTTCATCAAGATCCGGTCACCGGTTTGAAAGTTATACATTCCTCAAGATTCTGAATTCCCGATCCCTCCACTCCCCCCACGGTGGTCTTATCGAGGAAGTGGCTATTTCTAAGTTAGACATGCGTGCCAATTTTCATCGTCCTAGCACTTCTGGAAGTACCCTAACTCGAGAAGAGTGGACCGCCAGACCGACCGACCGAAAAGTGATCGGTATATGGCACTTGGCAAGTGCCATAAAAGGTTTTTACAAAAGAAAGAACTTACTTTGAACTCGCACAACTTCGTCGAAGAGATCATAGGTAAGAATAGGTTCATCAAGATCTCGTAGGAAGGTCTTGACGCAGACAGCCGCCAGGTGAACATTATGACCAAACTCTACCGTTTCACCTCTGTTAAACCTCTCTTGGGCTGCCCGCAGCTCGGATACGACTGGACATCGCCTGAAGAGACCTTCAGTCTCAAGCGCTGAAAAGAGCAAACCTTAAAGTTTAACTGAAAAGACAACTTATTTTTTGACGCTGATTTTTGCGTTCGCCGTGTTTGACACTTTTCGAAGCAGACCAGGCTCCTATCCCTCTTATTGCTTCCGAAGTTGTCTAAAAATTCTATCAGTTATGCAAGTTTTTCCTTGTTTCTCACAAAAAACAAGGAGGTCAAGCGACGCTGGAAACAGGCACGACGGGTTTGTGATCACTGGGAAACCTAGCAGAGCTTCAAAGGAGTACAACATGCTAGAATATTGGAATTGAAACTGTACGAGTGTAGTACAGAAATCTGTAAGAAATGTGAAGGAGCATCGCTTCAGGATTCATATCTTTGCTCTGAAAGAAAGACAAATAAATCGGACGTTCAATGCTTGTCAATAACTTTACTACTTACAACTGTAAATAGTATTTGACGAGAAGATGAACGTTCGGAATTATTTATACTACGAACTATGACTTAAAGCATAGATAGTAAACGAAGTTATTTTGTCCTACTTCACAAAGAACTCCAAGCTCTTGGATACCATTCCCGATCCCGAGAAATTACAATACTGAATGACTTATAATCCTAAGCAGTAGGCCCTCTCCCAGCGGTTAGAAGTCCTCATTGTCTGGTAGAAATATTTTTTTTTTTCTGTCGGAATTGCCACGGAAGCGCCAGAGCGTATTTGAGTTCACAAAAAACTCAAGGTCATCGACGAAGTCGGTGACAACCAGTATGTCGTGTGATAAATGAAGTATGCTGAGGAAAGAAAAAGAAATAACCAGATTACCCTAACAAACAGAGAACGAGAACATATAGCTAGGTTCAGAAATGCCTGGTACAGACAGACGTATGTCTATAACATACAACGGATGTAATATCCTTACAATTACCAATTCCTGCATGGCTTCATCATTTCGCTCAGTAAAACTGTATCAAATAGAAAGTGTGTGTAAATAAGGGTAAGGAAAAGCGGGAGGGGTAAAGTACACACTGTATTTTCTCATAGAATTCTACAGCCACGTGTGGACTTTCAATCCTACCTTCTGGTCGACTTAGATACTCCGCACATGTGGTTAATACGGGTGGAATATCGGTCCCAGAATTCTGCTTGATAAACTGTAAACTGACACCAAACTGCTGTGTGTCTGGAATTATGGCAGGGGGTGGTTGTAAATCTTGGCGGCCCTTCTTCAAACTCTTATCATGGCTGCAAAAGAAAAAGAAAAACTAGTTTTCATGAATTCCGAAGACGACATCTCAGAGAAATGCGTGGCAGGTGCGTATTCAAACTATGCTTAGAATCAGCCCGCCTTTCTTTGGGGGGGGGGGGGGGGGAGGGTAGACACAGAAAATGACGGAGCTTCCATATAAAGAATTTGAGTTTAAAGGTCAAACGAACTTTACTTTGCCGCACCTTGACCACGATTACGCAATGGTGGAAACCCCGCCTCACTCGGCAAACTTCTCCCCTTCTGTAGCAGGATTTTCTTTAAAAGGCTATACGAGTCACTGCGCCCGCGGAATAAATCTAGAAAGACGCCTTCCGTCTAAAGATGACGAAAGCTGTCGGAGAGGCGAAAAGAGCCTGTACAGGCAGACAGCTGTGCTATCGAGCGGCTGGATACAGTTCGCTGTCGACCTATTATGTGATTTACAGGTTAGTTTAAGCCAAACCCATTGCCAGGCTTTATGTTATGCCTTATGGTGGGGCCATAAATAGTTAATGGTGTCAATTTCTGGTGAATAAAATCATGAACCCGAACATGAGTCGGTTTCATACACACTTGGCTCTTATTTTGACGTTGCTTTAGAATCTGAGAAGGACAAATGCAGATCGCGAATCGGAGACAAAATAGTTTTTAACAGAAATTAGAAAGTTTGTTCGGCGTTCCAAACGGAAGTGCAGTACGGGCAGTGCCGACCCCCTCTTCTTCCCGAACTGCCCGATTTGTTCTTTTCTAACACTTTGAGCGTGTTCCACCCTTCTACAAATAGCAACTATTAGTTACTATTTCCGATCCAACCTCATAAAGTTACTACGCTGCCCGTTCCAACCTTCTCGAAATAGTAACTAATAGCAACTATTTGCTTACCACGCTCGGGAGCGTAGTCACTACGGATCTCTGTAACGAGATTGGTCGGATTCGCCCACGGCTTGATATTCTGCTGGAAAATAGAAAAATCTTTCCAGCCTTGACGGCAAAAAGCCAGAATTCGCGACGTCATGCGTAGTAACTACGGTAAGTGGGATGGAACACGCTCTTTGTTTTCTGCGCTCTACCAGATCCGTGCTAACTATATGGATTTCTACATTTATTTGACTGAATTTTGCTTGTTCCATGGCCGACCCTACTCTAGATCTTGCTGTCTAAATGAGGCAATCGTACTTTCAAAGCCGTAAGCTGCAAAAAAAGGTATCCGAACATTTAAAACAGATGCGGCACGACTGTTAACTAGCTCGTAAGCAATGGACGAGCCGTGGAAGCTTTGTTACCCAAGCGACACGATTTGCCGGATCGTCCATAAAACAAAACAAAAAATATTTTATAAACTTGCAGGACCCAAACTTCTTGTTCTGAACTACTTCCGCTTCACAGCTGCCACAGAAGTGTCACATATATTTGTTTTTTCCTTTCTACGTCAATCCTGCAAATATTACTCTCCTGTCTTTCTCCTTCATTTCCTTTTCGTGTTCTCTCCTTTCCTTTTCTATACTCCATCTTTGTTTATTGTCAGGTGTAGCGGGTCAAACAAAGCATTCATTCATTAATACCGACGTCTCACAATTATTGTCTGCAAGTAAATATGGTCGCCTGCTATCAGCACCTACCTTAAGACAGACGCGCGAAAAGTACTCTTCGACACAAGCTGCTTGCGAATCCCATTTGATTTGCTATGCGGATTAGTCAGCTAAGATCACTTCCCGCCATGTTTCGGCCCTTCTTGGCAAGGATCCTCGTCAGTGCGGAAAGAAGAGACGAGCCTGCATTACTTTTTTTTTATTTTTTTTTTCACTAAAAAAGCGCCCTGATGAGTTTGTTCATTCTCATCTTTGTTTTCTTATGTATTTCATTGTAGATCTAGTAGGCTTATTTATTTTTAATGGTTGTCTGTTTACCTGTGTGTAAGTGTGTGTGAGTTTGACTTACATGTTGTTGTTTCTCTTTATACATTACTCATCAGTTTTAAGGATTCAAACAAACAGTAATAACAATAATAAATGGTTTAGCGCCACCAAATACGTGGGAAAAGGGAACTCACGTTAACACCTCCTGTGGAATGTTCAGTTGAGAAACAGGTACAAACTGTTCCAATTCTTCAAGGTAATTCACGTACATCACTTTGCGTCCAAACTTCACACTAGAAAAAAAAATAATATTAAGACAGCTTTTTCTTTATATTTTTTTAAAACCAACTTAGCTTTTTTTTTAAACCAAAACTAGCTTTTCTGTAGCAAAAAACTGACCACATGCAAGGGAGTTCACGAAGACTACCATCCGCTCTTCTCTGGAATTTAGAACCTGTGACGTCCCAAACTGACAGTTTCAAGAATGAGGCACCGCATCCCGTGCACAAATATAATTCCGTCCATCCCTGAAAACGAAAAATTACGGACCAAGATCACATTTAGATCAGATTTGATCAGACTGATCTGATAGCCTGACGAGGACCCTTGCCAAGAAGGGCCAAAATATCGCTGCCAAAGCATCGGACCCTCAAAACCGTTTTATGCATATTTGAATATAAGGACCAACATTGTTTCATCGACTTTTGAATTTATGTGTTTATTCATTTACTTCACAAAAAAGGAGGAGTAACATAACATAATTTATAAACTACACCTAAATGAACTGACCCATTCAATGACACGATCAAAACCATGGAAAACAATACGCAAGGTTTAAACAAATAAATTAAGATCATCGACGTCTTGCATTGGCAATCGATGTATCAGGAAGACACCGCCTAACTAGTAACCTTACTTCCCTCACAAGAAGTCTGAAAACAACTCTTACTAGAATTTATATTTTCCCAATAAAATGGTTAAAGGACCTGTCATACCTATAATGTCAATGGAACCTACTTCCGTAACATCATTAATTACCCCGAAAACCCGGAGATCCAAATTTCCTATGTTATATTGGGAACCCGCGAACGACACATCACTAAATTTTTGCCTTTGCCCCGATTCACTAGTTTCCATGCACATTACGCTCAAGACCAGTGTTCGCGTATCATTGGTGCGCAAAACCAGTTTTCTGAATTTTGACGAGATCTTGCTAGAAGTCGATGGGCCTTGGAAAGGCTTAAAACAGGCAATAGCCATCAGTGTTCATATCGCTTTGAATACTGTATACTATGAATATTGAATACTGTATAATAAACAATAGATAGTGCGAGGTGTGTTTTAAGAATTTATAGATCTCGAAAATACCAATCCTTCCCTCGTGATATAAGCGTGTTTCTTGTTAGCGCTTGTCGACTCCGTCCAGACTTCCGGTTCTCCGAAGCGGAGGTTCAACGCAAAGTATTTGAGAACTATGCACGCCGTGCCTTTAAGAAAAATTCATGCAAAAAAAAAAGAGTAAAAACACAAGATTGACATGTTGGCCTACCAAGTCTTCCCGAAAAACAAAATTCAAAGCCTCTCACACCCCTATTTTTGGAGTGTTGTCGGCAGACCTTGAAGCTTTCGACGAAGTTTGCAATGCTTCTTAAGCAGCAAAATAGGCTCTGACGAAAAAGCGCTAAAAATCGCAAGTGCAAAACAAAGCGACGGCAGAGAACGGGGATTTGTGAAACTTATATTTCCATACCGGAGCTAATCACAATCGAATGATAAAACAAAATGCAGAATACGTACAGGCAGCGTACAAGAGGTCTTTTAAAGTATAAGCTTTTTACAGTAAGGTATCTGGTGGTGCTGAGCCAGCTGTATTTCCTTACGAAACAAAAAAAGAACACGAAACATTTTCTGGTTAACCGCATCGTATAGGTTTATTTCTGACCAATGTCGCAGGAAGCGCTGTAGTCAAGTGATGTAATACCAGGCGATTACTTCCCTGACAGCCATTTATCTTTATCTCCAGGGACTTCGCGTAAATGTACAAAACTTCAGAAATGCACAGAAGTTCGAGGAGCGAAAGGTAACAAATTAAGCATATCCCACCACTGCATATCGTTAAAGGACACCTCTGGCTATAAGTCGTTCTGCTCAGATGCTCTGGAATAGCCGACCACTTTACAACTAAGCCAGATTATACAAGGCTTCGGCTGTTCTTATAGCCTCTTCCCATGTCCTTTGACCTTGGATGACAATGTCGGCAAAATTTGTACAACCGGTCTCCGGGCATAAGCTCCTAGGAGACAATGATCGGGCGAATGAAACATCAAGAAAAGAGAACAAACGTGACAAGCGTGATAATCAGTGTATTTCTGATAGAGGATATAGGATACACTTATGAGGTGAAGAATCTCGGGAACGAGAATGGATGGACATACTACTGAAGCAAAATGAATTACTATCATAAGTACGACGTGTCCCTTCACGTCAAAAGAATGGCTGATCAGCCTCTTTCGCGGACCTGAAAACGAAGTCCAGAAGAAAAAAGTTCCCCCACGCACCCAAAACGCGAAACTCCAATCCACTCTACGCCGCTGAAAGCGTCGTGCAGCACAGTCCTACGAGATTCCGCACGCGAAAGTACGCATGCGAAAACCTGCATGTGATGCAGCAAAATTTGGAGTGAAGGAGAAAATTCGCATCCGACTGCGAAAACCAGACTGTATGTAAACGTGCCTTAAGTCTCATCCACAACACGAGAGCTACAGCGGCAGAGTCTGGAGATGGTACAGTACAGTAGTACACTTGTTTACTGATTTCTTTCTTTAAAGGACCCGTCGTACATATAATGCCAATGCAATCTACTTCCGTAGTCACTCCATCCATTTATTATACCCACAGACCACAATACTCCATATGACTAAGTCCAAACACGCCATTGATTCTCACGAAGAACGAGAAAACGACTCAAACTCAACAACTCAAATCATGTGTCAACTAATCACGGCGCTCGTTCGGGACAGCTGTGGTGCCGTTTCTGGCTCTTCCGCTAGGTACGCGGCGATTTTGCATCGGCAAGGAGAGTTGGTCATCAAGAGTATTTAATGCGGTTTATTCAACCCCCCTAACGACAACTCAATGATTTTCACAATTGCATTGTTTTGCTATTTCCGATGAGTGACATGCTCCGAACGACAGATGAAGCTAGCTCGTCACAAAAACCGTGTTTGTGAATGTTTTCCTGTTTGTGCTAGACGTCAATGGGCCTGAAGAAAGGCTTAAAACAACACAAGCCGCGAATAATTTGTTAAATGAAGAGCCTCCTTTCAAAGTAAATAGTGAGAGATGCGCTTTAAGTTTACTTGTTCATTACCTTATGGCGGGTTTAAAGACGCCCCATAGAATCTTAACGAAACTTGTGGGATGCACGAGGAAAAGCGCCTTCAGATTTTTCTTATACTTTCGATCGAACGCCTTGAATGCCTGCCAAAGCCAAGAGAGCGGGGGTTTATTGTCCCTATTTAATCCATGGTGCAGGTAAATCAGGCTGTAGTCCTCCTCCACGAACTTATCCAGAGTAAAAAGAAGGTACCTGAAAGCATAAAGGAACTTTAACGCCATGACCTTATTCCAGATATTACTACATTTGCTATTCTAAAGCTCTTTAAAACTATAAACGGTGATATCTATACATTTTATTTGACCCAAGAAAAGTGACAGATACCCATGACATTGTAAATCTGTACCCCGCCGGTGTCTGTAAGGACGATAGGCAAAGTCCTAAAACTTATCCCGAAGTCCAGATCTCAGTAGGCCTAGGTCAATTTTGGGATCACAAATGTGTGAGAACACTATAGAACCGTTAATTTGTCCCTGTGTCCAACTGTTGTTACAGACGGTATCGAGGTCTCCCAAGATCTTTAAAACCATACCCGATGTCCAGATACTACTACGTCAGAGTTTATCCAGGACACCTATAGCTATTTCGTGCGGTGATCTTTCTACTCAGCGTTGGGTCGATTTCATTTTATCGATTTTCTTTTATGGAAGGGTCTTTTCTTCTCTCCGGTTCAAACCCTGAAATAATTGTAAGTGCAGAGTATAGTATTGTTAATATTTATGTATTATATAAAGTAAGAATAAAAAACCTTGAATCTTGAACCATTGTAAAATTGCACCTCCGTCCGACCGTGTGTAAGAACGCCTTAAACTTTTGATTAACTTTTTTAATGAGACTTCGCATAGGGATTCTTCAAGTTCTCAACATTTAGATGGCGAAGAAGGGCTTACAAATTTAAGACGAAAAAACTGTTCTGCCAAAGTGAACAGTACATAAATGGGAGACGGACACGCTACAGGTAAAGTTTTTCGGCCGGAATATGGCAAAAAACACAGTAGCCGGACGAAGATGATGTGATTGACGCGGGTGTTAAACACTATCCTCGCTGGATAGTTCGGAAAGTTATGAAGGAAAGTAATTTAAAAAAGAAAACTGATACGGGGTCGCTTGATACACTCTTTCGCCTTCTCTTCTGGTACAATAACTACACCGTGCAGGAAAATCAGTACGATCCTGTTAGGTCAGATAAAAATGCTGTACATCGCGACAAAAGACGGCGCTCTAGTGAATGTATGAAAATGGGTGGCTGTGTTAAAGGACGCCTGAACAATGAAACCATACTTGAACACGCCATGGGAAAGCATTTACAGACATGGCCACGGAGAGCATCCTCCTGAGCGTGACGTTTTCAAAATAGGGGATGTTCGTTTCTGGAGGTTTGCACATGCAGACTCCAAGACAAAAAGCGCAATTCTGCTGGCCGGATCGTATTAGAATTTCTTCTAGATATACCTTTGGGCTTAACTGGTTAAAAAATATTCCAGAAGAAGGGTTGATTAGAAACATTTGTTCATTTCTAAAACTGTTCGGTACTGAAACAAGGACAGATGCAAAACGGAGAAAAATCATAGCTTGGAAACACTATTTCGTATTTGGATTGCGTTTTCTGCAGGCAATGTTAACGGAAGTCATACAGATAGGGATGATACTTGGTACTCTTCATTCAGGTGTCCTTTACAGCGGTTTATCGAGTCCATGAGCCGGAATATAATTCTGACTGAAACGTAACGGTTAGTCCGGCTACGAGCCGGGATATGAGGCTGGCTAAATGTAATTCATACCTTAGGAATCGCTGGTGATCAAACGAGGAGTTAGACGGCAGTCGTGCGGCAGCAATCAAGATAACTTTGCGACCAAGTTTGTCAACACCTCCAAGCTCCACAATACCATGTTTGGCTATATCAAGATAGTCCTCATCTGGAAATGTCAAACAGAAGTTCGTCAGAATTTCTTCACCAGAAAACCTTTCGTATGCTCTGGCATCCAATTACAACAAAAGAACATAGTCGTATAGGGGTTCGGAGGAATTCCGGACGATGCAGGAATTTGGTGCAAAACAGCCTAAATGCTAGCAAGTGCGATTTAAAGAAATTTAAAGCAAAGGCTACAGTTGTTGACTATCTTCCTCCTACCACAAGAAATTCACAAACAATCCCTCATATATTGCTAGCAGACGGACGAACTTAGGGTCGAGTTCATGATGTTCATGGGTTTATTATGTCGTTTGGACTCCAAAACGGATGGTTTTATATGGTTATGATTTTTTCTTGGTTTTCTCTAGAGAAAAGAACACTACTCCATGGCAAGCAAACGATCCTTTGAATGGAGTTGACTGCTATCGGGTTTTTGTTTTTCCCTTGTCAGAAATGAGATGCAAGCGAGGGACGATAAGTAAAAGGACATATAGCTATCACTCTAGCTCGCTCTACGACGGAAGTTCCGGCAGAACCCATAACTCAAGTGGGGAGAACACAAATGGAAATCTTTCTGAGGGGAGGTAAGGTCTGTTTCTTCCAGCTACGTCCTGAAGAGGGCCCTTGCCAAGACGGGCCGAAGTATAGTTGAAGGATAGATTTCCGGTTTGCAGCATTTTTATGTATGCTTAACCGCAGCCCTATGCGCAATAAAACGGGAATGGTTAGCAATCGATCTGGCTAAAAAGCGAACAGAACTGACATGATAATCAACATTTGCAGTGTCTAGTATCAAGGGCCGATGACTTGTTTCATCGCTTTCGATTGCCAGGAGCATGTCATGACAGCACCATCTGGATCGAGAATTCTCTCGTGATCGCAGCATTGTAACTGATTTTTTTGACCGTTTGCACAACGACCCGTTAACCAAGGAAGTCGGGAGCAAAGAAAGAGTGCTTTCAGCGCCGGAGAAAAGCCACGGAGAACAGTGAAAGCTAGCAAGTGCTGAAGAAAGTGGTATAGCTACGTGAGGACATGCCCTAGAAAGCAGAAGCCGACTTTAAAAGCCACGTGCCCTTGCTATTATGAAAATCAGTGTCAGAATACTAACCCTCATCCAGCGGACCAAGTCTATCCTCGTCTTCGTCGATATTTGGACACAGACTCCCAAAAGCTTCTTCTAGGCTTAGCTCCAAACTACACTCCGATACAGGAGTGTCAACATATACGACAGGTGGACCCTCTAAAAACAAACGCACTTTGATTGTGACACCAACACCACATACGAAGTGAATAATACGACAAAGTACAAGCAAACTGCACCAGACAATAATTTCACCAGCAGTACAAAACAGTGGCTTGAGAAGGCACAGAAAATAAGTACACCTACTGGAATATGGTAAATTGTATTGTTGCTAAGTACTGGGCATCGACAAATAACAGAGCAACCATTTACAGTTACAGCCAGCTTCAGGTTCAGGCATATTATGGCTATGTCATTTACCATTTAATGAACAAGAAAGTCCATTACTAGTTCAAGCCCCCCTAAGACAGTCCCTACAAAATATTCAAGATCTATGTGAAATTTGCAAAATTACTATTTATAATTCTATATTGCTGGGATTACTGCGCCAGGTCCCCAGAGCCTTTAACACAGCCTATTCTGATCATTGTTTTGTATCGCCTATTCCAAAAATCTGAATCAGTGGTAGATTGTTCTCTGCTTGCCGTTCGATATACAGTGGCCAAGATTTCAAATCAGTGTATAACTTCTTAAAGCACAGCATATCCAGACATCAGGCATTTATGGTACATTACCCTTTTCACAATGAGGTGTAGCCTACTTTTCACAGCGTCGTGGCCCGCACAGACACCATTTGAGAACCACTACCACCCAGGTAGCACAATTAAGAAACAACGTACCTTGTTCATCTTCTTCATTCCATTCTGAGTCGTCAAACTCAAGGTTCGGCTCATGGTCGAGAAGACCAGAAAGGCTTGGATATGTCTCTTCAGTGTGACCTAAGATTACCAGGTTCAGGTTCAGGTTCTCTAATTTAGTACACTTCATTACAATATAAACGGATCATGGGGGCCAGCAGGGATACAAGCTCGTCAGCTCGGCCAATCAATTCCCACCAGACTATCTCTGCCTTGCAGTCTCATGTCCTGCCTTTGTCAAAATCTAAATCGTTCACAGCTTGATTCTGTTAATTCACATCCTACTTGAAATGTACTGGACTGCTGGATAAAGTGTTCTTGCTCTGGTGTGTGGCAACAGTCTCATCCATATCTGATAACATTGACCTGACCTAGGTCAAGTAAAAAAGTAGCACATATCCCATTCTGTTACAGGAGCTCAGTTTCCAGAAGTTTGGGTTTAGGGCTTTTCTTAACCAAAAAGGAAGAAAACAGAAAAAAATAAAGGAATGGTGTATAAGAGCTTCAGTACATAAATCATTCACTATGGACAATATGGTGATCCAAGAAACTTCCTTTTTTTATTAGGTATTCAACCTGTTTTTTTGGAGATATTCCTTCAGCCCAAGCTGACTGCAAATCATATTTGACACTGCAAAACAAACTTGTCAGCCAGGTCTTTTTAGAGCTATATTTCAGCCCTTCTTGGTAAGGTCTTTGTCAAATCTGCTTTTTAGGATTTCAAGCAGAGAGTATCTCTTACGGCTTCCACCATGGACTAGTAACCGTTTTGTGACAAGTAGGTATGGGATTATCGACCCTGATGAAGCGATCATAGCCCAGATCGCGAGATACAACTCTGATATTGCTGCTCATCCTTGGGCAACTATCTTGAGGCAACAGTTTTGTCTTTTGTATTTAGATATCCATTTTGTTCCTTGTTTTTGTTGTTTTAGTGTATTCTCTCATAGTGTGTTTTCCATTTTCTTTTCATCTTATACTCCCATCTGTCTTCTTTTGATGGGAATAAATACATACCTACATAGAGAGATGGCACGGTTCCTAGGGACAACAAAACTAACACATGCAAAGATCTTTTTTCTAAATGTTCATATCTCATTTCTACAGCTTTCCAGGGATTCTACACCAGGGACTTGTTTCTCTTGTGTAAGATCTGCCTTTCCTTCGGAGAGTTTACCAAGAAATCTAGTGTGTCAAGAAAGTAAAAACAAAATCCTGATAAAATGTCAATAAACAGAACTTCAGGCATATGTTCTCACCATTCTGTGCAATGCCTACTTGAACCCTCAGTTTTATGCCTTTCTGCTTGGTAAGGTGTAGTTTAATAGCAACTGATTATATGAGGATTTGAAATCACATCTAGTCACATCAAAATTTCACATTTTCAAACCTAAAGTGATTGTTCTTAGAACGGTTCATACATATAAATGCATCTGGCCCATTACTGGCCATTCGGCTCCTTATGCGCCTTATGTACAGAACTAAATTTAACCAAATACATTTTCAACAATATTTATTTGATTTAACCAACTTTCTTCATGACGTAACATGGACCTCACCGGATAGTCCAGGGATAAGTAGCTGAGATTTAAGCCTCGTTTTTGTTGCAATAGCGCTGCCGCATCGCTGCTGCAGCACTTCTTTGCTTTTGCACAATATGCGTTTTTGGATTCAATTTCTTCTTGGTTGAAGCGGCAGCACTGCAGCACCTTGCAGGGAAGCACGGACTTGGTCGATGAGCAAGTCCGTGATTCTCGAGAAGTGCTGCCGTCTTCCTCGGAAGCACTGCAGTGCAAAAATGGATGTAGAAAGAATCAGTCCGGAATCGGACGAGAAGTGAACCTGCAGCATGCAACAAAAACGAGGCTTTAGTCTAGACTGGTCTAGACCCTTCTTTGGAACTGATCGGTAAAGTAGCTATTGTACTTTATTATTACTTTGACTTCTAATTTGCCTCTAAGTCTGAATTTCCCACCAACTTTGGCCACAAACTGAGAATCATCTTGACAATTGTTTCTCAAATTTAATTTGGAGCCACATAAGGCCTTTTTCTGCGACACAATTGTGGGCCACACACTTCTGAGTGTTTGTTGAGGAAACACAATTGTGTGCCACACAGTCGAGCCACTAGTTGAAAGTTGTTGAAACGCCGTTTAGTCTATTTTTTTGGCGTTAATTTCAAATATCTGAAAATCAAAACAGAATTCATGTAGAATCTCAATAAATAGGGTAACTATCCTAGTTCCCGAACGTCCTACCTCTCAATGAGTTCGATGTTCGGAAAAAAAATCAAAAGCCTCTAGCTTCTGATTGCACACTGGGATAAAATTTTGAAATTCGCGCTTATTATCATTCAGTAATGGTGCGTTTTTGTTCTTACTCGTTCCGTTCCTCCGTCAACTCGCACTCGAAAAGAAGAAAAGAACCCGAAAGTAAATCTGATACTTCAGGCGTATTCTCGCCATTCCCCCAAGTCCCAGCGTTTTTGTTTGTCCCGGGGACTCACTCCCCGCATTCTCGCGAGACCCCACGGACGGGGAATGCTCCGATTATCATCACCGTCATAAAAAAGGACTCCCTTTCAGATTCAGAGGGGAATGAATTTTTGCTGGTGTTGGTGCAATGTAAAATTAATTAGAAATTAATCGGGGAACGGCCAGAATACGCCTTTGAAAAGAGGTCTTCTGCAATTTGCTTCCGTTTTGCTAAGTTTTTAAATTAAAAATTTTGACACCATTCGAAAGAGGGCATCTTTCTCTGCAAAACGTATATCACATTTGATTGATGTCGCATGCTATAACATATTTATACAATTTTTGCCGAGGGTACTATCATTCGGAAACTGGTTGCATGCGTTTTTGAGTTTCTGAACGAAGTCCTCGAATCCCTATTTCTGTGGTTTCCACCCGTTTTTTTAGTTTCATCGCCTAGGACCGCTCTAATAAATCGTTTATCAAGTTATTGTGCTTATTGTTCAGGCTTTAAAGAAAACGGAAAGACTGGACGTCGATCCGAACGACACATTCCGGTCCCCGAATGGTCGAAGAAGAATCGTTCAGAAAAACAATCCCGGTTCTTGAACGTACGCTCTATGAATCCAAACCTCTTTGGAATTCCCTCTCAGAAAAAACAGTAAACTGTGAAACAGTTGAATCTTTCAAAAAATCCGTTGATGAGCAGTGGGAAGCCATCAAGTGGAAGCTGAATTGGGATGCCGTTGATGCCAGTACCAACGTGTGATGTTTTCACCACAAAATCAAACAAACCACAGACGAATTCATACAGTCAACTACGGAGCAAATACTACAGGAGAAATCCTTATTTTGCTCTAAGCTGCAATTTAAGGTAATGAACGTTCTGGGAAGTGTTGTGCCAAGTACTTCTATGTTTTACTGAAGTACAAGTACCAAGCCGTACTCCAGATAGGCCCTGTAAGCCAAGATTTAATCTACGGGTGAGATAGGGTTGAAAACTACGATAAATCTGTTTTCATACCGGAATATTAATTCATATGAAATCTGGCAAAAAAATGACTTATCGGTACTGTTTATAATTCCTTGATCAAGTGGTTCGAGTTTTGAAGATCTTACATTCTGAATTGATCTTTTTGGTTTGCTCGGTCCATACTATGGACAAAGTCAGGTGAAGACCAGTCAGTAGGCCTTGTTTATCCAGTAGGCCTTGTGTTATAACTTTGTCGAACAGAGGTCCTCTCTGGAGACTGATGACTTCATATCATCCTAACTGGAGGCTGATACGACTTCTTATCATCCTCCCATTTCCACCACTAATTTTCTGTGTGAAAATTTTCATAATAATACTTACTGTGTCATAGGAGGATATAAATTACATACCTGTTCGAGGAAACCAAACTTGGTTAACAATTTTATTTAAGAATATTGAAATTTCGCGCCTAATTACCAAATCAAAATACTGAAACTTAATTTCCACCTTAGTTTGTTGTTTCATTAACGATGAATGAAGCGGCAGTTCAACCGAACAAAGAAAATATCTTACTCTCGGCAGTCTAACGCCATACATAAACAATGTTATAAAAAATATGCTTGTAGTAAAACAATGGTTGGAATGACGAAAACGAACACAGCTAACCTTCAACTAGTGTTACCCAAGTGCTGCAGCTATGAAGACACAGTCTTCTGTTTGGAAACTGAACCGACGATCAGTTTCGGTTTTGATTCTAAACTCAGTAAATGAGACGAAAAATTCAGGAACTGGAACATGGGTTCCGCACATTGGTTTTCTGATCTCTTGGCGTCGGAAACTGAGAAATGCTACTATAGTTTGGAAAAAGTACTGTTATGACGATCCGGTTCAAACTAGAAAGGTGGCATGTACCAGTAAGTAAGCCAGTTTTACAATGAATGATCAGTTGATGAGAGTTTTCTTCTATCTGCTTGGGCAAAATTTATTGCAAATTTTTAAAAAGAAATCTGCCAGTAAATGTGAAAATCGTTTGGGAACTAGGATAGTTACCCTAGAACTCCAGGCTTATTTCCATACCATTCTGTACAAAAAGCATCCTCAGTCTTAAGTCTACACTGTAAAAAAATATCTTGCAGTATTTGCTACTGGGATTATTCATGTCTTTATTGAGATAAGATTATCCCTAATTCAAATTAATTTTATCCCAATAGAGGTAAGATTAATCCCAGTAGCAAATACAGCATCCTTATTCGTAGAAACTTTTTACAGTCTATATGCTTGAAAAAGAATTAACTTTATTGTTTAGACACTATTTTGCTGTTTAATTTGAACTTCTTATCAGAATCGAGCCACAAAATATACAATCACCTTGCCATTTTTTGACGAAATTGAACCAAAAAATCTTGTTGGTTGTGGAAACACATTTGTGTGCCGCAAGAAACATCATGTAAACACTCTTTTTGAGCCACAGTCGACCAGTCTACCACAAATCCCTGAATTTTGGATACCCTATGCCAAACGCTGGGTATATCTGGCATTTGGCATAGCCTATGCCTAACGCTGGACACCCTATACCAAACGTTGGATACCTCTTGGTAACCTTACCCTGACCTACCTCAATATAAAGGAGTTCTGATTGGTTGATTTTTTAGCTTCACTTAAATCATCAATATTTTACTGGGTTACAGTACCTATCCAGCACCTGGCATAGTGTATCCAGCGTTGGGCATAGGGTACACCAAACACTAGACATATCCAGCGTTTGGCATAGGGTATCCAAAAATCAGGGGTTTGTGGTTGACTGCAGTCGACCAACAAACTGTTTGTGAGAGCACAGAAAAATGCAGATAGGCACAAAAACCTTTTTGAGTTGCAGAAACAAACTTTGAGTTTGGATTGTATGAAAACACCTTAGTATTGCTGTAGTATTGTCAACAACTTACACTGGCCGATCAGCTAACAATCTAAAGACGTTAAGAATCTTACCGATTTCTGGATGAACGGAAGTCATGGCCATCAAGATTGTTGCATCTGGGTGTACCGGAGTTGCAGGCTTTTTAGTCCAATCCAATCCAAGGACTTATAGTCGTCCAAGCCAACAGGGCCTTACGGCTTCTACAAGTTTAGTTGTAATAAGTCTCTAAAGCCTAATTTAAACAATACAAACAAGATTGTTGGGGTTCTTGGAATCTTCTTCTTCCTACAGCACTCCAGCGTCTTTTTGTTTGTTACTTGTAGCCCTTGTAGGGCAATGCTGTAGCGACTTCTAGCGTCTAGCGGCGATTATTTAGACCAAGTTTGTTCAGTAAAAATGTGATAGTTAGCGCGGAAACCAGGCGGAAATTCGAAAGTTTCTGACATCCAACTGATCCAACCATGGTTAATTATTTGTCCACATGAACCCTCACTAACAAGTATTAATCAATCCAATCTTTTTTGTATGAAAACTGCTACATCTTTTGTCATGGAACCGCGATAAAGGTTCACCGAATCGGGCTGAAATACCAGCATCTAGACCAGCAATTCACTTAAACCAACTTAAACAAGCTTGAAAACCTCAAGAAAATACGTTAGTCCATTACTCCACTCCTCTCAGGCAGTTTTTGGGATCCCAAAACGTAAGTGGAGGGATACCTATGACATCGCAAAAGTTGTCCGTCTATCCGTCCGTCCGTCTGTCCGTCCGTCCGTCTGTCCGTCCGTCCGTCCGTCTGTAAGCACGATAACTCTCGAAGGGAATGAGATATTTTTATGAAACTTGGTGTATGGGTTCGTTGGGTCGTCGGACCAGTCAAGTTCGTAGATGGGCTTTGTAGCTCTACATTTAGGGGTGGGGGAGGGGATTCAAATTAAGGGACAAACAAAATATTTTGAAACAGCTAATGTGATAGTCGATTATGGGGTAAGAAGACATGCTGAACACGATGGTGAAAACCATTTTGTCATCGGACAAGTAGTTCGCCCGGAATCCGGCCAAAACCGGAAAGTTTGTTGAAAGTAAAAGTTTTATTTGAAGTTGATTAGATGTACGATTAAGGGGTAGGAAGACATGCTGAAGACGATGGTGAAAATTATTTTCTCGACGGACAAGTGTTTCGCCCGGAATCCGGCCCAAACCGGAAAGTTTGTTGAAAGTAAAAGTTTTATTTGAAATTGATTAGATGTTCGATTTAGAGGTAGGAAGACATGCTGAAGACGATGGTGAAAACTATTTTCTCGATGGACAAGTATTTCGCCCGGAATCCGGCCCAAACCGGAAAGTTTGTTGAAAGTAAAAGTTTTATTTGAAGTTGATTAAATGTTCGATTTATAGGTAGGGAGACATGTTGAAGACGATGGTGAAAACTATTTTCTCAACGGACAAGTATTTCGACCGGAATCCGGCCCAAACCGGAAAGTTTGTCAAAATTAAAAGTTTTATTTGGAGTTGATTAGATGTTCGATTTAGGGCAAGAAGACATGCTGAACACTTATGTGAAAACAAGTTTCTACCCGGACACGTAGTTCGTCCGGAATCCGGCCAAAACCAGAAAACTGTTGGAAGTCAAAGTTTTATTTCTAGTTGATTAGATAAGCGATTTAGGGGTAAGAAGAGATGCCGAGTCCCTGTGTGACAATCGTATTTTATCCGGACATATAGTTCGACCGGAATCGGAAAATTTGTTAGAAGCTAAATTTCTATTTGAAGTTGATTAGATGTTCATTACTGGGGAAAGAGGATACCCTGATTTCGTCTTAGAGCTTTCTTTTTTCGCCGGACAAGTAGTTCTGGAGTTCGGCCGGATAAGTGGCAGGAAGTTTTCGTCAAAACAGATATGACTTATAGGGGTAAACACACATGCTGAATCCAAACCTGAACTTGGTTTTCTCAGGTGATTAGCTATTTGGCCTTAATCTGTTTCTGAATTTTAATTGTAAAAATGTTCAAGGAGTCTGTCGAAGACTGGATCTGGCTAAGACAAGGACCCAGTTGTCTGGATCAGATATTGAATTTTTGGGATCCTATCGAAACCTTTGGTCTTGTTATTTGTGTGAAATATCTTTCAAACTCGCAGTATATCCATGTAATTTCAAAGATTTAGGGTTAACGACAGCGCAAAGTTGCTTGCTGCCAACAAACAAATTTGCTCGGTTGCGAGTTCTGGGGCTCATCTGAGCCTGTTTTACAGCCAGGCACATATCAGTGTCTTTGATTTCGTGTCGTTCGCGTTTTGACCGAAAGTAAATTGATGATTCTGGTCTACACGGGACGCCGTCCATATTTAAGGTGTGACTATAGGCGTATTCTCGCCGTTCCCCGAGGACTCGACTTGAGGAGTTCCCGCGTATTTGGTTTGTACCGGGGACTCACTCCCCGTATTCTCGAGAGTCACCACGAACGGGGAATGCTCCAATTATCATCACCATCGTCAAAAAGGACTCTCTTTCAGATTCAGAGGGGAACCAATTTTTGCTGGTGTTGGTGCAATGTAAAATTAATTAAAAACATTCCGAATAAACAAAACCAAAAATCAATTGGATCCAGACCAATTTCCTTAACTGGATATTTCTTTTTCGAACAAAATCGATTTTGGAATCATTCCCCGTGTTTTCGCTGTTTCTGTACGCAGAGTCCGCTCTATTCACGCCGTTCCCTTTGATTCCCCGAGGAGTCCTCGGCGAGAATATGCCTTATGAGGGAAAATGTGAAAAAATAAAGAAGTAGAGTCAAAATATATACTGTATGTCTACTATGAAATAATAGAATAAACTGGCTTTTTCGCCGACCTACCTAGACTCCACCAACCACAGGAGTCGCAAGTGCATGTTCGTTGGGGGGGGGGGGGGGCAAAGATTTTTATTTTTTACCGGACCTTTCAAAAATAATTCGAGCTTTTAAGTTATTTTAGATTATGAAATAGGTACAAAGAGTAACACCAAAGGACAGCATGAACGATGATTAGACGGCTAGTATATAGGCGTCGTTTTCGCGAAGCTCACTTGGACAGTTTATTGCCGGGCACGATTCCAATAGCAGCTTCTGTTTACTATACCCAAGACAAAATCTAATCGACCACCGCAGGCGAACATTTTCTATCTTCAATTTGTTTTTCCCAGCAAAAATTTTACCGCTCCCCATTCATCTTTTACCGTGGATTAAACACCGCAGATCCCAAGAATTTTCCAGAAACATTAAAACCGGTTGGAGCGACGTCCCGGCAACAGCTTGTAGCTACTGTAAGCTACTCAGTTTGTTGCAAGCTACTGTAGAACTCAAATTTTAGGATTATATTTGAAATTGGACCAAACTTCGGAATTCGGATAAATACAGAGAGAATAACTTTGGACTCGGTAAAAATGTCTTCGAAATCGGACTGAAGTTAGGGGTTCGTGGTAACTATCGAATCCTGAACAAATTAGCGAATCCCAGTTTTATCTTATAATTTTGAACCGATAGCCTATTTGGTATTCTGTAGCCTATAGCTACCGAGTCCCAATGATACCGAATAAATTTGAAGAGTTTTGTCAAAACTGGACCGAAGTACGTAATCCGTTATAACTACCGAATCTTTGCAACTATATCGAATAAATCCCCGAATCTAGATATTAAACCGAATAAGTTTAGATCGACTGCCATTCGGGATTCTGTAGGTATAAATACCAAATCCCGGTGATTATACTGGATAGTTTTGTCATCGAAAAACTATCGAATAATATCGGATTCGGTATGATTTTCTGGAAGCTGAACCTAAAGTTGGGATTCGTGGTAACCACCTAATCCTGACAGTTATGCCAAAGAAATTACCAAATCTCAAGATACCGAATAGTTTTCGAAAGATAGCCTATTCGGGATTCTGTGGAACTATCGAATTTCCACAACTATGTTGCCGCAAAACAATTTGGCCATGATCAGTAGGTGTTTAGAAGGAATACATTTGGCAACGCCGCGACTTTGTTCCCGAAAACGGAAGAATATAATATAACGTTAGAAGAGAATGATTATAGCTTTCAATCCAACCAATCAAGGCCCAACATAATTTCACATAAGTGTAGAGGCTGTCAGAGACGTTACTAGCCAAAATGTTTTTTGGGGGGGGGGAGGTATTTACCGTCTGGCTGGTATTTTTTACCGATTTTTCTGCAGAAAAACGACTGTTTTCAAGAACAAAAATGAAGTTTTTTGAAAAAATTCGACTGATTTTCAGAAAAATTCACTGATTTTCAGAAAAACTGACTATTTGGAGCGCCGACTCGGTTATTTTTTACCGACTGCCCGACAGCATTGGGGGGGGGGGCATCCCCCCTCCCCCCCAGTCGTGACGACCCTGTAGGCTGTAAGGAAATTGTGGAATTGCACGCATATGTTTCATTCACGGGGGGGGGGGGGGGGCAAATAGCAAGGTATTCTGAGTACAAGAAAAATTGAATGAATGCAGCTAGGATACAGTATGAATTTTCCTTAAGCGAATTTCGAGCCGAAATGCGAGAGATGTAGGCCTATACCGGGTAGAGAAACTAGGCCGATAACCTCTCAAAGAGGAAATTGACAACACCGACACTCAGTTACCAAGAAATCATGTGACCCTTGGTTGTCTGACTTCATTAGCCAGATTAATCTTAGGACATGGAGGCTTAATGAAACAATTTCTGGGACCAATATTCTCGAACCCTCGCAGGCTCCCAGGCAATAAACGCTGACGGTGCGAAATAAATTACAAATGAAGAGGAAAAGACAAAAAGAGCGATAGATGCTCGGAATTGGGCGCGAAGAGTGAGTTACGACCAATTCTTTCCGGTTCCAAGGCGTGAAAAGAAAATGGCAGAAAAAAAATTCAAACGAGGTGCCAGAGAGAAACACAGAGGTCGGGAGGGCTGAGCCGGATTTCCATGGAGTCTAGTACGAATGTCGGAAGAACATCTAAGAATGAGCTCGATGCTGTTAAAGCACAACTCTTACTAGAAATGATCTTTTCCCTATGAAATGAATCAGCAAAAACGTTTTTGGAAATACCATTACTTTCCACATAAAACTAGCGATTCTCTTATTAGCGCTTGTCGACTATATCCAGCCTTCCTGCCCTCCAACGCGGCAGCTGGGCGCAAAACATTTGAAAACTGAACGTACCTTGGCGAAAAAGTGGGAAAATTAAGCAAATAAAAGAAGTAATAAAGAGAAGATTATCACATCCTTAAGTGTAAAAGAGTTGTAACGGACGTTGAAGATTCCGGCAAACTTTTGTTGGGTGACGGGAAAACTCGGCAAGGACGAAAAAGCGCTAAAAGTTCGTAGTTACGAAACGATAGAGAAAGGTGGGGATTTTAGAAGCTTATAATTCCATATGGGAGCTACGTATATTATAAAAGGCAGAATAAGCAAGAGGGGTCCTTTAAGCATTCTTCAAATCGGTGTAATAAGATATTTATTACAAACTAACAGGGGTTTATGATGATATGCATGGCTAATGATTAACTGTTAATGGCTCTGTTCAAAAAAGTTATAACAGTTAACATATCTTTACCTCGGAGATATCGGAATAATACCCTTGACAGCCATTTAAGAAAATCAACCTCGCTTTCATCCGGTCGATATTTTTCATAGCCTACCTCGACTGGCTCGGATAGGCTATTTTCAATGCCCGTCTCGGTGTTATTTTCCGATATCAACCTCGATGTTGGAAATAAACCTTTAGTATTAGGATTTCCCGAGTCATCGTTTCTTGAATAGCAAGAGCAACCCACGCAGGTGACGTTTGATTAGAACTGCATAAGAGAACACAGAATAGTATAGAAGAAGCTGACGCGTCTAGCTCTCATGCAGCTTATTACAGCAATTCGAAACAATGCTTGGAAATCCTGATCGTCAGTCCCTTCTGTATATTATTCTGTGCCTACGAACGAGCGTAACCTTGTTCCCGTAATAGTGCGAACACACGACCAGGATTTCCCAGCCGGATTTCCTGCACTTTCATCATCACGCTGGAAATATTTCAACTTTTCATATATAAGCGGTGATGGTGCCGAAAATCCGGACAGGAATTCCGGACCGGGAGTACCCGACCCTGATCGGGTGTTCGCACTTCAACCAAGAATTCTTCACTGGCTGACTTGGCGTTTACCAGCAGACTGGAGGTTTAAGGAGTGGAGATCCATAACACGTGACCTAGTATACTTACGGCACTGTTTCGGTCCGCTTCTTGTCCTAGTCCGCACAAAGCGAAAACTGGAAGATCCTCATCAATCGTATGGTAGAAATCTTCAGGAATTAACGAAATGACACAAAACAAGACAAAAACCTGGCGAGGTTAGTCCGAGCTCACTAAGAGCTACGTTTTGAAGTGAAGGTTGTGTTTGCGCGTCAAAAATTTTGCCTCAGAAACTGAGAATTTCAACTTTTCTGTCTGCAGAAAATAGCCACGCAATCGATTCGGTTTATGCGAGTGATGGGGTACTTCGAACCCAGTTAATAACAACATCGACTTTTATTTAAAAAATCGCTTAGGATTCCTTCGTTCTTATCATAAATAAACACAACTATACTGACGTCGTGATTTGTTCTATCAGCTGTACACTGGGTTTTCTATAATACTGTTCCGGGTGATACAAACCATCGTGCCATGTATTTTGTCTCTTCAATACTGGCTTGATGACTCTATCTTTCTTAACAATTTTTTCTATAGAACTAACACTTGAAATAAGTTGTCTCTTGGCCCGACTTAATGTTGTAAATAAATCGGGGTCACTTTTGGTGAGGTCACGCTTTTTCGTCCGCAACTTGGGAGGACTAGGAGGAGGGGGGACCTCCACAATCTTTGGTAACGACATTATTCGTTCTAACGGTATTTCCTGATTCCAATAATACTCATCCAGGTCATTATAACTCTCTTCTTCGTAGATTTCAAAATTACGAGTTTCTGCTTTTTCTTCTTTAATACTCCTAAGGCGATTTTCATCACCGTCATCTCCTTCGATGTAAATAATATCATTTTTGCAGGTGCATTCGGGTTGGGGGGAGTCGTACCGGAAAGTTCCCGAGGAAGAGACCGGAAGGGAAGTTCGGTGCTTGTTGTATGGATAATTGTCAGGTACATCGTCCGTATTTTTCTTTCCAACTCCTATAAAGAAGAATAGCAAAGAACCGATGGCTGTGAAGATGCAACTGAAGTAGTAGCCGGATCTCGAGCTTGATTGGTTGATATAGCCTGCAAGAAAAGATATCATAAGTGGTGAACTGAGTGATATTTTTTCAAATTTTGTTTTCCCGCCATGGCCAAACTAGCTTTTTGCGAATAAATTTCTTCATTCATTCAAGTCTGGTAGAAATTTCGGATAGAATAATTCAAACGATGCAGCAGAAGTAGTGAACTGAAATACGAAAAAGGTCCACCGATGGTATCTGAATCAATGACCGTCAGAGTTCATTACCAACGGTTCAACATTGAGCTATCGAAGCGCTTGTGAACATAGTTAAATTCAGAAAGAACAAGACCAAGGTTTCGATGGGATCCCAAAGAGAAATTATGTTTGTCGATCATTTTAATATAGATAATCAGATCTTACAGACGTTCAGTCTTTGCAGAACCCGTACAGGCCGTACACATTTGATATCAATTTAACAGACCACTGAACCAGAGCAAAATAACTCGAGTAATGCTAAGACCTATCCGTCCCATGCATCAAGCATGGGCCTCCGTCGCAGCGCCGCCCAGCTCGCTTTGTTCGTGCGTGAAGTGGCGCACGTACACAATTCTAGCAAGGCTAAGATGCGGTGCTGGTTGAGTTTCAGTAGGGATGTTCGTGTCCTCTAGGGGAGCTAGTGTCGCTGCGATTTGACTGTGTTTCACTTTTTCAAAGTTCGCGCATTACTCTCTAGAGTTATTTTGCTCTGCACTGAACAACAGCCGCTGTTTCCAGCTAAAAGCATATCAAACAATCAGGCTCATTCGAAAAATCCTGTTTTGACTAGGTCTTTCTATCCAAGGCGACAATAAACAGTATTTCTTGATTCACCCTGTCTTTTTGGAGTAGCCTACTACCCCCTCAAAGAAATTTTTATCGACATTGGAATTTTATTTTATATCTTCATTGGTTTTATTTCCGGTTTTTTATTTCATCATTTCAATTTTCTTATTTTTTTCAAATTTCAATTTTATTATTTCCAAAGTTTCTTATTCCAATTTTTATTCATTTCTTATTTGACGATTCAAAACGGATACGTCAGCTAGATTTTATTACAGCTATATTTTGGCCATTCTTGGCAAGGGTCCTCTTCAGGCTCAAGCCGGAAAATGAACTTGTGGAAAAGCAATTAGAGATTAAAGATTAAAGTATCTGCTTTTGTTAACTTCTTACATGAAAACTGCTTGGAGTTAAAGCTGGTGCTGTGACAAATTGCAACAGAAGATATTTTTACAGTCGATACAAAATTAGTGTTTTTTCGCTTTTAATTTCTTTTCTTTCAATGCTTTACGACATAAAATAAAATTATTGCAATCGTCCTTTATTCTTGAGTTCAGGTCAAGTTGAAATTTACCTAATCGTTTATTTTTTATTGAACGCAAGTACGATTTTGAAGTAGAAGAAAGGCGAGACTGAGACTGAAATTAAATTTCGCATACAAAATTCCAAAAAAGTGTGTCATTTCTCGCAATTTGTAATCTTTTTAGCAAGATTACACTTCTCGTAATCGTCCGTTTTTGTGAATCGAAGTATCGATGCAAAAGGAAATCACGAGCTGATGCCGAACATAGAATCACATTTGGCCGACAAGGCACCACAGGAATGTTTTTTATCTTCATTAGTACATGTGTTCCTTCAACCCAAGACCGTGAATCACTTTTGATTGCGCTTCAGGGGTAAGCCAGCTGAGATTTATTCCAACGACATTCCGGTCTTTCTTGGCAAGGGTCCTCTTCAGACTGTAGCTAGAGCTACGAATCGACAAACCAAGAAAGGGCAAAATAGTGCTGGAGTAAATTTCAGCTGACTTTTCTGTAACGCCATGAAAAACCATCAAAATATGAGCTTTTGTTTGAGTTTTTCCATCATGGACAGATCAGGAATCATGGGGCTGCTAGCGAGCTCTAACGAATAAGAGTCAGGCATATCTTCCAGACTTCCAGATAACTGGTGCTTCCAAACAGTCAAACTAAACCTTCCGTATTTTAGTGATAATGGTAATAGCTAATGCCAATATCCTTCAACATTTCCTAGATATCCCCTTCAAATTTCTTTCGCTTCCCAGCCACA
This sequence comes from Branchinecta lynchi, assembly GCA_023053575.1. Lineage (NCBI taxonomy): Eukaryota > Metazoa > Arthropoda > Branchiopoda > Anostraca > Branchinectidae > Branchinecta > Branchinecta lynchi. The sequence goes on from JAKZAP010000002.1 coordinate 22,688,426, forward strand.
ACAGTCAATCATTCCCCCTTTTTCTTCTATTCCATTCATTCGCATAATTATTATTTCGCAAAAATGTGTTCACTCGATGACACCGTCCATATTTCCGGAACCTAGCCGGGGTTGGACACAACGGACTTCCAGAAGTTACTGGCCTGGCTTCACCTTCCATATCCGTCTCGACGAAAACGGATGTCTGGAATCCAGTTGAAGCCTGGCTTTAACACTGTCCGCCGTCGCCAGACCAGTTCGTGGCCACTTACTGATTGAAGCTAGGCTACATGGTATTCTGCTCTCTCGAGGTTCGTCTTGAAGAGCGTTCAGGTATTGCTAGCTGGAAACTACAGTCCACAGAAGAGTTCTCATACATATAATAGACTAAGCTGATGATAAAGCGCCTGATTGCGGCTATAGAAGGAAACACTTCCGTAGAAAAAACAAATCCTGGAATTCATCCGCAGCAAGAAGACTGGAAATCTTCCACTATAGAGCTTCAAAGCTGCAGTTCCAATATTCGAAGTTGACGTCAATACTGCAAAATGTCACAGAAATTCATCACCTCCAGCGAATAGATAAGCTGTACGATGGTTTATCAAGTCTTTCAGACTAGTATGCATATGAATAAACATTCTGGTAGATTCCGGGACGGAATTTCCACCCATCTTGTCACTAGACAGCAGATGATCAGATCACGTGCTTTCTCGAACACTGCTGGTTTTCTCCCTATAGAGGTAGGCTACACACCGCATTTGACTCAGGCAAAGCGAGAATTCCTCAACCTCACAACATACCTCGACTATGCTAAGCTCACGGAAAATTGGCAAGTCACTTGCCGGTCAGTGAAAATCATCAAGACTAACAGAACTGAAGAGCAGCCCGATTTCCAATATCTTGGTGCCATTACCAATGATGTAAGAACGGCAAGCAATGAGACCCAGCCACGCATGGTGTGTGTTCATACAGCTTAGAAGACTTTTATGGCGACAGCGGGAAACATCCATCAAGACGGAAACACAAATTTATGAAGCCCTTGTCTTGTCAAATAATCCTATACGGCTGAGTGAATACACAGAAGCATGAGACATCGACGTCTTGCTGACGTCTGCTATCCGTACTCACAATATAGCCCCAGGATCGCAGAAGTAAAGAAGAAGTTCACAAAATCGCAGGTGACCGGCTACTTCTGCAGAATAAAAATTAAGAAGACCAAGAGGTTTCGGACACTTCCCCTCATCCCCGTCTGCAAGAAGCGACCAGGAGGCCAACGAAAGACGTCCGACGGTCAAGGTAGACCTCGAACCCTTCGGGAAGTTTGGGAGGCTGTGGGATACATGGCTATCCTTGACCGAGCCAGTCAGACAAGGCCGCAACAAGTGAAGGGGGTCGGGTCATCGCTTGGTGGATGTCACGACGACCCATGGACCTTGACCATACAACCAGACGCCTCTCATCTTCCTATTGGAATGCTACTCAGCGAGATGTATGTTTGTTGATATTATTGTTTCAAAAAGTTATTATAAATGTGGTTTCAAATATTTTCTACCGAAAATCAGTTTGAATAGTGATTGGATTGATTTGATATTTTTCTTGTTCGATGAAAATCCAGAAAATCATATTTGTGTTTCAAGCTGTTTTTTTCTCGTGAACTTTAGACCAAGTTTGATTTTCAGTTTCTACCTCGCAATCAGACTTCAATCCACTAAGAACGGGCGATACCGAAAATGGTAAATCTTAGGAGAAAAAAATAAAAGCTAACACAGCTTAATTTCTGATGATGTAGCCTGATTTACTGAACATCAAATATGACTTCGTTTTATGTTTCAGCACATCAGAATCGTTAAGAAACGACGTTTACGAAGAAATATATGTGCAAATGACAAAAAAAAACTAATTTTGCATCAGCCCTAGGATCCAGAACTTTAAATTGTTCAGTTTTTTCTCGCTACAAATTGCCACAAATATCATTTCTGCTGCTATTTTCTTGGTGGTCAAACTATCAGTCGATTTCAACATCCGCAGTGAATCGGCCGGATAACTACCCCCCCCCCCCCCCCCCCCTGGCCACTTGTCAGTCGTTCGGTATTTCCCTGCTCTGAGCAGTACTTAGACCCCATTTACGTTCTAAGCATCGGCAAGGCTTCTAGTTGGAGTCATAATCGTTACAGAAGAAATGGCGTAAATGGCCCAAAAAAGCGGCTAATGCAGTGGGGCGCTCGGAACGAGGTATGAAGTGTTTCATGGCCGATTATTTCGAAGCGAAGAAATGAGGGTCGATGCACTCAACGATACTGCTGTGCTAGAAAAGGGAGAGGGTTATCAGCTTCGAACCTGTGTCTGCGATTTTTGTTGATCTTCCTTCTATGAAACAAGAGCTAGAAGCTCATGTGGCACTTGTAAGGCTGGGTCAGAGGATAAAGGGAGGAATTGCCAATTCGTGGGTTTGTTATGATTGGAAATCACGAGAATGTATAGTTTTGTAAAAAGTATTTAATTTTTACACTTGGCTGTGATTATGCGCACTTTAGGGGTGCTAGAAATTAATTTTGTAAGCAAAATCCTTGTGAAACAAAGACCATGGACCCTCTAGGATCATGGAATCTATCGTTTGGTCAAAAGTATTTTTTTTTCCCTTTGTGGTTAAGATGCGCAGTTTAAGGGAGCTAACAAATTCATTTCCAAGCGAAAGCATTGAGGCAAAGTGATCATCGGCTCATGGGGATCACGAAAATGTATATTATGCTTAGAAGTACTTTTATTTTACTTTGCGGTTAAGACGAGAACTTTAAGGGATTGCCGGACCTAGGAAGTGACAATTTCTAAGCCAATATTGTCAAGTCTCTAATGTTCAAGTCAAGTTTCACCGTCCTAGCATTTCTGGAAGTACCCTAACTCGCGATCAACAGTGGACCGACAGACCGACCGAAAAGTGATCCGTATATGGTCAAATTGTCAAGCTGATAAGATCCACCTATATCTTTCTCCAGATTCTCAAAAGCTTAAACCGGATCTTCCATATGTGGCTGTTTTCCTTCTTTCCAATCATTTTCTGACTTAATTAACAAGACAAAAGGTGTCGATGGGATCCCAAAAATCTAATATTGATTCAGACCAGACAATAGTGTCTTGTCTTCACCAGATCCAGTCTTCGCCAGGCTAGTCATCAGAGAAAACCAAGTTCAGATATACCTCTATAAGCAATATCTATTTTGAAGATACTGACCAAGACTTCCTGCTTTACTTCTGCCAGGTTTCCGGTTTCGCCCGAATTCCGAGCAAACTGCTAGTTCAGCAAAAAAAAGAAGATTCAGAAACAAATCCAGCGTCAAATCCCTATAAAGAACATCTAATCAACTTTGAATAAAAGTTTGACTTGTTTTCACTGGATTCCGCACGAACTACTTGTTCGGCGAGAAAATGGTTTTCACCATCATCTTCAGCATGTTTTCTTACCCCTAAATTGACCATTTAATCAAATTCATATTAAACTTTTACTTTTAACCAACTTTCCGGTTTTCCCGGATTCCGGACGAACTAATCGTCCGGCCAGAAAATGGTTTTCCATATCGTGCTCAGCATGCCTTCTTACACCATAATCGACTATCACATTAGCTGTTTAAAAATATTTTGTTTGTCCCTTAATGTGAACCCCCTCCCCCACCCCTAAATCTAGAGCTACAGAGCCCATCTACGAACTTGATCTTACCCTTGACCCAATGAATCCTTACACCAAGTTTCATCAAAATATCTCATTCCCTTCGAGAGTTATAGCGCGCACAGACGGACAGACGGACAACGTTTGCGATGTCATAGGTATCCCTCCACTTACGTTTTGGGATCCCAAAAAGGACCTTTGTTTTCCGTTCTCCGTGTCTCCCAGAATTTAGGCCAGAAGCGAGACAATGACGCACATAAGGTTTCTGTACATGACCTTTCGGACGTAAGGGAAGTTTGTTCTTGTCTGGCCCTTTACCTTTTTTTTCTGTAAAATAACAGAAGAAAATTCTAGCATAATGCACAGATACAAAATATGGCGTCCTCAAACAACTTCAACGATTCGCAATAAAGAATCGCACAGGAACGGCTGAAAAGCTAGACTAACCGCAAACAAAACAAGGAATTGAAAATGAATAAAATTGAAATTTCCTACTCTTTAATTTTTCTACTTTTTCAAAACTTCGCAGTACTATTTCCCGTTTTTCTTAGGATCAAACGGTATCTCTCGGATTCCCAACTTCCGGAGAAGAAACTAATTTGACCGCTACCAGTCTTTGACAGGTCCAATTTTTCATCCACCTCGGGCTTGCTTTATTATGCTGGAAGCTGACTCAGCAGCAGGAAAAAAGCGAGTCTTGCCTTCGATAACAACAGTCTCGGCAGAATCTTAAATTTCACCTGGCAACTATCAACTTTATTCGAGGGACAGGTGCGTTCCTGGGGTTCATTTCCTACTGTTGGTGGAACAAAAAGTTCCCTTGTAAATAGCCTCGGGGTTATTTAGGGATTACATGCCCACGCTCTTCGAGTGTTGACGGGCAGTGAATAGGAAAAACGCGATAACAGGTGATATAATGAGTGGTGTTCTCATTAATTGTGTAGGGTGACGGTTTAATATCAATAGTTATTAAGGCAACTGAGAAAATGGGTAATTTTGGCCTGAGTTCAGGCCACAGCTTTTGGCTTTGCTCTCACAGCATAGTAATATGCTTTAGAAAGCAGCAGACTGTCCGTCATAGCTGATAAGAAAGCCAAGAATCGCATATACACTTATTCAACGCTCCTCTCTCCCCGGAATGGTCCGGCAGACTTCCACGCGCAAACATCACTCGCACTATCGCCAAGTGTAACCGTGTCAACATTTTATCTCGAAAAAGTTTAAGAAAATGAAAGCTATAGTTCTCCAGGTCCAAATCACAAACAGTTATAGGCTACATAGGTTATACTTGAAGTAGCCATGCCATTCAGCATTCCCATTCATTCTTTGCCTCCAGTCCGGTTGTTTATTTTCAGTCCCCGAACTCCAAATTTCATATTAGGCTATTTCCTTCCTAACCAGGATTGCATCATTCTTTTCTATTGCCGTGAACAGTATTTTAGCAAAATGTTTTGTCCTGATCAGGATCGAGTGTTCGAGACTTTAAAATTTGAAAGCCTGTTGTCAAGGTGCCGTCGAAATTAGGAGAGTTTTATTATAAAAGCCATACGCGTAAATTGATGACTTCATTTTCAGTTTTCGGCATACAAGTTATCTTACCGACCGGTAAGCAAGGGACAAATAACACTAGGGAGTAGCTCGAAAACTTGAATAAAGTGACATACACTCGAATAGCAGCGATATTAGCACCACTAGCGATAGATAGTCCTGCACCAGAACCGTCTCCAATAACTTCATATTCCGAGCACAGTATGAACGTTCACATCAACTGTAAACCATATATTAACTTTGAAAGACCAAATGTCCCAAAACAAACGTTACCTTTTAAAACAAATGTTACTTTCCAACGAATCGTGTTTTAATCAGTGACTTTCAAGATAAACTAAAAGACAGGTATATAAGTAACCTGACCTGCCCTGTGTACCTTAGTAAAATACCACACTTTAATCAAACAACCTGTGATCTCATCAAACTGAGTCTAGGTTCCCACGGACTCTGGACCCACAAATTCGCACAGGAAAATTTGTGTATCGGTCTTTAAGCTCCGTGCGCACTCAGATTTTCGCAGCTGAAGACCAATTTCCTCCATTGTTTCGAGTTTCCCCATAATGACGCGTGTCCAGGTCTGAAGTTCGTACTAAATTCAGTGGGAACCCAGCTTATGATGCTACTTTTTTTCGGAACCCCACTCGAAGGCCACCAATAAAAGTCACTTGCAAGGAAGCGTGGAAATCGTTAACAGGATAAATATTGAAGATGTAGCCTATATAAGGTCTGGATCGTTCGCCCAGGGAACGTTGGTTCATCAGTGTGTAACATCTCCCTCTTGGGATACGCTCCAGGGAAGCTTAAGGGATTCTAGCAACAGCAGTGAGAGAAGCGAGGAAAAAAAGAATCACCCAGAAAAACCATGACTGCATCGTTAAGCGAAACCAGCAGAATGAAGCTGAATTGTGATCACCCATCGACCTCTATGATCTTCTGATTTGGTGAATTTTAATTATTTTAGTTATTGCTGTAGTGTTATTTCTTTCTTTTTTATCTTTCTATTTATCAAGTCCACTAGATGGGTTAATACAATTTATTTTATTTAAGATGTAACTAATCAGATTGAGGGTTTGGTATTCCAGGGTTTGAGGGAGGAGGGGGGGGCACACTCTCAGTATGTTAAATCGAATGTAAAAAAACAAACCAAAAAAATGACCTTTTTAAATGAAACGCTTAAGACATTTACCAACAACGAGTATTCAGATCTAACATTAGAAACTAGTTTTGATCCATTTTACGGGGACGAATTACTAAATAATGATGAACAAGTGTGCAAGGGCTCAGCCCTGGAGTGTTAAAGTATTTTATAAAAGAAAACACCTTTAGAACCAATAAATTCCACATCCCCAATAACCAAACAAGTACTGAAATAACCTAATTTGCAATCATTCGACTTTAAAAGCTCTAAATGTAACAAATCACAAGTATAAATCCAAAGAAATGATGAAGATCTTGCACGAATAGCCTGAGTTCCAACAATGGTCTGCCAGCCAGTCCGACCTTTTAAACCTCTTTTCCATTAACAAGATAATAAGAAGTGCAATAAACCAAATCGTAGCAGCCAAATACTCCCTTTGTCACAATTCATTAAGAACTGTTAAGATATGATCATCGATCAAATTACAAAACAGTCCAGTTTCCAACTGTTCATTAAAGATTAAAGTTCGTCGTGTCGTCTTATTTGTTGCTGTTACACCAACTTCACTCATGATAAATCTGGGCCCAGCTCCCCATGAACGGGCGGGGTAGGGGGTGGTTCAACTACAGTTTGATTCCAGTCACGGGTCAAAACTTTTGTCATGGGCAATTTGGGTCCACTTGCCCATGAACGGGGAGGGTAGGGGGTGGTTCAACTCCATACATATATCCACAGCCCCTGTGATCCAAAAGCACAAAGGAATTTCATCGCCTTCTCTCCAGTTATCGTCAAGTTAAAAACTTTAAGAAATGACAATCTGGGCCAATTGCCCCTGAACCAAGTGGGGGTGGGGTTTGGGACCCACAAAAAGTAAAAAGAGACCCCAATGCTCACAAACCTACCAAGTTTCAACTTGATACCTGTTGAGTAACGAAGTAATCCTGGACTGTCTGGGCCCAGTTGCCTATGAACGGGGTGGGTGGGGAGGTGCAACTTTTCATCATCCTATGTCCAGTTCTGGTCAAGTTATTAACATTATTCACTGGGCAATCTGGGCCCATTTGCCCCTGAACCGGGTTGGGGTGGAGGGTGAGCCCCGGGAAAGGCAACTAGACCCCAATACCCACTAGTGTACCAAGTTTGAACTTGATGCTTGCTCTGGTTCACGAGTAATGGTTCACGATGAAATTCCTTGAGCTTGTAGATCCTAGGGCTGGAAAATTGCTTTCAAAGCTTCACATCCGCCACTGACCCCGTTCAAGGGCAACTGGGCCCAAATTGCCCAGGAGTGAAGTTCATTACCCGTGACAGGAATCAGCAGGTATCAAGTCCAGGTCTGGTCAAGTTATGAACATTATTCACTGGGCAATCTGGGCCCATTTGTCCCTGAACCGGGGTCGGAGGTTTGGCCGGTGGGACCCCCGAAAGGCACAACTAGACCCCAATACCCACAAGTGTATCAAGTTTGAGCTTGATACTTGATGGTCACTAGTTATGAGCTCCACAAAATACGGTGAAAACCGAAAGCTGAAAGCTGCTACAGAGCCCGCAATAGTGGATTGTTCCAAGGAACACTCGACTAAAAAGGTAGTGGCTATCTAGATCTAGCATCAGGAACGAATTCCTGGTCCCTTGATAAGGCCGAGTTAACGAGCTTGTATCCCTGCTGGCCGCCACTGGTCGATTTATATTGTTAAAGGACACCTGAATGAAGAGTATCAACGTCCCTATCTGTATGACTTCCGTTAACATTGCATGCAGAAAACCCAACCCAAAAACGAAATAGTATTTCCAAGCTATGATTTTTGCTCCATTTTGCATCTTGTCATTATTTCAGTACCGAACAATTTTAGAAATGAACAAATGTCTCCAATCTCCAATTTTTTAACCAGTTAAGCCCAAACGTATATCTAGAAGAAATTCCAATACGATCCGGCCAGCGCTGTACAAGATTTGAATGAATTGCGCTTTTTGTCTTGGAGTCTGCATGTGCAAAGCTCCAGAAACGAACATCCCTATTTTGAAAACGTCACGCTCAGGAGAAGAATGCTCTCCGTGGTCATGTCTGTAAATGCATTCTCCATGGTGTGTTCAAGTATGGTTTCATTTGTTCAGGTGTCCTTTAACAAGCATTTTAAACCGAAGTACCTGAACCTAAACCATTTTATGGCTGCGGCAACGATTTACCTAAATACTATAGTTTTTAGTACAGCGTTCCTTGGAACAATCCACTATTGCGGGCGCTGTAGCAGCTTTCAGCTTTCGGTTTTCACCGTATTTTGTGTAGCTCATAACTAGTGACCATCAAGTATCAAGCTCAAACTTGATACACTTGTGGGTATTGGGGTCTAGTTGTGCCTTTCGGGGGTCCCACCGGCCAAACCCCCGACCCCGGTTCAGGGACAAATGGGCCCAGATTGCCCAGTGAATAATGTTCATAACTTGACCAGACCTGGACATATGACGATGAAATTCCTTGAGCTTGTAGATCCTAGGGCTGGAAAATTACTTTCAAAGCTTCACATCCGCCACTCACCCCGTTCAAGGGCAACTGGGCCCAAATTGCCCAGGAGTAAAGTTCATTACCCGTGACAGGAATCAGCAGGTATCAAGTTGAAACTTGGTAGGTTTGTGGGCATTGGGGTCTCTTTTTGCTTTTTGAGGGCCTCGCAAACCACACCCCTACTTGGTTCTTGGAGGTAAAACTTCTTGGAGGGGCGATTGCTGGGCCCAGATTTTTCCATTTTTTTATGTTTTGAACTTGACAAAAACTGGAGATAGCGATGAAATTCCTTTTTGCTTTTCCATCATCGGGTTGGGAATATCAAATGGAGTTGAACCCCTCCCTCCCCCCGTTGACCGGCAAGTGGGGTTAATTTGACCACGAGTTAAGTTTCTGACCCTTGACTGGAATCAAATTCTAAATTGGTATAGTCCAGGATATTTAAGTCTAGATATGCAATTTTGATGGGTCAAGATCCCCCCCCCCACCCACCCTCCCGTTCATGGGTAACTAGGCCCAGATTTCCCGTGAGTTAAGTTCATCTATGATATGTCTCAAGTTCAACTCTGGTATATTTGTGGATATGTGTATAGATGCGGATTTTGTTGTAACAGCAACAAATAAGACCACGCGGCGTACTTTAATCCTTAATGATCAGTTGGAAACTGGTCTGTTTTGTCATATGATAGTTGATATGCCTTTCTTAATGAAGTTGTGACGAGGGGGTATCAGACAACAAAACGATTTGGTTTTATTACACTTTTTATTACCTTGCTAATGGAAAAGAGGCTTAAAGTGTCGGACCGGCTAGCGAGACATTCAGTATCGAAACATAGACCGTTCTTTCAAGATTTTGAAGATATTCTTTGAATTGATCTTCCCTGACTACCTAAAAGTCTTTACAGACGGATCGGTAAAGGACAACAAGGCAGGATCGGCATCAACTATACCGCAATACAGCCTGAGTATCATGACTAAAATTGCAGACGGTTCGTCCACCTTATGACGGCAGAGCTAACAGTGACCTGGAAAGCACTAGAAGTCATCTCGAAGAAACCGGAATCTAGTCGGAAGGTCGTCCTTCTCACCGACTCTAGATCCTTTCTTGACTCCATAAAGAAAATCCATTGTCAAGCTGAGGACACGGACCTCTGGAATATAAGGAAATTACTTAGACAACTGCAAAATCAGTCCGTGAAATGTGTATTCCACCACATCCCAAGCCACAAGGGGTTCAAACAGAACGAAGTTGTTGATGCACTGGCAAACAGAGCAAGGTAGTCGCTGACCCAAATAGCCCTGAGGATTACTACATTGAGAGACATTCTGAGGAAAAGAACTCCCAGGTCGAGCAGCAGACTTAACAACACACCCTTCAAATCCAGACGGGAGCAGTGTCTATGTTACAGACTGAAGAGTTGTGCCTTGATGCTGAACAAGACATTATTCGAGTGGAAACTCTCACCAAGCCCTCTATGAAGAATATGCAAACGAATGGATGAAACCCCTCAGCACCTACTAATGGAATGCAGCCAAAACCCTCTCCGGGAGCAACTGCGCCAACTCTGCACCAAAGAAAAGCTTCCTTTCGACTTTAAAGCAATCACGCAAATGGAGATCAGCAAAATAAACTGAAGAAGCCGTCTATCGAGTGATGATGAAAGCACTTGCAACCGCGACAGATCATCCAGCTCAATCCAGTGGGTAATTCCTCCTGGGCTTCGATCCCAGTCGAGGTGCCATTATCCACTCTTTCATTAAGCTCAGCCAAGAAGAGGATAATTCCTCCTGGGTGGGATCCCAGTTGAGGTGCCATAGACCGACCCATCAACATCTCAGAAGAAGATACAATCGGAAGGCGGAAAGGGTCGCAGCCAAGCTGTCCCGATGCCATTAATGATTAGAAGAAGAAGAAGAAATGCGGCTTGTTTACATAAAAGGTGATGATTTCTAATTAGGTTATTTCAATATTTCTTTGGTTATTGCTGATGTGAAATGTCTTGGTCGTTTATAAGATGTGATAAACATTTTACTTTCACACTCAACGTCTGAGCGCTTGCGCACTTGATCGTTCTCACTTTAAGATGGGATAGTGAGAAAAAAATGGACTGTGAGGGTTACCGCGGTTGTTATTCAGAATCTAATATCGGAACGAACTTCTGGTTAACTTGAGGGAAATGGCAGTGAAAACAAGACCAAAGGTTGCAATGGGGTCCCAAAAATCTTCGCCAGGCTAGTAATCAGCGAAAACCAAGTTCAGTTATACCTCTACTGGAGCCTATACTATTTCCGTCGGTTTCTACTTCCGTCAGCACCCGACGGAATTACTTTTCTAGCTTAGATGTGCCTTAGATGCACCACAACCTGTCTAAAATAGTTAAACCTGTTGGAAGATGTCTGTTTAAAATCATATTCACTGATAGATCTATCTAAATTCAGATATTTAGGCATTGTTATGACGGAAATAGACTCACGACATCCGGCGTTGTTACAGTACAAGAGAGTCGACGTCAATTTCTGTAAGCCAAAAAGACTAAGATCTTCTCTGTTTAAAACACTAAATGCTTTTCTTATATTGAATTCATGTTTGTTTCTAACAATCATACAATCTGATTTCATATTTTTCCAAGTACCTAGGTTAAACAATGATTACGTGAAGGAAACAAAATTCGGATGACCGGCCGTAACGGTAACAAAGTCACCAAAAAATGTTTGGGTCATCACAGAAAACCGTGCACTGGCAACGCAGCTTGCGCGCTATTATCTCGGAAGAAAATCTAGGATGAAGAAGAAGAAGATGGCTTTCTTTTCATATACTGTTTACCTTTTTTTGGAAATTTCTGAGGTGAGAAAAAGACAACCAAAGCCGGGCAATGGAAAAGACAGGTTAACTTCTGACGGAAATAGTATAGGCTCCAGTATAGGCCATATCTATTTTGACGATACTGACCGAAACTTCCTGCTTTACTTCTGAAAAACTTCCGATTTCGGCCGAATTCCTAGCGGACTACCTGTCCAGCAAAAAAAAAACTCAGAAATAAATTTTGCTTATCTTCTAATCCCTATAAACAACATCTAATCAACTTCAAATGAAACTTTAACTTCTAACCAGCTTTCCGGTTTTTGCCGGATTCCGGACAAACTACTTGTCTGGCGAGAAAATGGTTTTCATCACCGTGTTCAGGATCACTTCTTACCCCATAATCGACTATCACATTATCTGTTTAAAAATATTTGGTCTGCCCCTTAAATTGAACCCCCACCCCTTTTTGAAGCCCTGTAGGGCTACAGAGCCCATCTATGAACTAGACCTTACTCTTGATCCAAAGAACCCTCACACCAAGTTTCATCAAAATATCTCATTTCTCGAGAGTTATTGTACTTACAGACGGACGGACGGATGGACAGAGGGAGAACTCTTGCGATGTCATAGGTATTCCTCCACTTACGTTTTGGGATCCCAGAAAGTGAGTTTTATTTTCGAAACTTTGAACTTTGAAAGACGGATTGAAATCGATTTTGAAATGGCAACTCTTGTCTAAGACCGAACTTCTGATGCATTTTGGTGCTATGGAAATAAATTACTAAATAATGATATTTTCCGGAGCTGGAGTTTTCAGTTTTGAGACGGCACCGGTGGAAAAGTTGACACGGCGGATTGAAGAGGTTACCACAAGAGCTATTGATGTATAATCTCAGAAGCAGGTTTCTGATGTATTCTGGTGACGTGTCAGTAAATTACTAAATATATACCTTTTTCGAAACTGGGAGCTTCGGATTTTGATCTGGTACTTGTGAAAATACGGTTTGAAGGGGTTATCACGACGACTATGAAGATTTAACATCAGCCCCGGATTTCCAGTACATTTTAGGACTACGGCAACAAACTACTAAATAATGGCATTTGCCGGAGCTTGGAGTTTTGATGCTGAGACGGAACATACGATGAACTTAAACACATGGGTTCTAGGAGTTATCAAGGTGCCTCTGCTGGCAGGTGGGTTTTATTTAGTTTTTGTTTTAACAATAAACAAGGCCACTACATTTTGTACCAAAAGGGAAGTTCCAAATGCTTACACTACAAATATATCGATAAAACGTCAGAAAAGAGCTCCTGATTCCTGTCAGAGATACGGCAGTAAAATGCTAAGTAAATAGGTTTTCGAAACGTCGGAGTCTTGAAATGAAAGTTTATTGAAAGCTTATTATAGAAATCGACTTTCATGATTACACTACCAAATGTGCGATTGTTGTAAACAATAAAAATATAAAATCCGTCTCACCACAGGTTAAAAACCAGTCCTGTTTCGTTACAAAGTTTTATGAACTCTGGAATACAAGTTTTCTATGTCTGACGTATCAAGGAATTTATTTCGGGGGGGGGGGGGGGGGGGGGGGGGGGGGGGGGGCTTTCAGGGGGGGGGGGGGGTGCCTGCGGGTAGGACAAAAAAGACTTAGATCAGAGGGAAAAGCCTATACAAAAAATGTTTCCCCCCGGAAACATTCAAAATAATGTTTTCGGAAACATTCATTATTTTGAATGTTTCCCCCCCCGGAAACATTCAAAATAATGAATGTTTCCGGGGGGGGGGGTAGGAGGTGAACCCCCTACCCCCCCCCCCCCCCTGGATACGGCCCTGTAGGTATTGCGTACAAAGTTTGGTACCCTTTGCTAGAACTTGCTATCCGGTCTGGTCAATTTTCGAGGTTTTGGTGGGGGGGGGGGGGGAGTATCTGGAAGTGGACAAGGTGAGATAAACCCAAGTCGGTGCTTAGCTCCTTCCTGCGCTCCTGCAGCCTTGGAGCCTGAAAGCCGATTTAGTGATAGGGAGTCAAGGTCACGCTATTTTGAGCACGCTTACATAGCCTACTAAGCTCAGAAGCTTTCGACGAAAGAGTTTGCCTAAACTAAAGTTTACAGTCTAAATTCTAAAAAAAAAAGTCTTAAAAAAAAGAAATCTTGAGCCTACTAGAAGCACAACTGCAAAGGCGAGATTTTTCTTTAGACTGACCCGAACAAGAGAGTGTACAGCCTGAGAATCGGGTGTACACACAAAATCAGTGCGAGACCATAGAGTTTTAGTTCCCCTTACACAATTGTAGTATGATTTGGCTTTAAACAGTCACACAAGCTTTCGTGCACATGGTGGCTTGCGAGATATTCGGCGGGGATAATCCAAATTGCATCGTGTGTCAAGTCTATCTGAGAAACAACTTGGGGTCTCTAAAGGATAACCGAGTTTGAACTGACAAGTTCGGACTTTCGAGATGGCCTTGTGCTTCGAAACTACGCCAGGCAAGTAATTCCCGAAGGTTCTATTTCCTGCCGTCATTACAGTAAACTTCCATTATCCACTTCAGACGGTACTGTAGTAATTGGTTTACTCCTTGAACTAATAATGACATTCCTACGATTCCCGTTTCCTCTGTTAACCGAATTAAGCGGAAACCAATTTCTGAATACCGAAGGCGAATGGAACATGGAAACGTTGTAACAACTCAAAATTGTTTGGGGACTCCGGGTTAAAGAATAATTCACCACCAGAATTGTTTTGTTCAATACTGTCAAATCTTTAGGTGGAGACTGAATTTGTAAGAGGGATTCTTCTGTGTCAGGTAGCAAGTCCCTTGGATAAATTCGAACTGAACCTAGATTTCTCGCTAAATATTTACTAACCTACGGAAATGGGGAAGTGTAGGCTATTGTTTAAAGTTTAACCGAAAAGGGCTGAGATATGACAGGCGAGACATCGATCACTTATTCACTTATTTGCAAAAGGCTTGAAGAACAGGTGAAAATGCGTTCCTTTGTTTGCTCCGCTATTCATACAATCGACTTTCATCGAATAAAATTTTTCTTTCCGACGTGTGGTACCTCTATGTGCATGCACCTCTATGACTGAAACTTACCAACTGCAACGGTAAAAGATTTTCGAAAAGCAAATCTTTCGGGGTCAGACACAATAGCGGTCTTTCTTCAGAAGAGACCTTCCAGTCTGAAGTGAACATTTCGCTTCAGCTTCGCGCCATTAGCCATTAAATAACTATAAGCCTACTACAAGAGTCCAAGATCAACAAATAACACGACCAAAGGTATCGACGGGATCCCAAAAATTTTACATTTTTGGACTTTTTGATCCAGACAATCGGATCTTGTAGATTTCCGAGTCTTCGCCAGACCCCTTTAACATTTTGCTACTTATCCACAATCGACCGCTTGAATATGTACAGCAATGTACTGTTTTAATAATAATAATAGTAATATAACTGCAATAATAAGGCTTTCGCATCTATAAATTTCTCGGGACACTTTACGCCGAGCTTCACACATTGAACTGAATTTCATCCAGGTGCTAGTCGACACCTGCTTTGAATTGGTTGATACTTTACAACACTTTTTGGGAGATTATTCCAATATTCTACAATTCGGTCTCTAAAGCTTTTTTTCAAAGTTTTGTAGTTCTTTTTAAAGCTTACGGGAAGACAACTAATCAAATGAGAAAACCAAGTTCAGAAGTGGATTCAGGAAGCCCGTTTACTCCAATAACTCATCTCTGATCGACTTCAGAAAGGTCTTTTAGAAAGTTTTTTTTTTCCGAATTCCTCGTATTTTAGCAGCATTCCCAGCGTGAGCAAAAGAGCTAGTGACACTGAGATCCGAACTTTCCATCCAAATTTCCGGGTTGTTGCAAATTTTGCAAGCTTATCCGCTAAGGAGATAAGTTCCAAATTCGATTCAGCGTGTCTCTTTACCCAATACCGAATCTTTAATCGACCTCAGAAACATGTTCGAGCTTCAACCAAATTTCCAGTCTGAACTGAATTTCGGGTGAATCATTTGTCCGGCAAGAAAACTAAGTTCAGATTTAAATTCATCGCCTTACTCTCTAAACGACTATCTCATTAGCTTATAAAAAATGTTTTTACCCTTAATTCGAAACCCCTCTCCTCTGCCTCTAAATATGGGGCTGAAAGACCGATCTACGAACTTGGCCTGTACTTCGCCAGTGAATCCTCATAAGAAGATTGAACAGCATATGGCACTCAACCCCACGACACGACAGACTGCCTGCCGCCATGACTAAACCCAAAGCGCTAGGTGCAAGATGTGTCGTCATCGACTCAGAGCTTTCGCTTGTATGGATAAAAGGGTAGGGTAGGGACTGGTGTGGGCACCTTGTTTTTGAAAAGTCGGTCGACAATTTTTTAATAAATTGTTCACCAGACAGTTGTTGGATGCATTCTGCCTTTCGACCCAATAAATGCCGGTTGGAACTTACAATAACTAAACTGATAGCATGCACTTTATGTTTATCTTTAGTATGTTCGAAAGCTAAAACAGCATGTCTCCTCACCCTTTGTCAACTATGCCTTTGGGCTTTAAAGCTTCATGCTAAATTTCTGGATTCCGGGCGATCTTCTTGTCCGGCGAGAAAACAATTTTTATATTAGAATTCAGCATGTCCGCTTACCTCTGATTCGGTCCTCTAATCAACTTCAGATTCAACTTCTACTTTTTGCAAATTTTCAGGTTTTCGCCTATTTATCCGGTTCATATTCGGATTCAACATGTCTCCTTATAGCTTTAAAAAAAAAAAAAAAATTGTTTTGCACCTTAATTTGAAATCCCTCCCTTAAATATACAGTTATGGGGCCCATCTACAAACACGACCTTTCCCTTGACCCAGAGAATCCTCACGCCAAGTTTCATCAAAATATCTCATACCTTTCGACAGTTATCTTGCTGACAGACGGACGAACGGACGGACAGACTGACAACTTCTTACGTTTTGGGATCCCAAAAACACAGACTGACAACTTCTTACATTTTGGGATCCCAAAAAGCAGAATCAAAACAATCAAGTGTAGTCAAATTATGACATAAAAAAGCTGGCTTTTCAGTTAAACTTTAATATGAACTGTTGCTGAGTGCTCAATACCTGGAGTATAGTAAAGATAGAGTGCTTAATTATGTTTATATTTATTGTCCCGCATAGGCCCAAAGGGCTTTTTGTGAATATATTTATTCATTCATGATTTAAAATAAACACTTACCTGTTATGGGTACTCCCAGAAGAATAGGAAGAAACCTGATAGCCTCAACGAAACTCCACGAGCGTGCGAAATTTTTCGCCCGTAATCTCTCCAGTACAAACATCGGTAGGGCGTATTGGTAACCACCGAGGCAGAATCCGTACATCCATGAGAACAGGACATAGCCATGGTATCCTTGCATTGCTGTCATGGCCAGCTCGCTCATCGCTGAAAAAGAGAACAATCTTCAATAAATACTCCTTTAGGCCAAACTGACTGCGAGCCATAGGCCCTCAGTGTGTAGTTGTGTGGATAGAATACTCTTGATGACTAACTTTACTTGCCGATGCAAAATCACTATGTGTCTAGTGGAAGAGCCAGAAGCGGCACCACAGCTGTCCCAAACGATATCCGTGATTGGTTGATACTGGATTCGAGTTGTTGAGTTTGAGTCGTTAGTGAGACGTTTCTCGTTCTTCCTGAGGATCAGCGGCGTGTTTTGGACTTAATCATATAGACTATTTGTTTCATTTTATGTGCGAGTGCCAAGTTGAAACTTGGTAAGTTTTGAGCATTGGGTCTCTTTTTCAATTTTGCGGGTCCCCCCCCCCGGTTCAGGGGCAATTGGGCCCAGATTGCCCATTTTTTTTATGTTTTTAACTTGGCAATAACTGGAGATAATGCGATGACATTCCTTTGTGCTTTTGGCTCACAGGGGCTGTGAATATATATTTGGAGTTGAACCCCCACCCTCCCCGTTCATGGGAAAGTGGGCCCAATTTGCCCATGGGTTAAGTTTTTGATCCGTGGCTAGAATCAAACTCTAAGCTGGTATAGTCGAGGATATTTAGATCTAGATATGCAATTCGATGATCCGCGTTCTAGGCATGATCAACCATCAAGTCTGCTAAGGACTTCTTCTGATTGGCTTGGATTTTCCCATTTCTTAACCACGGCGCTTTCAGTCTTCAAATATTTTGCATTCAGCAGCCACGTCGAAGAGCTAAAAAGCTCGACAGAGTCGACAAGCGCTAACAAGAAAATTCCTAGATTGCGACGTGAAAGTAGCGATATTTTCAAAAACGACATTTCCAAGCAGTTTCGTTAAAAGATTATTTCAATCAGGTTGCGCTTTCAGAAGTATCCAAAACGATATATTCATAGTGTTACAGAGGCCAAGAAGTTCGTTTATTTTAATAAGAGCAAAATAACACTAGGGAGTAGCACTACGACTTGAAAAAAGTGACACACACTTAAATAGTACGACGCTAGCACCACTACCGATAGACAACGTCCTACTGAAACTCATTCGGAAACATCTTAGGTGACCTATCCAATCCAGCGTCATTTCTTATACGTTTAATTCTTTTCCACAGAACTTTCTTTACGTGGAGAAAAAAGCAAGGATCTGAATTCAGCCTCTTTCCTACACAAATCAAACACAGACGAAACGGAGTTTCCAACTTGCATGTAGAGGAAGGGATGAATGTAGGTTTTGTTCGAGGTTTCCCAGCACGGACAATGCAACCAATAGGAGCATTTCACTCTCTGAGTGCCGGCCGACCTGAATGCTGTTCTGAGAAACGTCGGCTTGAAGGAGCGGTCTTATTTTTTGTAACTGACAGCAAGATTAGACAGCCTTCAAATCGAGAATAAGGCGAAATACGTGGTATAAAGAGTGGTGTTTTCGTCAATCGCATTTAGAGTAATGGCTTGCCAACCTTTAACTTTAAAAAAGTACGCAATACCTTTTCTACATCCTAAGTTTTCTGGGCAATGCTGGCTTCAAACTGAACACTCCGCGTAAAAATTAGGAAACCAATTTCGATGATATGAAACCTCATTTAGGCTGTCATTAGGGGAATGAATGAATGAATTTATTCCACATAAAGCCCAAGGGCCATGGCGGAAAACTTATGTTTTCCAATAATAACAAAAAACAAAATATCATACACTCGAAAAACAAACCAAAAATCAACTACTATGCAAATAGTTCACGGTGGGTCATAGCTAGCTTCAGGAATCTACCCAGCCATCGGAGCTCACCAAAACACTTACTTCCCATACTTGAAACCAAATCCCTTTCCTCCCGACCAAACACTTCCTTTCTTAATTCTTTCAACTCCTCGCAATAACATATCAAATGTACCGCATCCTCTCCCTCAATACCACACATTGGACAAAAATAAAGACAAGTATACCTTTTCTATCTCTACCAATATAATTTCTCCGCATCCCCACCGGAAGAGCGTCCGCCCTAAGACTCACCAGCCATCACTGAGACAATAGGCTTGAGATGTGTCCAATGTTTCTGGCCTACCCCACAGAATAATAATAATAATAATACCTGCAATCCCCACGGCACTCCCATAGATATATGGCTAATCTGATCTGTCCAAAAGACCCTCATACCTAGTGTGACCACAATGCCTCAAATGACCTGAGAGTTATCGTGCTACCAGACAAACGACGGACAAACCTTACGAGGTCATTGACTCTTTACGTGTTGGGATATAAAACAACCAATCTTCCGAAACATTTCCTGTTCCAAAATTGCACAAAGTTGTGTATGACCTGTCTCATCCGCAGCAAACTGGAGTTCATAAGGAAGAGTAATCAGCCGTTCGTCCTCCCTAGTAGTCATTATTCCGAGCTTTGAGCTAACGAGGTTAGAACAAGGTCACATGGTTCGTTACATTTGATGACACCGGAGTGAAAATCTGTCTAGTGACAGTTTCCTCACGTCGTCTACCAGAAATGGACCATTTAGTTGCAGGATGCTCGTCTATGAAGCCTTGGAGTAGCTCAAGCGTCTCTTCAACCGAACTCAAAGACCTTAAGATAGCAACGCTTCCCAGAGGTTCCCTATCGCAAGTTCCGACAACCTTGTTCTCCACGTAATGACATCACACTGCTCACTTTCAAATGGCTAGCTGACCTTCGGCTCTCTAAGAAGGGTAATTCCGAGTACGAACTTCATGCTTGTTCGTACTCGAAATTACCAGAAAAATATCGACTATTAGGAAGGTCATGCACCACCACCGACCGAATCAAGAAAGAGCCGATGACGGTGTAGAGCAATTCTCTTGTTTGCTCGGCAGTGACTCTCCACTACTCTCACTCAAGTTTCTTCATTTCCTTTTGGGTGGTCTGTTGTCTTGGGCGAAATTGAGGGATACTGAAATATCGATATTATCACATCCGAAAATCGATATTTCGATTATCGTAAACCGTTCTTTGAAACTGTTCATACTGCTATGTTTTTCATGGTAAAACAAAACTTAACAAGAAATAAAATGAACTTAAACAACAAGATCAAACAGTGCCATTGAGAAAGAGTAGCATTTCCACGTTTTTGCTTCCCAGACTGTTTCTCCTCCCTTATCGAAATCAAGCTGGAAATCCCTATTCCTTCTTTAATTATGAAAACTCAAATAATAGAATTGACGCATCGTAAGCAAACATAGAAAAAGTCAATATGGAAATATCGATATTCTTCAACATTATCGATATTTCAATTATCGCCCAACACTATAGTATTTTGCTGCCCACTCTGCTCACAGAACTCTCAGGAATCACCCCCGTCGTGAATTCGCTTTCCACAACTATAACAGAACGCCAAGAGAGCTCTGAAAAGCGATGCAAGGTTTAGCCCTAATAACAAGAACAGTCGGCACACATAGTAATGTCTTTTTCCAGACCGTCACAATCACCCTTATCAACAAGCAGCGACGTCCAATAACCAGTTAGGGCTACACAGCAAATCAACATGCTCAGACACTAAAACTTCTTCCTCCACCAATCTGCATCATTGCCCTATCTTTATTAGAAATTTCAACGTTTCCAGTTTCTTTCTTTCCCCTTCAAATGTTGAACTTTTTTTTTCTCAGTTTTACTCGTGTTATCCCAATGCCATTGCGTTAGTAATACACTGATTGATTAATAATCAAGATCCCCCAAGATATCGCGTACGACTTGCATCAGGATACTTTCATGGAAACTTTTCTCCAGCAGCGTTGCAAATCAAAACTGAGCCAGTGATATATGCACTTTGCGGCAAAAAGTAAGATGACATTACCGGGACACTAAGAACTCGCGCTGTAATTAAATAATACCAACTGTAACCACTAAACAAAAAAATAAAAATGTGATAACTCAAAATTATCCACCTAGACTGTCCATGCAAACAAGATCAAAGGTTCGATGGGATCCCCAAATTCAATATTTAATCCAGACACCGGGTCTTCGCCAGACTCTTTGAACATTTGTATTGTTAAAATTTAGAAAGTGATTAAGGTCAATGCTAATCAACTGAAAATACCAAGTTCAGATATGGATTCAGTAGGTGTGTTTATCCCTATACGTCATATCTCCTTTGACGGAACTGATCAAGACTTCCTGCCTTACTTCTGCCAAATTTCCGGCTTCGGCCAGACGCGCTAACTACTTTTCCGTAAAAATTCAGCATATCTCCTTACCTCTACATCGAACCTTCAATCAACTCCAGATGAAACAATAACTTTCAATAAATTTTCAGGTTTTGGCCGGATTCCGGACGAACAATATGTCCGGGTAGAAAATGATTGTCATATGCGGATTCAGCATATCTTCTTACTTATAAATCGAATATCTAATCAACTTCATGTGAAACTTTTGCTTTTAATAAATTTTCCGGTTTTAGCCAGAATCTGGGCGAAATACTTTGCCCGGCGAAAAAATTTATAGTCATGTACGTGTTCAGCATGTCTTCTTAACCTAATTAGCTATTAGAACTATTTTGTTCGTCCTTTAATTTGACCTCCCCCCGTAAATGTACGGTTACAGAGCCCATAAACGAATTCGGCTCGTTCCTTGGCCCAAAGAATCCTCACACCAAGTTTCATCAAGATATCTCATTCCCTTCGAGGATGTATGTATATGTATCCCTCCAATTACGTTTTGGGATCCCAATAATCGACCAAAAAATAAGTAAGAAGGCACAACTAAAATCCTTATATTAACTGATTACGAAGTACGCTCCCCCCACTCCCAACAAACAAATTGGAGAACAAAAAATAATACTATCAACCCCAAAACTTTAACACGTATTAGTTAAGTGGAAAGTTTTCGAGTTTTTTTTTTTAAATATATAATTCAAGAGATTCCCTGATTCCAAGATTCTGGATCTCATACGATGATCTTACTGTTTTTATGGCACTTGCCCTTCGGCCAAGTGCCTTATAGCGATTGCAATTTCTGTCCGTCCGTCGGTCTGTCGGTCTGTCCAGGTTTTGCTAGTTCGGGCACTTCCAGATAAGCTAGGACGATAAAACTTGGCAAGCATGTCAAGGACCCCAAATGATTAAGTTGGAAATAGTCACTTCCCCGATCCGAGCACCGTGGGGGGAGTGGAGGGAGGGGGAATCCGGAATCTTGAGGTATTTTTAACTTTTGAACGGGTGATCGGATCTCGATGAAACTTGATATTTGGAACGACCTCATGCCTCAGACGACCCAATTAAAATCCGGACCGGATCCGGTGACTTTTGGGGGGAGCTGGAGGGGGCAACCGGAAATCTTGGGAAACGCTATGAGTGGAGGGATCGAGATGAAACTTGGTGGGAAGACACCTAGCAAACACTAGATACATCATTGACATAACCGAGCCGATTCTGGTACTGTGGGGGGAGTGGAGGGAGGGGGAATCCGGAATCTTGAGGTATTTATAACTTTTGAACGGGTGATCGGATCTCGATGAAACTTGATATTTGGAACATCCTCATGCCTCAGACGACCCACTTAAAATCCGGACCGGATCCGGTGACTTTTGGGTGGAGCTGGAGGGGGCAACCGGAAATCTTGGGAAAGGCTATGAGTGGAGGGATCGAGATGAAACTTGGTGGGAAGACACCTAGCAAACACTAGATACATCATTGACATGACCGAGCCGATTCGGGCACTGTGGGGGGGGGACTGGAGGGAGGGGGAATCCAGAACCTTGAGGTGTTTATAACTTTTGAACGGGTGATCCGATCTCGATGGAACTTGATATTTGGAAAGACCTCATGCCTCAGACGACGTACTTAAAATCCGGACCGGATCCGGTGACTTTTGGGGGGACCTGGAGGGGGCAACCGGAAATCTTGGGAAACGCTATGAGTGGAGGGATCGAGATGAAACTTGGTGGGAAGACACCTAGCAAACACTAGATACATCATTGACATAACCGAGCCGATTCTGGTACTGTGGGGGGAGCGGAGGGAAGGGGAATCCGGAATCTTGAGGTATTTATAACTTTTGAACGGGTGATCGGATCTCGATGGAACTTGATATTTGGAAAGACCTCATGCCTCAGACGACCCACTTAAAATCCGGACCAGATCCGGTGACTTTTGGGGGGAGCTGGAGGGAGCAACCGGAAATCTTGGGAAACGCTGTGGGATGAAACTTGGTGGGAAGATACCTAGTAAACACTAGATACATCATTGATGTATGACCGAGCAGATTCGGGCACTGTCGGGGGAGTGGAGGGAGGGGAATCCGGAATCTTGAGGTATTTATAACTTTTTAACGGGTTACCGGATCTCGATGAAACTTGATATTTGGAACGACCTCATGCCTCAGACGACCCACTTAAAATCCGGACCGGATCCGGTGACTTTTGGGGGGAGCTGGAGGGAGCAACCGGAAATCTTGGGAAACGCTGTGAGTGGAGGGATCGAGATGAAACTTGGTGAGAAGATACATCATTGACATAACCGAGCCAATTCGGGCACTGTGGGGGGAGTGGAGGGAGGGGGAATCCGGAATCTTGAGGTATTTATAACTTTTGAACGGGTGAGCGGATCTCGATGAAACTTGATATTTGGAAAGACCTCATGCCTCAGACGACCCACTTAAAATCTGGACCGGATCCGGTGACTTTTGGGGGGAGCTGGAGGGGAGAACCGGAAAAATTGGAAAACGCTATGAGTGGAGGGATCGAGATGAAACTTGGTGATAAGACACCTAGCAAACACTAGATATATCATTGACATAACCGAGCCGTGCCTACTCGTAACAAGTGCCATATGAGCTCGTAGCTCTTGTTATTTGTAGAAGTTCTTTATGTGTAGAGGTGGTGATTCGTAGAAAAAGGTTTATAATTGTATTAAAATAAGAATAAATAAGTATTAAGATTGGTAAATTTAAATTAAAAAAAATTAAATTAAATAGTTGAAATGGAGAAGTTAAAATTTATTAAAGTTTAAAGTGTGTGTTTGTTTAGAAAGAGTAGGTGACATTAAAGAGACTAAAGAAATATTAACGTCACCGAGTGGAGGAAGAGTCGTAGACCAAAAGTTAAATAATCAAAATGTTCGGAAAGATGCTACGCGGGTCTAAAAAACAAGAGCTACGAGCTCATATGGCACTTGTTACGAGTAGGCACGGCTCGGTTATTTCAATGATATATATAGTGTTTGCTAGGTGTCTTCCCACCAAGTTTCATCTCGATCCCTCCACTCATAGCGTTTTCCAATATTTCCGGTTGCCCCCTCCAGCTCCCCCCAAAAGTCACCGGATCCGGTCCGGATTTTAAGTGGGTCGTCTGAGGCATGAGGTCTTTCCAAATATCAAGTTTCATCGAGATCCGGTCACCCGTTCAAAAGTTATAAATACCTCAAGATTCCGGATTCCCCCTCCCTCCACTCCCCCGACAGTGCCCGAATCGGCTCGGTCATGTCAATAATGTATCTAGTGTTTGCTAGGTGTCTTCCCACCAAGTTTCATCTCGATCCCTCCACTCATAGCATTTCCCAAGATTTCCGGTTGCCCCCTCCAGCTCCCCCCAAAAGTCACCGGACCCGGTCCGGATTTTAAGTGGGTCGTCTCCTTTCCAAATATCAAGTTCCATCGAGATCCGATCACCCGTTCAAAAGTTATAAATACCTCAAGATTACCTGATTCCCCCTCTCTCCACTACCCCCACAGTGCCCGAATCGGCTCGGTTATGTCAATGATGTATCTAGTGTTTGCTAGGTGTCTTCCCACCAAGTTTCATCTCGATCCCTCCTGTCATAGCGTTTCCCAAGATTTCCGGTTGCCCCCTCCAGCTCCCCCCAAAAGTCACCGGATCCGGTCTGGATTTTAAGTGGGTCGTCTGAGGCATGAGATCTTTCCAAATATCAAGTTTCATCCGGATCCGGTCACCCGTTCAAAAGTTATAAATACCTCAAGATTCCGGATTCCCCCTCCCTCCACTCCCCCGACAGTGCCCGAATCGGCTCGGTCATGTCAATGATGTATCTAGTGTTTTCTAGGTGTCTTCCCACCAAGTTTCATCTCGCTCCCTCCACTCATAGCGTTTCCCAAGATTTCCGGTTGCCTCCTCCAGCTCCCCCCAAAAGTCACCGGATCCGGTTCGGATTTTAAGTGGGTCGTTTGAGGCATGAGCTATTTCCAAATATCAAGTTCCATCGAGATCCGATCACCCGTTCAAAAGTTATAAATACCTCAAGATTCCGGATTCCCCTCCCTCCACTCCCCCCACAGTGCCCGAATCGGCTCGGTTATAATAATAATAATAATAATAATACAAAGCAAGAGAAAAGGCTTTCGCCTCTAAATAATGTCAATGATGTATCTAGTGTTTGCTAGGTGTCTTCCCACCAAGTTTCATCTCGATCCCTCCACTCATAGTGTTTCCCAATATTTCCGGTTGCCCCCTCCAGCCCCCCCCCCCAAAGTCACTGGATCCGGTCCGGATTTTAAATGGGTTGTCTGAGGCATGAGGTCTTTCCAAATATCATGTTTCATCGAGATCCGATCACCCGTTCAATAGTTATAAATACCTCAAGATTCCGGATTCCCCCTCCCTCCACTCCCCCCACGGTGCTCGGATGGGGGAAGTGACTATTTCCAACTTAATCATTTGGTGTCCCTGATACGCCTGCCAAGTTTTATCGTCCTAGCTTATGTGGAAGTGCCCGAACTAGCAAAACCTGGACAGACCGACAGACCGACGGACGGACAGAAATTCCTCCTTTCACCCAGCCTTGCAAGTGCCATATGAGCTTCCAGCTCTTGTTCTTTTTTCATTGGTTAAAAGCTGTGCATCCCTAGTCTCATAACTGTAGTGCTCCTGGTTCTTAGAAAACTAATCTGGGAAAGGTCTCGAAGTTCCCTTTGCACCTTTTATCTTTATTTATGCTCTCTTCATACACTCGTCTGAACTTTAAATGTCTCATCACCTTCACGAAATCACAAGAACTTATTTTCAAACCAACCCTGTCGCTTTTAAAGCCCACGCAAAAACATTTGGGAAAGAAGAAAATCAATTGAAATCACACAAAGGAGAAGCAATTAGGGAATGAGGGTTGCTTCAATGGGATTCTTGTTCTTGGAAGCCGTTCACATTGTTTCATGGACAAGGACTGTTTATTATTTTCTAGAGCGCATTCTGGAAGGGAGGATAGAAAATATGGTGGCTGGAGCTTAAAGGAACAGAAAACTTGACTCGGGGAGCTAGCTGACCTATCAAGTATGTACACTGAGTCGATACTGAGAGTAAAATAAATTCTCCTACGACCATTGCAGTTTCCGGGCAGTTTCCGAGAATTCGACTTTTGAGTTAGTTTAAAAAAAGCAAAAGGTTTTGTGTGCCGGGAGTAGGAATCGAACGCACGACTTCTTGACTACTGTCCCGATACTATGGCCGAAACACGGCCAAAGGCGAACTTTTACAGTGCATACGTGCATAATTACAGTGCATAAGGGGCAAGGGCCTATCAGCTAGCTTTCGCAACACTAAGGACGGGGTTCGAGATAACAAAGAAAGGAGGTCCTGTCGACAATAAGTCCCTGTATCTTTATCTAAGCCCCCCAGGTCGGTTTCATGGCCGAAAGTTGCGTAGTCAAGTTTTCTGTGCCTTTAAACATTCCCAGAAAAGCGATTTCTTTCTTCGCCTGTCTTCTAAAACTGGCTTGACTCCGGTACGTTTGACGACATTTCAACATCCTCGGCGCACACAAACATAGATATCGTAAAATCCTAGTGTGGTGTGCAAGAACTGTCCCCCAAGCCCCAGTTATTGTTATGTGCCTATCAAACAAGTAGAGGCTCGCCCCAGTACATCGAATGTTCTCTGCATGATATCAACGATAAGTTTTGGTCTTCTTGTGTGTGCTTTTCTTTTTTAAATTTTATGTTAGACTATATATTCAGCCTGTATTATTTTTGTGTGTGTTTTAACTTGATGCCAATTATTTATTTTTACGTAGTCAACACACCATTTGGCCCAAGCAATAATTGTGTTTATGTTTTGAAATGAACTCAAAACCTGTTGATTCTTGGAGGGTTTTGAGACGTACAATCTTGGTTTCGTCATTCAGCCCCAAGCCCCAGTTATTGTTATGTGCCTATCAAACAAGTAGAGGCTCGCCCCAGTACATCGAATGTTCTCTGCATGATATCAACGATAAGTTTTGGTCTTCTTGTGTGTGCTTTTCTTTTTTAAATTTTATGTTAGACTATATATTCAGCCTGTATTATTTTTGTGTGTGTTTTAACTTGACGCCAATTATTTATTTTTACGTAGTCAACACACCATTTGGCCCAAGCAATAATTGTGTTTATGTTTTGAAATGAACTCAAAACCTGTTGATTCTTGGAGGGTTTTGAGACGTACAATCTTGGTTTCGTCATTCAGACAAGATAAGCTATAAGTATTCCGTTTAACATTAAACGATGTTTCGAGGGCAGAGACACTTCTTCAAAAGGCCTCAAAATACACTATCTCTGCTTAAAATCATCTCTCCTCATTTCTCCCGTAATGAATTATTACTGGATATTTAGCTGCGTTACCAAAATATCAGCAAAAATCCTTGCGGATGTTTTCAATATCAGTTTTTACGGCACTTGCCTTCCCGTCAAGTGCCATATACCGATCACAGGCATAGCAGGGTATTAGGCATGTTAGAGACCCGATCAAACTAATTTGGAAATAGTCACTTCCCCGATCCGACCACCGTGGGGGGAGTGGGAATCGGGAATTCTGACATATGAATCTTTTGAACGGGGAATCGGATCTTAATGAAACTTGATGTTTAGAAAGACATCATGTCTCAGATGTCAGACTTCAAGTCCGGAACGGATCCGGTGACTTTCAGTGGGAACCGGAAATCTTTTGACATGTTCTGAGTGGACGGATCGGAATGAAACTTGGTGGGAAGAACAAGCAGAAGCCCTAGATACATAGCTGACAAGAAAGGGACCGGATCCGAGCACTGTGGGGGGAGCTGGAGAGAGGGTTAAGACATTCCGATGATCCTGAGTTAAGATGCTTCCACATGTGCTAGGCCGATGAAACTTGGCAGGCATATCAGTGACTCGACCGTTTTAACTTAAGAACAGTCGTTTCTCCGATTGACCATCGTGGGGGAGTGAAGGGAGGGGGAGTCCGGAATTTTTAGGTATGTCCAACTTTTCAACGGATGATCGGATCTCAATGAAACTTTTATTCGGAAAGAACTCATGTCTCAGATGTCCCACTTCAAGTGCGGACATGATCCGATCAATTGGGGGGGGGGGGGGGGGGCGGAGGAGCGGGTAGCGGGAAAAGGGAACCGGAAATTTTGTGACACGCTTAGTGTGCCGATTGGGATGAAACATGATGGGAACAACAAGCATAAGCCATAGATACATCAGCGACAGAACCGGGCCGGTATCGGGCACTCTGGGTGGAGTCGGAGGGGAGGGGGGGGGAGGGGTCCGCAATTTCTTTGATCGCGATTTTTGGTAATTACAGATGTGCTAGGACGACGAAACTTGACCTGAACAGTAGAGTCTCGACAAGATTGGCTTAGAAATTGTAACTTCTAAGTTACTTCTAACTTCCTACGTACTAATATACCTCAGACAGCAGTGACACTGTCCACTCTACGAGCAGTGAGATCCAACACCTGCTTGGAGGTTTTGATTTAATTCAAACTTCATCATGGGTAGTCTTATGACTGCCGTAACTAAAGATTCACGAAGAAAAGAAAAATGCAGTACTCATCTTAACCGCGTAGTAAAAAAATACTTTTAAGCAAAACCAACTTTGTCATCAATCCCATGAGCCCGTTATCAGTTTTGACTCAAGGTTTTGCTTAGAAATGAGTTTCTAGCACCCTTAAAGTGCGTATCGTAACCGAAAAGTCAAAAGAACGATACATTCTCGTGATTTCCAAGGGTCCATGATTATTCTTATCTCAAGGGTTTTGATTACAGGTGATCATAACAAACCCACGAATTGGCAAATTCTACTTTCATCCTCTTACCCAGCCTTGCAACTGCCATATGAGCTTCTAGCTCTTGTTAATTTTTATTTCTCTTCTGGCTCGAAGTTGGTTGCCAAGTCGGACAAGAATGTTTCATAGCTGGTTCCGATGGTGACTCATAAGAGAGGGTAGGTTTGTGTCAAAGAGAAGCTTAAGGTTGGGGTTATAACACAGACTTCTAAGTCTAGGTAAGGAGAGTGTACCCGAAAACGAAAAGTATGGTAGGGGGAATCTTTTCGCCCTACGTTCTAATATACCTCAGACAGCAGTGACTCTGTTCACTCTACGAGCAGTGAGATCCAACACCTGCTTGAAGGTTTTGATTTAATTCAGACTTCCTCATGGGTGGTCTTATGACTGCCGTAACTAAAGATTCACGAAGAAAAGAAAAATCCGGCCCCTTGCGTTTCCTTACGCTTACGCGTTTTCGAACCGTGGCAGCTTCTATTAAGGGCAAAACTGAAATTTGTCGACAAGCTTTGTCTGTGATTGGTTCGCAAAGAATGATGTGTCACTATACGCAAGTAATCATTGTAGCGATTCAGCAAGTTACAGATCGCAAGGACAAGAATGACTGTGATAGGATGATTCCCACCCCTCCACTCTAGCTACCACGGTCGGATCGGGGAAGTGTCAATTTGGCCGGGTCCCTGATAAGCCTGCCAAGTTTCATCGTCCTAGCACACCTGAAAGTGCCCTAACTCGCTATCACCGGACTTACAGACTGAGCAACCGACGGTAAAGCAATCGGTACATAGCACTAGAGAAGAAACTACGGCAACAGCACACTATCTTCCACGAAGAAGCTTGACACCTGTCGACAAGCATTGTTTGTAACTGGTCCACAAGACTGATAGTGAATATGCTGCAAGCAAGCACAAAAACAACCGTGAAAGGATGATTATCCATGTTTATGTAGGCTTTGAGTTGTGCTTTGAAAAATAACTTATATCAAGCAAACGAGAACTCCTTTACCTTCCCTGGTACAGAAGAAGTGTACTTCTTGGGAAGCTCGTTTACGTCGGACAGAGCCCTTTCTATCTAATTGCTCTCTTAGAAGTCAACTACTGGAGAACGAGTCAAACTAGTTCTTAATGGTTCCAAGAAAGGGATTGACTAACTGAAGCCAAAGCGCATCCTTTGCCGTCTCTGAGACCCTAGTACAAAAAAAGTATACTGCTTTCGAAGTTAGTTTGCTTCGGACGGATCCATTTCTATGTACTTGCTCTCGTAGAAGCCAACTACCTGGAGAGTCTGACTACTTCTTAATGGTTCCAAGAGCGGGACCAACTAAGAAGAGGTCGGAACCACATAGGAAAAGAAGGTTTGTCACCACTAGGAGGCGCGCTTAGGTTCCAAAGTTCTCGAGCATACCCGCATGAAAAGCACCAAAGATAAGAGCCAATGTCTTCTTTGAGTCTGTGGAGTTGATCAGGTCCAGACGGGCATGTCTGGAAACTTCAGAGCCTAAAAGAAGGCACCGATGATAACTGCGGAGCATGCTTCTTTTAGTATACCACGCCTTCTTTTAGTATCCATGCCTCCGTTTAGTAATCGTAACTTCTGCAGTATGTCGTGCCCAGCTGTGCCTCTTTTAGCCGAAATGCTCTGTCCAAAGTTAAATAACCACCCCAAGACCCCAAGTGGCACAGTAGAGGTATGCTTCTTTGAACACAAGTTAACTTTGAATAGTGCAATTTTGGGCTAAATGGTCAAATGAAGACCCAAAACACCCATTCAGAGTGTAGGTATAGGGGTCCATAATTATAAGCTACTACAGGTGCCCTTAATTAGCTACTTTGGCTGACTGATAGTTGACTTTTATCATAGCAATTGGACAAAATTGGCACCGTTCAAATTTAGTCAACTTTCAAAGACACATATCTCTACTCACCCCCCCCCCCTCCAAAAAAAAGCTGCCAGCCATTTGGTATAAGCAAAAAAAGGTTGGAGCGAAGCTCCGCGATTTTTATGGCACTTGCCTACCGACCAAGTCGATCACTTTTCCGTCGGTCTGTCGGTCGGTCGGTTAGTCCGGTGTTTGGGAGTTAGGGTACTTCCAGATGTGCTAGGACTATGAAAATTGGCAGGCATATCAGGGACCAATCAAACTAACGTGGAAATAGTCAGTTTCCCGATCCGACCATCTGGGGGGAAGTGGAGGGCGGGGTAATCCCGAGAATTGAGTAGTTTTTGTCAAACCCCTACCCCTTTTTCACACTAATATAGCTCTGCACGTGGATGACGTCATTTTCTGCTTCTATCCATGAGCGTCGGCGGAGAGAGCTAGTGTAATCGACGGTCGAAGGGGTTGGTATCTGCGGTTCAGGCTTTTTGTCACACTTTTTCGAGTTAGGGTACTTCCAGATGTGCTAGGACGATGAAACTTGGCAGGCATATCAGGGATCCAATCAAACCAGCCTGGAAGTAATCAGTTTCGCGATCCGACTCTCTGGGGGGGGGGGGAGTGCAGGGCCGGGGAATCCTGAATGTTGAGTGGTGTGTAACTTTCGAACGGGTGATCGGATTGGAATGAAACTTAATACCTCAATAAACGACATATATCTGATATTTCATTGAAAGTCCAGACCGGATTTAACAGCTATGGGGGAGTTGTTGGGGGGGGAGACCGGAAATCCCGGGAAACGGTTAGAATGGAGGGATCGGAGTGAAACTTGCTTTGAATAACAAGCATCTGCTCCAGATAAATCGTTTACAGATTTGCACAGGATCCGGACACTGGGGGGGGGGGGGGGGTGGAGGGAAGGGAAGTTTCCCGGAATTCCGGTGACGGCGGTTCTGGGGATTCTCACGACGAAACTTGGGAGGCGTATCAAAATTTACTCGAGCCGATCATAATAGGGGGGGGGGGGAGGAGAGGGAGGGGGAATCTGGAATATTGAGTCATGCTTAACTTTGGAACGGGTGATCGGATTTGAGTGAAATTTTGTAATTGAACAGAGGACATGTCTCTGGTGATCTTGTTGATGTCCGGACCGGATCCGACAACAACTTGGGGGGGGATACTAGACCGGCTTAGACTAGATAGATCGGGATGGGACTTTGTGGGAATAACAAACAGATGCTCAGGATAAATCATATACTGAACCGGATCGGCTCTGGAAACTGTGGGGGGAGTTTGAAGGGGGGTCTGGAATAGCGGTAACTGCAATAAAGGTACTTCCAGATGTACTAGGACGATGAAACTTGGCTGGAGTATTATAAATTCGATAAGACTGGCTTGGAAATCGCCACTTTCCAAATCCAAAAATTCCTTAAAGTACCAACCATGACCGCAAATGAAGAAAATACTTTTAAGCAAAATATGCATTTTCATGATCCCCATGAGTCCATTATCATTTTTTCCTCAAGGGTTTTGATTACAATTTAAGTTCTAGCTCCCTTAAAGTGCGCATCTTCACCGCAAGGTTGAAAATTACTTTTTACCAAACAATACATCTCAACCCACGATCATTTGTGCCACAAGGGTTTTGTTAAAAAAAATATTTCTAGCACCTTAAAAGTGCAAATTTTAACCGAAAAGTGGAAACAAAAAATACTTTTGACCGAACGGTATATATCAATGATCCATAGGAGCCTGCTATCGTTTTTGCCTGAAGGATTTTGCTTACAGATGAATTTCTAGCGCCGTTAAAGTGCGCATCTGAACCGCACAGTCCAAAAGTACTTTTGATCAAACAATACATCTCAACCCGTGCAATTGACATATGAGCTTACAGCTCTTGTTCTTAAAAGCAGTCGATTTTTCAAAAAACTGTTGGTAGGAATCACCAGCCAGTCGCTAATTAGCTTGGTCAAAGCTTTCGGAGAGCAACGATTCTAGGTTTCTTCGTTAAAACTCCCGCATATTTCGTTTGACTGACCAAGTACTTACGTACTACTTGGTGCATCGGGGGGGGGGGGGGGGGCATGCGGACAATGAAATGGAACTTTCCAGTCTCTTTGACCCTCAGAAACATCGCTATCTTTACAGGCAGTGTTTTCATTTTGTATTTTTTTTTAAGAATTTACAGTCTCGCCTGGTGCTTCGTCACTGCTTCTCCAATGTATTATGATCGAAAGAAAGTTTACGAGGGAATAACTGAAAGACCCGGAAAACTACCGCAGATAAGGAAAGAAAGGAAATTACGTTTGCAAGAGATAAGGGAATGAAGAAGCTTTGATTTATTTAGTCTTCTACGAAATTGTCAGTTTCGTATTGTCTCCGGTGTTATAACTGTCATCATCAAAACAGAAAGAACAAAATAATTGTGGTTTTTTTATATTTACCAAGTTCAGCAAACTGTAAGAACTATTTAATAGTTGCATTTTTTTTCAGATACCATGGTATCTGATACCACGGTCTTAAGCCGTTTCGCAGTTACCGTGGTAACTGACACCAAGCTGACACCACGGTCAAAAGGCGATTTTGCAGTTATCGTGGTCTGGCCAGTTACCGTGGAATCTGATATTCAAGTACCAAGGTCCCGACCGTAACTGATCGTGATATCTGAAAAATTCATCTCACCTTCATCATCACCAACACATGAGCCTGAGTTTTTGTCAGATTGATGGGAAAGAAGTTTGACACTTGTGACATGAGTGAATATCATTTCTAAAAGTACAAATTCGGCAATCGTCGTTTTTGAAAAGCCACCGCGTATAGATACCACGGTACCTGCAAAAACGACAAAATGCTACTTCAGAACTAGGCTACAAATCCTCATGACTGGGTTAAATGGATACGCCAGCTGCGTTTAATTCTAGCGATATTTCGGCCGTTTTCGGCAAGGGTCTTCTTCAGGCTCAATCCAGAAAAAAGAGCCTGTGACAAAAAATAAATGAAGATTCTAGCAACTGTCAGTATCCGATCTTGGTGAGTTTCTTACGGTAGATAAAGTTGGTGCTAAGTTAATTTTGGACACGGCTGCTGTTTTTTTTACTCGACTGGTTCACTGACATGGTAGAAATTTTTGCGCATTCTCATTTACTTCGGTTTTGCTGTGGTGATGGGTTTAGGGTTTGAACTTTGTACTAATTCCTATAAGAAACATCCCATATTTCTGGTAGTGAGTAGTCGCCTGTGTCTCAGTTTATACTTACAAGGTTTCTTTTCGACGTCTTCTCGTACAGTCTGATAAAGGCCGGTGCAAATTGCACCCTTCTCGTGCAGTGCGCTACGAAAAGCCCAAATTCTTGCAACACACAATCCTCTTTACGACCTGATCCTTGCAAAGACGTTCGATGAAACAAGTTTTTTATGAACAAAACTACAGCTTCTTTACCCGGTAGGTTGGAGCAACGTTGCTGAAATCGAGTTACATATCCCTCCTTGACCAACTATTGCTCTTTCTTACTATTACCACAATAAAATAGAAAAACGAGATTTTCGGGTTTTTTTTTGGTTGGAGTGGGCCGTTTTCTGGGTGAAAGCTTCTGCGCTTTCCCAGACAGATGGTAAACTGTAAATATACACATAATTCAGAATTGTAAATAATCACAGATTTGTACATATACACTTTGAACACGCACATTTTATCTTTCGTTATTTTACTTTTATCTGCAAGTCGTTCAGCCCGCATCGTTCTTCTGGTTTTTAGTTACTTGTCGTCTTATTGTTTTTTGGTTCCGCATCGTTTTCCTGTTGTTATTGTGGTGGATTCTATGATTTAGTTTTGTTTTCTTCACTGAGGACGGTTCGCCGGAATTGCAACCGAAATATCCGAAATTGTATTTATCCCTCGCACATCATCTTGGAGGGGTAACTAGCTGATCGAGAAAAAAAACGAAAATCTCGTTTTTCTATTTTATTCTGAAATGAATGGTCAGCTTGTCTTCAAACCTTATATACTATCACCACGACATGAAGCCAAATCCTATCCCAGCAAAATTTCCACAGATGTAGATCGAGCTACAACTTTCCATATCTGGCTACCTGAGGCGTATACATTTTCGCTCAAATACGGAGCAACCTGGGACCTGTAAAAGTACTATTAGCTAACATCTGGATTCTTTGCAGGCGGCTAAGCACCCCCTATGAATTGTTCTAATCTTCAATATACTAACTAGCTCAACTCTGCACCAGCCTTTCTCCTAAGCAAAAGGCAAAACAGCAATAAAGGTAAGGTCTTCGCCTTCCAGATTTTCCAGATTCCAGACATCCTTTTTCATCGCGATGGATCAGGAAGGTGAAGCCTCATTTGAGACTTTATGATTAGATTAGTGTTTTCTTTTTGATGTCATGTAGTTTTAGTTTAGTATATAGAGTGTAATACCTTGTTTGGTTTACTCACGAATAAATACTTACTTACTTAAGCCAGGCCTGACCAGGCCAAAAATGTATGGAAGTTCGGGTTGTTGGATTCCATATTTCTAGAAGGTGCCATAGAGGCCACACATTCGAGAGACACAATGAACATGCAAGCGTAGAAGAAAAGGAAGATTGATTGACAGCTGTGATTGAGAAGCAAAATATATTTAAATTTGAAGGGGGTAAGTAGACAATGCTGAAGAATGGCAGGATCGATTGACTGTGCGGAAACCTTGGATATCTGGGAGTCTGAAAGGTTACGTCTTGCTTTAAGAGACTATTTCCCAGACTTGAACGTCAAAATTGTCAAAAAGTCCCAAAGGTCCAACACATGAAAGATATAGAAAGAGCTTTGTTCCGTCTTTTGTCGAACTCTACAATATATTCACAAACATACCCTAGTCACTTATTTGATTTTTTATTTCAGTGCCCTCTTTAAATTTTCATTTCCCTTGAAGAATTCCGAGAGTATTTTGCACATACTTAGACTACTGAGCATTTTTATATTGACGATAAAGTCAAATTCGGCGTCTTCGCTGTGATACACTGTAAAAGTTTCTCCGAATAAGATGCAGTA
Source organism: Branchinecta lynchi (assembly GCA_023053575.1). Lineage (NCBI taxonomy): Eukaryota > Metazoa > Arthropoda > Branchiopoda > Anostraca > Branchinectidae > Branchinecta > Branchinecta lynchi. The sequence goes on from JAKZAP010000002.1 coordinate 22,724,455, forward strand.
TTTGCTACTGGGATTATTCTTATCTCTATTCGGATAAAGTTAATTCGAATTAGGGATATTCTTATCTCAATAAAGACAAGATCAATCCCAGTAGCAAATACTGCAAGATTTTTGTTTACAGTGTAGGTACTTTATGGATAAATTCTACTCTACACTTTACTCTACTCTACTTGAATGAAGTGTCACACACTCGGCCCGTTTCCCCTACATGGAAAGCATATGGCTGGACGGACGGTCCTCTCTTGTTGTTATTTACTCTGTCCGAAAAGCATTGTTCAAATAGGTGTAATAAGCTACATAGTGCTATACGTGATGTTTACGTCTTATTACACACCCTTGTTCAAATGGACAATAAAAGGTTTTTGTCCTGCGACATTCAGTGCTGCAACACTGATACAATTTTTCGAGCTGCTTAAGATCAGAAAAAGTGTTCTTAGTACTCCGTGGAGAACACAAGGACAATTTGACGCCCATTATGTTGTAAAAAACTACAGAATTAACGTATGGAGAGCACTGTTCCTCAAACTAAAAATAAGCAGTTGTAACAAAACAAAACGTGTTCTTTCGAAGAAAAGTTGTTACTCCAGCTTCCAACAAAGTTAACTTTTGTGCTCCCCGTGGCAACCCTGGCGGAGCTGCTCTTTGCTCGGTCCGCTGGCGGAGCCCAACCAAGGAATCTGATTGGCTCTACATAAGACAAAGTAGAACAGGGTCTTTTCTCCTTATTACAGCTTATCATAGCGCGCTCCGAGGAAAAGACGAGTCTGTCTACTTACACCTATTTGAACAATGCACAACCCACTCGAACCAGCCCTGACACTTACCTATCCCCATCAGCGTGACCTGACAAAGATACTGCAGGGATACTGTGCACTGCGACGAAGGCTTAACGACAATTAGGCCAACGGTTACAACTCCCACGGAGACAGCCAGGCCGAAAAAAGTCTGGACTAATAACAGGTTTCCTTCCTCTAAACCTTCTTCCTCGCCTTGTAGTCCCTGAAAAAAGAGAAACTGGTCAGTGGCATATTTTCCGCTAGGAGAGAAAAAGGAGTAGAAAAAGGGAGGCAGCATTCAGGAATATAAATATATTTTGTAAACTTTTATTTTAGGGGGATTAAAGAATTCTTGGGTTTTGTTGTAAAATGTCGTCCTTCATTCTCTTGCTCTATTGTCTGTTTCGAAGCGGATCTCAATCGAGATATTTATTATTATATTAGGGGGCCACTACGTAGGCTTTGTGTACTTGAATACTTTGGACCATATTTTATTTAATTTTATAACTGGCTGAAAAGGCAGAAGCGGAGTACAAACAATGAAAAATAACAAAAACGGAAATGACACCAATACACTACAAATTGACTAAAGAAGCTGGGAATTGAGGAAAGTTTTATACTTAAGGCCGACAGTTTCAACGATATACCCGGTAGTTTGTAACCCGAAATGAGTTGAATGTTTTTTGGATCCCAAAACGTAAGTGGAGGGATACCTATGACCAAGGCCGTATCCAGGGGGGGGGGGGGGTTGAACCTCCCCCCGAAACACACAAAAAGAACGATTTTTATAGGCTTTTCCCTCTGATCTATGTGTTTTTTTTTACTTTTTTGTCCGACCAGCAGGCAATAACCCCCCCCCCCCCCCCGAAATAAATTCCTGGATACGGGCCTGCCTATGACATCGCAAAAGTTGTCCGCGTCCGTCCGTCTGTTAGCACGATAACTCTCGAAGGGGTTGAGATATTTTGTTCAAACTTGGCTCGAGGACTTTTTCCAAGATGGACTCTGTAGCTCTATATTTAAGGGTGGGGGTTCAAATTAAGCGACGAATTTTTTTTTTTTTAAAGCTAATGAGATACTCGATTTAGGGGTAAGTAAATTCACTTTCTCGCGGGAGTCATCCGGAATCCGGCCAAAGCCGGAAAATTTGTGAAAACTAAGAGTTTAATCTTAAGATGATTAGAGGTTCAATCTAGGGGTAAAGAGACATGCTAAAGATGCATATGAAAATTATTTTTTTCGTCGGACAAGTAGTTCGCTCGGAATCTGGCCAAGACCAGAAAATTTGTTAAAAGTAAAATTTCTATTTTGAACCTTTTTAGATGTTCGATTCAAGGGTAAGAAGACACGCTGAATTTGTTATAAGTAAAAGTTTTTTCTGAAGTCGACTAGAGGTTCAATGTAGTAAGGATGCATGCTAAACCCATGTATGTAAATTATTTTCTCGCCAACCGATAGTTCGCCCGGAAAAAAAAAGAAAAAAAAAGACAAAATACACACTTTCCGTAAAAACCGCATACGTTAGACCCTTACCGTCTTCTGGTAATAAGACGAAATCGAGCGACTAGGAACAAAAAAAAAAAAACACGACAAAACTAAAGACCTGAAAAGACCCAAACCTGAAAATTGATTAAAAGTTAAAAAAAGTTAAAAATCTGAAGTTGATTAGATGTCAATGCGAAGTTGATTAGGGGTAAGGAGATATGCTGAGTTCGTTTTTGAGCTTGTTTTAACGAACAAACAGTTCGCCCAGAGTCCGACAGAAACCGGAAATTTGGCAGAGGTAAGGCAGCTGGGTTTTGATAAATTTAGTCGACGTAGAGATGACGTATAGGGGTAAACACAAACGCTGAATCCGTATCTGAACTTGGTTTACTCAGATCATTGCCTTTGGCCTTCATCTATTTCTAAATTATGATACTAATATTTTCAAGGAGTCTTGCGAAGACCGGATATCTATAAGATCTAATTGTCTGGATCAAATATAATATTTTGGGATCCCATCGAAACGTTTGGTCTTGTTATGGTAGACATAGGACGGCGATGATCGAACGCCAAGTGAGGATTTTGGGAGTTTCGACGGAAGGAGTGAATCAGTCAGCGTCTTCCATATAACAGTTAAAGTTGCAAGCTGAATTATCAACATTTAGTTTGTGAATATGCAAATGTTTGGCTGTTGCCAGACCGTCGGCGCCAGTGCTTGAATCATAAATAAACACTGATAGGCCATGTTTATAACCGAAAGTAAAAAGGCCATTTGTTACTTTCGTCTCATCGGTTATTCATTACCTGAGATTGAATGTCAGTTTGCCTAAAGTCAGTATCCAAACACATTATTACTATTAAAATTTCTACGCCGTCTCTAGGCCCTAAGCACGCAAAGCAAGAATGACAAGAAACTCATACTTCTTCCTCTGCCAACAAATTCCATAAAGTAACTCGTCCCATATTCCATGAAGTATTTCAGCTCAAATTAATCTTTATTTTCGTATTCTTTGTTTGTTTGTATTTTATCCGAAGTATTCGTAGCTGTTTTATCAATTTATGCCCATGCTATATAGACGAGTGAATATTAGGGTAATAATAAAATTGATTGATTGAACGATTGATAACTGGATGTTCAGCTTTTACTTTCCAAGTACCCACTGACGACGAAAAAGGATTAAGACAGCAAATGTCTGTGTGCTACCACATTTAAAGCAGAAAAAAAAAAAAAAAGAGATTCGACATATTTGGAAGGATTAGTTGTCATTAAGAACTCACTGCTCATTGTTTGCACGTTCGTTAGGCTCAAGGGAGGATACTCAGGGAATTTGATTGTCATACTAGTAATCTTTTTCCTCATTCACGTAAAAAAATGTTACGAACGTGTACTCTTTTTCTGGTACAATATAAGTAAGTAAGTAAGTAATTTATTTATAACCCGCCATTTTGAAAAAGCGGAGTAAATGAAAGAACATAAATAAATACACGAAGTTTGGCTCCACCATCTGGTTTCAGCTCATCATTCTACGTCAGAATTAACGAAAAAACTGCCAATTAATAAATTTTTTGTTATTTTAATTTGACTATTATGCACTTATCAATTTCTTTATCATAGCAAAATAATACCAAAAGCCAAAGAACACTAATTTTGAGTCGACCTAGGATCCACAACTTTGGATATGTTGTCCAGATTTTTTTTTGCTACACGACAGTACAGAAATAACATATTTCGCAATTTTGTTTGGCCAAACCTCCATTTGGCCGTTCTAGATCCAGTAATGGCACTGCTCTTTTCTTTTCTGCTGCTTTTCTCTGACATGATCTCAATTTTACTGATCACCCCTTGCAACATTTCCCCCCCCAAAAAAAAGAACGTCGTCGAGAGTTGTGTAATGACTCAGCCATCGTAGTTTTTTCTCCATCCTTGATGATCGCGGTTAACGTATGAGGACAAGCTGGTTATTAACGTCGGTTTAAAGATCAATGTGTAGCCAAGGATCGTGGAAAAAACAAGAGCTGTAAGCTCACATGGCACTTGCAAGCATATGTAGTAAGAAATACTCCAACAAGAAAAAATGAAGGGGGTTGAAAATTCAACCTATGGTTTCACTTTAAATATAAAAATATGAGACAGAAAGCAAAAGAAAACAAGAAGGAAAACAAAAACCAGCAAGGCTGGGTCAGAGGATGGAAGTGATGGTCAAAAGTTTTGTTTTTCACTTTTCGGTTAAGATGTACACTTTAAGGGTGCTAAAACTTAATTTCTAAGCAAAACCCTTGAGGCAAAAAGGTTCATGTACTCATGGCAATCTTGAGAAAGCAAATTTTGCTTAAAAGTATTTTTTGTATTTTGCGGTTAAGATGAGTTCTTTAAGGAATGGTCGGATCGGAGAAGTTGACGATGTCTAATCCAATGATGTCAAGTTTCTAATGCTCGAGCAAAGTTTTATCGTCCTATCGCTTCTGGGAGTAACTTAACTCACGATCACCGGAATTCCGGACACCCCCCTACATCCCACCCCTTGGTACCCGAATCCGGTCCGATTCTGTCACTGATGCACCTAAGACTTGTGCCTGTACTTCCCATCAAGTTTCATCCTGATCGCTCCGCCCTGTGCGTATCACAAGATTTCCGGTTCTTCCCTCCACCCCCACCCCCCCCAAGTTCATCGGATCCGGTCCGGTTGAAACGGGTCATCTGAGACATGAGTTCTTTCAAGATGTCAAGTTTCATTCTGATCCGATAACCCGATCGAAAGTTATGCATGCCACTAATTTTCGGATTCCGCTGTCTCCCCCTCCCCCCACGACGATATGATCGGGCAAGTGACTGTTTCTAAGTTAATCTGGTCGGGTCTCTGATATGCCTGCCAAGTTTTATCGTCCTAGCCCACCTGGAAGTACATCAACTACGGGTCCCCGGAATCCAACTCCCCCCACAGTGTCCGAAATCCGGTCCAGACCTGTCAGTTATTTATCTAGAGCTTGTGCTAGTTCTTCCCACCAAGTTTCATCCCGATCGCTCCACTCCAAGAGTCTCACACGATTTCCGGCTCCCCTTCAGATTCATCGGATCCTGTCCGGACTTAAGATGAGACATGTGAGACACGAGGTCTTCCCAGGTATCAAGTTTCATTGAGATCCGATCACCCATTCGAAAGTTATGCATGCCCCTATTTTCTAGATTCTGCAACCTACCCCTCCCCCCACGATGGTCAGATCGGGCAAGTGACTATTTCCAAGTTAGTTTGGTCGGGTCCCTAATATGCCTGCCAAGTTTCATCGTCCTAGCATATCTGGAAGTACCCTAACGACCGACCGACCGACGGAAAAGTGATCGGTATATGGCACTTAGCCGGAAGGCAAGTGCCATAAAAGAGGCTACTTTAGCTTTCCATCAGTAAGAATGTCTAGAGCTGGGAGGTTGGATGGTACTTGCGCTTGATCTTGGCAAGTGAAATATCATGGAAAGCGATAGCAAGAGTACTTCTTTTAAATGATTTGGTCCTTGACCGAACGATGCTGCTATATTTAAAAAAAAAAAAACGATTATCGGCATTCCCCGTCACATGTTTGATAACAAATTGAACTGAATTCAACTGAAAATGAGGCACGGGCTCAGGGAAACTGTATCTGCAATGTGGCGATCTGAGTGCAAAACATTTGAATACATAAACGATAACAAATAACCAATAACTTGGAAGTTGCAACATTCACACTACCAAAGCTATTTTATTACATTTTAAAGATGTTATGATTTGAATCAGTATTTCTAAAAGAAAATACAGAAACACAAGCTCAAATATTATTTTTACGTAGTTTCATCCCATCATTTATTTCTGGTAAAGTCTTGTAAGTGTATTAGTTAATTGTGTTGCGAGAGCAACACTTTGGTTTTGTCCTGTTTTTTTTTTTTTTTTTTTTTTTTTTTCCTATGACTCCGATTTCATTTTATTCCTGGTAACTGGGAAGGGTCTAACCTGTGCGGTTTTTACGGAAAGTGTGGACCTTAGGCCGGATTGATGAATATGACATTACATTTTGGAAAGCTCCGTAGAACTCTTGCCTGGGGCCAATAAGGATGGTTTTTGCTTGTCATCGAGCCAGAGCCTACGGTTTGCGAAGTGAAGTGGAGTTGTATAGCCTATGTCGGAGAGGACCATGTCAAGTTGTGTAGCGAACCTTTCGTTTCATCAAACCATGTTTCTGCTTTCGAGTGGAAAGCTCCGTTCTAGCACGCTAGCAGGCAGGCACCAGTTTCAAATTGAAGATGGACTAAAATCTATAAGTGTTAAATATATGCGGCAGTTACCCGGCCCCACAGCCAACATATCTTCTTTGAGGGATAAATAGAAAAATCTACAGAGACAAAAAAGTGGCTTTTTCCCACGGGTCCGAAAGTGCTGCCATCTATTGTTTCTGTCCATGTCTGCGACGATTCCAGCTGAGTTTATAATTTTTTTTTTTGCACTTGGGTTTGCGGTAGAGTAACGGTATCAGATGTGCCCCTTAAACTTTAAAAGTTCTCTCATTGCTAAAGAAACTAAAGCTTATCCTTAGCTCCTTTCTAAGTCGTGACGTTAGAAAGTTGGCCTACGGCAAAAAAGTCAACTTTTGAACTAAGACAGGTAGAATTTTTTTTTTCGACGGCAATCGATAGCCACTGATGAGCTGATCAAAGTATATGTCATCCATTTTTTGGTACAAAAATTCCTTCATGAGATACACCAGTTTGAAAATTTCAAAGGGGTTGACAACTTCAGTAGTAAGGTACACTGAAACCAAAAATAGGCGATAGCAGTTATGAGCCATGTAGGGGACTTTTAAGTAACAGTCGACTGTTAGCTCATAATCATCTTCGGTAATGAGGGCCTTGCAGCTTTTGCTAGTTGGTGTACCTGTTATTTGTTTCCGGTGTATTCGATGGTAAGAACAATTTGGTTCCATTTGTGTACGCGATTTCAGCTGAGTTTATCATTCGTTTTTTTGCACTTGGGTTTGCGGTAGAGAAATGGTATCAGATGTACCTCTTAAACTTTAGAAGTTCTCTCATTGCTAAAGAAACTAGAGCTTATCCTTTGCTCCTTTCTAAGTGGTGACGTTAGAAAGTTGGCCTACGGCAAAAAAAGTCAACTTTTGAACTAAGACAGGTAGAATTTTTTGTCGACGGCAATCGATAGCCGCTGATGAGCTGATCAAAGTATATGTCATCCATTTCTTGGTACACAAATTCCTTCATGAGATACACCAGTTTGAAAGTTTCAAGGGGTTGACAACTTCAGTAGTAAGGTACACACTGAAACCAAAAATAGGTGATACCAGTTCTGAGACATGTAGGGGACTTGTACGCGGCAGTCGAGTGTTAGCTCATAATCATCTTCGGCAATGAGGGGTTTGCAGCTTTTGCTAGTTGGCGTACCTGTCATTTGATGGTAAGAACAATTAGGTTCCCAATTGTAAGACATGCAAGGGAATTGTCAGTAATAATAGGCTGTTATGCTACAAAAATCTTCAGCGATGAGGGGTTTGCAACTTTTGCTAGCCGGTGTACCCATTATTTTTATCCGGTGAACTTGATGTCTATCACGGGAAAGGGACTTGTCAGTAGAATCGGTGCACGAGGGGCTAGAAATTTGTGCAAATTGTTGCACATTGTATTCGATTTATATAAAACTGACGGTAAGAAAGTTTGTATCGATGGTCTCTCGCTGTATCCTAGGATTTACTGTTTTCGCAACGGGTACAAACGATAATGTAAAACAAGGTAGTTTCGTAATAATTAATAGTGTCATCTATGCTATTTTAATCCTGAAAAGTTACGGATAGCTTTATAATACCAACTAGATTATATAGGATATTGTTGTAAGTTTTCATCCGTCACGATGTCTACGATTGAAAAGGATAAAGTTCAACTGACTGCAAAGTCAATTTAGTCCCTTTTTCCGATATTCTTTTGTTGTGGTTAGGGCAATCGATGCCCTTGATGAGCTGATCAAAGTATATGTCATCCATTTTTTTGAACAAAAGTCCTTCATGAGATAAACCAGTTTGAAAGTTTCAAGGGGTTGACAACTTCAGGAGTAAGGTACACACTGAAACCAAAAATAGGCGATACCAGTTGTGAGACATGTAAGGGACTTGTAAGCAACAGTCGACTGTAAGCAACAGTCGACTGTTAGCTCATAATCATCTTCGGCAATGAGGAGTTTGCAGCTTTTGCTAGTTGGTATACCTGTTATTTGTATCAGGTGTATTAGATGGTAAGAACAATTTTGTTCCCAAAAAGCCAAAACGGCTTTTATGCTATAATCATCTTCAGCGATGAGGGGTTTGCAACTTTTAATAGCTGGTGTATCCATTATTTGTTCCGATGAATTTGATGTCAATCACGGGAGAGGGACTTGTAAGTAAGAATCGGTTCACGAGGGGCTAGAAATTTTTGAAAATTGGTGCACATTGTATTCGATATCTGTAAATATGACGGTAAGCAAGTTTGTATCGATGGTCTATCGCTATAACCGAGGATTAACTGTTTACACAACGGGTACAAACGATACGGTAATCTAAAACAATAAGGTAGTTTTGTAATAATTAATAGTGTCATCTATGGTATTTTAATCCTGAAACGTCACGGATAGCTTTATAATACCAACTAGATTATATAAGATATTGTTCCAAGTTTTCATCCGTCACGATATCTACGATTGAAAAGGATAAAGTTCAACTGACCGCCAAGTCAATTTAGTCCCTTCTTCCGATATTGTTTTGTTGTTGGTTTTACAACGCTAAAGAACAGCTTTTGATCATGTGATTATTCTTTTTAGAACATACCGTTTTAAAAGCTTCGATAAGTTGACAATTTCAGCATTTAACCGACAGCGAAGAAACAAAACCAAAGTGTTGCTCTCGCAACACTTTAGTCGGCGAAGCCGGACAAAGGTTGCCGCAACACTTCACGTTGCCCCGGCAACGTAGGTCTAGTTTGTTTCGTGTCTGTGTATATTTCGTAACTTTGTATTCCACTCTAGCTTTTAGCTTTTGGATTAAACTTGATTGATTGATTGAAAATATGAAAAATACTGAAAGCTGAGATAAAGTCGCGGCGTTAAAACGCAGAAATTATGATCTCCCTGAGGACCACGGATTAAAACGCTGGTACTGATCGTCTAGCATAGACATAGACAAATGTTTAGAATTAAGAAGGAGTCTGATTGTTTAAGTTGTATTTTTGTTTTTGCTTGTTTGTGTATATGGCCCTTGGGCTTTTGAAATACACTCTATCTATCTATCAAGGTTCGGACAAACGACCAAATTCGAGCGGTCCGGACTGGAATTGCTGTCACGATCTTGGGCACCACTAAGAGCTCCGTAGGAATAATTTGTGATTTTTCAACAACGAACGTCTAGAAAACCCAGTGGATAAGACCCGACCTTCTGTCCGCACGTACTATCAAACGGTGTATCTGTTTGCGACTAGACGGTGCCAAAGGCTTGTCGTCAAAAGATCTGAGCGTGATCAAGCTGTCTTACAATAATAAATATTAGTTAGAATTTTCGTCCCAACCTCGTGAAAAGTTACTATGCCGACCGTTCCAACCTTTACGAAAAAGTAACTGTTTGGTCACCATGCTCGGGAGCGTAGTAACTTACGATCTCTGTGACACGATTGGCGGGTTTAGCCCATGGCGCTATAATCTTGCCTGAAGTTCAACCTCGTGCGCAGTTACTACGGTAAGTAGGGCGGAACACGACCTCTGTAACCAGGGGCAAGCCTTAAAGCAGGCTTCACCTTCTAGAGTTCCAGATAACTGGGGCTCCCGCGCAGTCAAGCCAAACCTTCTGGATTTTCATGATAGCGACGACAGCAAAGTTTGCTGTTATTCAACATATCCTTGAAGTCCCATTTAGTTTCCTTTTGCTTCCTAATCACAACTGTCAATCACTCTCCTCTTTTCTCCTTCCCCACTCGTTTCATATGCAAATGTATCGCCTCTATGACACCTTCCAGTTTCCCGGAATCTGAGCCTCGTTTTTGTTGCATGCTGCAGGTCCACTTCTCGGTCGATTCCGGACTGATTCTTTCTACATCCGTTTTTGCACTCCAGTGCTTCCGAAGAAGACGGCAGGGCTTCTCGAGAATCACAGACTTGCTCACCGACCAAGTCCGTGCTTCCCTGCAAGGTGCTGCCGCGCTATCGCTTCAACCAAGAAGAAAGTGAATCCGAAAACGTATATTGTGCAAAAGCAAAGAAGTGCTGCAGCAGCGACGGGGCAGCGCTATTGCAACAAAAACGAGGATCAGATGTTTTTGGCCTGACTTCACCTTCCAGACATCCGTCTCAACGAAAATGAATCTCTGGAACCAGGAAGAAAAAATCTCGAAGGCTTTTAATGAGAGGCACTACAGAGCTCGCTAATCTGAGCAAACGATTCGGAAAGTCGTTAGATGGTGTGGAATCTCATTTTGGCGAATCAATAAGAAGTCGATTACGACAGTAATTCAGAACGGAAATGAGCAGTAGAAGTGTGGGCGAAATACTTTAGATCTGAACTTGACAATTGAAGTTTTTATGAGACTCCATGACACTAATTGGTTTGAAGACGGGGACAGGGGAGTATAATCAGGTCATTACATACCCTCATATTGGAGCGAGTCAAGTTCATAAGTTTCAAATAACTCAACCCAATGAATAATTAGGGTGACAAACAAAAAAGGGGTTTTGACTTCATTGCAGGAGCAAAATAGAAAAAAAAATATCTTGGTAACAGCAACGGAACTTGAAATGCGCTCGAATGAGACCGCTAAATGTTTGCACAAGAAACCTAATAACCCAATTCGTTGTATAACATTTCGTACTTATTATTTGTTTATATTTTCTTTGATTTTCTATTTCATTTTTTATTTTATTTTTCCTACGTAGGCCTACTGCGCTTTTTGCCTTTTCCAAACCGGCAAAAGTATAATACGTTATAAGTCATCAAGCAAGAAGAATGTATCGGGGATGTTCTCCACCTTATTTATTTCCTCACTTTCTGCTAGATGACGCGTAGCAACCACGACGAACGGTATAAGCTGTTCCGCGAGAGCAACTATCTCGATCTTATTAACGGCACAAGGCGTGCCAATATGGAGTACATGAAAGGCAAGGAAAGAAAAGAAATAAAATTAGCATACTAAACAAAGCAAGATCAAATAAACGCTTTATAATATGAGTGGCTTCGTTCTAGACACGTAGAAACAAACTCGGAAACGGCGGTGGTCCACAGCCAAAAAACGGACCAATAACACCGTACAGTCGCGTAACTTTGTGGTTACGATCCCATGGAGGAAGACCTAGTAGATGCTTTGCATTCTACAAGATACAAGACACAAACTGGACTCTATTAAAGTTTAACTGAAAAGCCAGGTTCCTTTCATATCTTGGTTTTGAATAAACGCAATTATTTTGTCTCCGCTAAGGGATTTCTGATTTTGTAGCCTTGACTTTGAGTAGTGACGTGACGTTCAGAATACGCACTGTTAGGCCGATAAGATATCCCGACACGGAGTTTAAATTCAACAAAAGCGTGTACTTTCAATGGCTAATGAAGCGAATCTCAGGAAACGATCGATTCAAGAGCCTCGTTTTTGTTGCATGCTGCAGGTGCACTTCTTGGTCGATTCCGGACTGATTCTTTCTACATCCGTTTTTGCACTGCAGTGCTTCCGAGGAAGACGGCAGCGTTTCTCGAGAATCACGGACTTGCTCACCGACCAAATCCGTGCTTCTCTGCAAGCTGCTGCCGCTTCAACCAAGGAGAAAGTGAATCCAGAAACGCATATTGTGCAAAAGCAAAGAAGTGCTGCAGCAGCGATGCGGCAGCGCTATTGCAACAAAAACGAGGCTCAGATTGTGAGGTCGCTACTGAAGAAAGCCAGCTACTGCGTGTGACCAGAACAAAAAATGTGTATTTTTCAGCAGTCGTTTGCCGTTTTAGTTGCTAAATATTAGCATATAGGTACAAACACACAAAGGCACCACAAATCCGAAAGAAAAAATATTCATTTAACGAAAATCGGTTATATGAATAGCGGAACAACGCTCACTTCCATCGAATCTATCGAAGTCTATTTAAGCGAATAAGTGATGGGTAACTTAGACTTCGTATCTTCAGTCCTGTTCGGTTAAACAATGTACTCCATCCAGTTTGTGTACATCCTTACGCGTTTTCCAGTAGCCTATTTATGGTAGCCTACCTTCGTGGAAGAAAAGGTTGTTGATTTCCACTATATGCACAGGAGTTGGTCTTACGCAAAAACAGCGTATTTTGAGGCCCTCTTTAGTTCTGTTACCCTGCTGGCCACTAATCTTTTCCAATCCGAGAGCCAGCACTCTTTTCGGATCAGGTACTCAGATAGGCTTATGCGTTCCACACCTCCCATCGTTGCTTCAATAAAGAAGTCTCTGGATCGATACACCACCTGATCTTTTTCATTGGCTGCTTCTGAGGTAAGTGGATAATCATTAAAGGCAACATGAAGTTTTCCGCAGATATCACAAAGAGGATGTGGCCCGAAAAGAGTGTTTCCATGATCGCGCTCTCGAGACCAGCGAGAATTCGGCGGGAAATTTAAATCTTGCAGCAAATAATATTATTATTTATACTGTCAAGCATGTAAACAGAAACTGAGGATCCTTCTGGTACAAAATGGTAAAGCAGTAAGCCATATGTTCTATTGACAGAAACTTTGAAGATGTTGAAAAAAAAAAACAGACAAAACGACGTTTCCACGATTTTCAATTTCCCGTAAGGAACATTACAAAATGTTTGGAAAAAAATTCGCTGCCAAAAAAACCACATAGAACTACGCAGCTTGCAGTTTAACGCAGATTCTGTGGCTAGGGTGAAATCACCATGTGTGTGAAATAACACGGGATGACGTTAATGAGCTCTGAATCTGGCACAGTTACTACAAGGTAAGTAAATACCAGTTAGTGTGTCCTTTATACTTTAATAAAATATATAACCCGTGGATTCTGGAGCTCCATCGCTTACATCCCATTAGCTGAAGCCTCCTCGCGATCTCATCAGGTCTACCTGAAGAACTATCTAACGTTCAGTCTTGCCACTTTTCCCTGACAAAACCTTAGCATTTGGCCACAAAACCCTGTGAGATACTGGCGTAGACGAAATTCGGTCCTTTTTCCGTTTCAATGAAAACAAGAACAAAGGTTTCGATGGGATCCCAAAAATTCAATATTTGATACAGATAATTGGGCCTTGTCTTCGCCAGATCCAGTCTTCGCCAGACTCCTTGAACATTTTTAATATTAAAATTCAGAAACAGATTAAGGCCAAATAGCTAATCATCTGAGAAAACCAAGTTCAGATATGGATTCAGCATGTGTGTTTCACCTATAAGTCATATCTATATTGACAAAAACCTCCTGCCTTACTTCTGCCAATTTTCCGGTTTCTGCCTTGTCCGGCGAAAAAAGAAAGCTAAAAAACGAATTCAGCATATCTTTTCCCCCCATATCGAACATCTAATCAACTTCCAATACAAATTTAAGTTATAACACACATTCTGGTTCCAACCGGATTCCGGGCGAACTAAATGTCCGGCTATAAAATTATTGTCATATAAGGATCCAGCGTCTCGTCTTACCCCTAAATCGGATATCTAATCAACCACAAATAAAACTTTTACTTTAACAAATTTTCCGGTTTTGGCTGAATTCCGAACTACTTGTCCGGGTAGAAAATCATTTTCATGTAAGTGTGCAGCATGTCTTCTTACCTCTAAATCGAACATCTAATAAATATCAAATAAAACTTTTACTTTTAACAAAATTCCGGTTTTTGCCGGATTCCGGACGAACTACTTGTCAGTAGTAGTCGTAGTCAGCAGTACGTCATCGTGTTCAGCATATCTTCTTTTCTTACCCCATAATCTACTATCCCATTAGCTGTTTAAAAACATATTGTTTGCCCATAATCTGAACCCCCTCCCCCACACCTAAATATAGGGCTACAGAGCCCATCTATGAACTTGACCTTACACTTGACCCACAAAATCCCCACACCAAGTTGCATTAAAATATCTCATTCCCTTCGAGAGTGACTGTGCTCACAAACGGATGGACGGGCGAACAGACGGACAACTTTTGCGATGTCATAGGTGTCATAGGTATTGGGATCCCAAAAACCGTAGATTTCTGTGGTTCTTTTGCGTTTTAAATGACTGATTTCTACAGCTTAAACCGGCAGCAGATTACATAATTGTGTTGCTCTCAGCAACACTTTGGTTTTGTCCTCCTTTTTGGGATCCCAAAACGTGGTTGAGATATTTTGATCAAACTTGGCATGAGGACTCTTTAGGTTAAAGTACAGGTCAAGTTCGAAGATGGGCTATGTAGGGGGGGGGGGGCTCTATATAGGCTCTATATTTAGGGGTGGGGGAGGGGTTTGAAATTAAGAGGAACAACAAATATTTTTAAAAAGCTAATGAAATAGTCGAATTAGAGGTAAGGAGGAATGCTGAATCCGAATATGAAATTTATTTTCTCGCCGGACAAATAGTTCACCCGGAATCCGGCGAAAACCGGAAAATTTTTGAGAAGTAAAAGTATAATATAAAGTTCATTGGAGGTTCGATTTATGGGCAAAGAAACGTGCTGAGTCCGAATATGAAAATTATTTTCTCGCCGGACAGTTAGTTCGGACGGAATCCGCCAAAAACCGGAGAATTCGCTTAAAGTAAAAGTTTTGTTTAAATTTGATAAGATGTTCGATTTGCGGGTAAGAAGACATGCTGAATTCACCGATGACAATCATTTTCTCACCGGGCGTATAGATCGGCCGGAATCCGGCTGAAACCGGAAAATTTTTTAAAAGAAAAAGTTTAATCTGAAGTTGATTAGAGGTTGGATGTAGTAAGGAGACATGCTGAATTCTTTTTTGAGCTTTATTTTTTCGCCGGAGAAGTAGTTCCGGAATTCCGCCAAAACCAGAAAATTGGCAGAAGTAAAGCAGGAATTTTCGATCTGCTTCGTCAAAACAGTTTTCTCGTGTGATTAGATATTTAGCCTTAACTAATAGTTAAGTGTTCAAGGAGTTGGCGAAGACTGGATCTGGCGAAGACAAGACCCAATTGTCTGGATCAAATTTGAACTTTGGGGATCCCATCGAAACCTTTAGTCTTGTTTTTCCTATGCCGCCGATTTCATTTTATTCCTGGTAACTGGCAAGGGTCTAACCTGTAGTCCGGGCGTCAGACCCCTAAAATGTGACGACTATAGGTGATCAGAAAGACACAGTCAGTTTGACGATAGTTTCCGAAAAAGCAAAAAAACACCCTTTTTAGGCATATAAAATGTGTCCAGACTGTTTATTTTTTTCCAAGGCTGTCTAGCCCAATTTAGTCGCAGAACACCTCATTTTATTCCTAACAATGCTGTTTCTTAGAATAAGTTATTTTTTTTGTGATATCTCGTAGTCCGGAGATATAGGCTAGTATTTATTAATTTTCTCCGAAAATCTCAATTCAAGATTTATTTCCAGATTCGGCACGTATCTCGTAGCTCAATATATTTTTAGGATTTTTTATATTTTACCAGAATTTGCCTTGGGTACTGGGCTTCACATTACCGTAAAGTTCCAAGCTCCAACTTTTCTGTGAAGCCGTACAGAGTTTTTTGAAAATGTTTAGGCAAAAAATGTATGAGAAAGTATACCTTTGCAAAATGGTGATGTGGCTTAAAGTACTATGCTAGAGTTTGGCGAAGAATTCAAATATCGCCTTTATTTTTCAACCACATATTATCTACGGTTCTCATAGGCTAATTACTCATTTATAGGCCAAATTTTGATTTGAAAAATGATATTGCGAGACATGTTTCTATGTCAAATTTTAGCCCTGATTCTAAAGGAAGTGTTGGTTTGACCACCACTTGTCAATTTAGTTGATATAAGCTATTTAATTTGCTATAAGGTCTATTTTCTTGCAAATATCGTTGTTAGTCCTGATTAGAATGATCTCACATAGCTCTGTAAGCAGCATCACTCACTCTTGAAAGAAGGTGTAGCCGAAAGTTGAGAGTTCCAACATGATTTAAGAGTGTGATGTGACATGGGCTACTGCATATTTATTTTCAAATCCCTATGCTTGGAAAATCGATCTAGTAAGAAATACAAGTAAAGCTGCCAAAATATGATTCGCGCACATCCCAACAGTTTTCCCAACGTACAAATAAAAATTCTGGTCTGAATACTGGCTGTCGGCACCACATCACCCACCATATGTGCCAAGACCGTCGAATAGCCTTTCAAAAGACAAGGGTCATTATTTGTCGCAAGCAGTCTACTGTAGCAGAAGGTCGAAGCCTTGTTGGCAGTTGGAGGCCAGAGCATCAGCCCTGAACCCCTAAAGTGTCGTGTTGGGCCAGTCAAACATGAGTGGGTTGAAGGATTATTTTTTGCCATATACCGATTAAACCAATTTCGTAAAATATGCAAGGTTTCGGGCTCGTATATAATGATGTTTAGAATATCAATCCTCAAGTTCAGTGTAAGCTCAGCTATTTATTGATCTGTTATGAAACTTCTGACATCTGTTATGAAATCTAATGATCTGTTATGAAACTTCTGACAGTGTACTGCCTTTCGGAACAATTGGATGCCCGGAAATGTTTACAAGACTGAGCACTCCGTCATGTCGATCAGCTACAACATGAAGCTCGTTGTAGATTTTGGGTGTCGATTTAACAGCCTTGCAGTATTCGTTTCGAAAATATCGATGATTTTGGTTTTGTCTGGTACTTGCGACCAGATTATTCGGATTAACGGCATGAAATGTGCCACCACACCATTTCCCGCAATCGTGTTAGTTGCTACTTCGCTTCGCCAGTCTTCTAAATGTAGAGTTGCGAATGAATTCAGGAAAACTTGACTTGGTAGGTTACCCGATCCAAGTGCCAATAGCAAACAGAATGTTTTTAACAGCTTCTGATTCAACATGAACACTAAGAGCGGTCTTGGTTTTTTAGTGTTTGGCCTGTTTATTTCGCAATCTATAGTCTTACTTCTAATCTTGGAAAAGGAATTGTTTTTTCAACGAAATAAGCTCCCAGTGCCTTTAAACCACAAGCACTTGCCCTCAGGAAGCTCTTTGCCACTGGCTCATTAGCGACTTGATTTGAGTCGCCAATTATTCCTCGTCACATCTTATTGGATCAGTTACGACAATAGAAACTTCGAGAACAACAGACTTCGACAGAAGATACCACATTACTAAAAAGGTTTTACTGGCGTTTCTCAAAGATTTAAATTTTGATTTCTTCACCGTCAACACTTATATTCTCAGTTCCCGCAAGTCGACTAAGTACAGTGAAAACCTAAGCACAGAATAGTATGAGGTTGTCCCCTTGACATCTTCCATTAAGATTAGTGTAATTCCCTATATCCCCCCTGGTTGAGCATGGACTGCATCGTTGTGCTTCCGGGTCGGTTTACAACCTTAGAGAGCTCCGGGGTTCACTATGATCTTGATTTACTACGATATTTCCAATAGAATTAGAGCTTATAGCAAATTAGACAGCCTATGACAACAGAGTTTGACACACGATTGCCAAAGCAACACTAACTTTGGACTCGGGGTCAAAACTGTTGACGGGGTCAACACAGAAACAAGTCTCGCGGTACCATTTTTCAGAAAAAAATTCAGGTCACTAAAAAAGTAAATAACCTATAACAACCGTAGTTAATATTTGTCTGAAAAATAAAGTTGATATTTGAATTCTATGCTAAATTTTAGTATCGAATACTGTGTCATATTACCATTTTGCAAAGGTATATTTTCTCATACATTTTGGGCCTGTAAATTTTCAAAAAATTCTGTACGGCTTCACAGTAAAGTTGGAGCTTTGAACTTGACGGTAAGGTGAAGCTCAGTCCCCAAGGCCAATTCTGGTAAAGTATAAGAAATCCTATTAAGTTACGAGACACGTGCTGAATCTGGAAATAAACCTCTGAATTTCGAGATTTTCAGAGAAAATTAATAAATACTAGCCTATAGCTCCGAGACTAAACGAGATATCAGACAAATTTAAACTTATTCTAAGAGACGGTATTGTTTGGAATTGAATGAGATGTCCTGCAACTAAGTTGGGCTAGTACAACCTTAGAAAAAATTATAAACAGTCTGGACACAATTTATAGGCCTAAAAAGGGTGTTTTTTCGCTTTTATAAGGTCAAGCCGTCTTCCGCAGCTTTGCCACTACCCATATTCAGATTCAACGTGGTCGATATAGTAGGACACTATTGTCAAACTTCTGATCACCTCAACTCAAAAATAAGTGAGATACGTTTGAGTGGCGCCCCGACTAGACTATGCAATTGTGAATCAAGGGAGAGTTGGAATCCTGAACAAATCGCAGAATTCTGCGACCAGTGGCAAGACTGCTAACTTATTTACCCGCAATTGACTCGCTCCCCCTTCCACTTCAGAGGGAGAAAAGGGGAACAACATAATCGACCATCGCACACATTTCTCCTCTCAAAAGTGTCAGCAGTTTTCTCCCTCGCACTTGAACTAATGGAAGCCACATCCCTACACTCACGTCACGTCTTTTAAATTTTCCCACTTCGCTGATCCCTTTTCATTTTTGCTAATGGGGACATGAATTATGTCACTCGCAGGCCAACTAGCTACCGCCAATCTTTTCCAAGCCTTGTTAAGAATCAAGTAAAAAAATCTCAAGAAATCAGTTTCACAGAGATACTTAGAAACCTGAAACTGGGGGTTCATTGGCAGTTTGTTTGAATCTGTCGTACGTGGAGTGAATGGTTAAAAGCGCTCATTTCTAGATCGAGAAAACTGGGAAGTGTTCGCAATTACTTATGCATCATTAGCTCAGCTGAATGTGATTTTATCATAGGCTCCGAAGAGTCCTGAGTGGAGGAAGTACAATGGAAGGCTCCAATAAATGATTTTTGGTAAGGAAATGATTCAACAAGCCAATCAAATCCGACGCCAGACCCATTAGTAGCCCAAACGAAAGCTAAATGGGCAGTTTACCTGAATAAAATGTTTTCGATCACTGAATTTTGCAGCATTAAGCAGGAAGCTGTTTCAAATTCTTTTTGGGATCCCAAATGAAGGGAAGAGATCTTAAATGACACCCTGAATCAAGTCTGGGGATGTTGAACAGATTGGCAAGTCAAAATTTTTTCGGGGTAACTGATTTGTGCATTCTAAAGTAAAACGAAATGTGTTTCATGTATGCAACGCACCCGGCCCTACGAACCAGTTTTCACTGCCTGGGTAAACGTAAGGTACACTAGAATATGGGTATTCCTTGATCCCAAGCTGACTGCAAAACAGATACAAACTATGTTTTTTTCCGAACATTTCTCACGATAATCCAACCGGAATCCGGTAAAAGTGTCCCGGTTTATTAGATCAAGGGATCAGCACCTGCAGCTGACGGAAAGCAATCGTGTCTAGTTGTGAAAACGTGTGCCTTAATTTGTTTCGTGGGTTATTTAAAGGCCAACTTAAGAGCCCACTTACGTTTCTGTGTTGTACTTAAATGCATATGAATTATTTTGAATAATTTTTAATCTTTTAGAATAGGGTCCGGTAGTAACGTTGAGAATATTGACGGTTTTGCGACAGGACAAATTTCACAATAAGGCCGCGAGATTCAAATTGTATCAAGGACGTGCTTTCTTCTTCGATAAATTACGAAGATCAAAGACGATACTATACGTCTGGATGCAAAATAAAATCAGTGGAGACCTAGAACTAGCAGCCTAGCAAGTATATTTATGGGCATCAGGCAATTTGTTGTGCTATTGTTGATGCTGCATGTTTAGAATTGCATATAACTACCATAAGTTTGAAAGGTTTTTCACACAAATAACAAATCGTTATTCAGACATAGCGGACCAATGGAATGGACTTACGAAATTTCATAGGGTACTCAAGCCACTCTAAGTGAATAGGTAATTCTTAACTAGATTCTCTTAAGCCTTCTTGGGTGAAACTTTAAAGCACAATGGACACTTCTAATGCTTTACTTTGTATTAAATGCTTCACAAATAAACATTTCCGACTTCCTTTAGAAGGCGCTACGAAAATCTGCCGTTTTCTTGATATCCCTTGTCTTTACCTCTCTGGCACTTCGGCGATCCAAATCTTAGGAGCTGGGATATCGTAGCAGGAAATTCAAAAACTCCCAGCAATGCTTGATAGAAAAGGATATATTTGAGATGTCATCAAAGTCAAGCCGTAGATGCAGTTTACCTGATTGTTCTGGTGTTTCATCAGAAGTTCCATGGCGTAAATTGCCTATTAAGCGTTTTTCTTTGTGGAATAGTGTTGTGAAGCTCGATTAGCTTGCTTTATAAAATGTACCAGAATATGCAATAAGCTTATAAAAAATGACATAGCTACAAAATCATTCAAAAACAAATAACCTATTCAAATCTGAATTATACAAGCTGATTTATGCATAAAATAAAGATCTACTAAGTATTATAAGAAACATCACTTTTATCTTTGTCCAAGCTAGTAAATTGTACTGGCCCAAAAAATTACGCTTTGAAATTGTTCCTAGGTTGTTACAGATTGGGGTTGGGGTAGTTTGATGTGCCCATTGAACTTTAAGCAATTACTGTCAAAAATGAAGAAAAAACTGTTAACCTACTCTTCCCATCACACGGTGTTCACTGCCCGAAATTCCGCCAAAACCAGGACCTATTTGTGCTGACGCAGTATTAATACTCCACTAGATTAAACACAAACATATCGACCAGGACCATTCCTATGCCTTCCACAGAAAGAAATAAAGACTTCAGGATCTCTTTTACGAGAAACAAGGATTTTTGGACCTATTTCTTAAGGCTCCCAGAAACACTTTCTTTGCAGTTTCCTTGTGAGGGACTTCGAAAGTAATGTAATAACTCCTGACAGGACTCTTTAAAATAGATACACCGTGGTTGGCGGGTAAAGAAAAAGTTCAACATGTTACGGTGATGCCATCTGCATTCCGTACGTTTTCCTTATGCCGCCGCTAGGCAGCGTTACTCCCTTCCATTGCCTGTGTCTTTTATCTTTTATACCGTCGCGGCCACTCTTTCGTATTACTTATTAACTCTCTGGCCACGCCGGGTGTGAGTCACCTTCTTCTAAATACTTCTTTCCCGGTTCCCGGCCGGGTAACAACTTTTTTCACTTAAAGATTGTTCTTTTGTAAGTACATCTATTAATAAAACCTTTTGTTTACTTACGGACCATAGGTCACTTCTATGAGTCTTTGTTAAGCTCCTTAGAGTGGGCTGGCCTGTAAGGCCTAGTGTATGATGGGTGGTTGATAACCTGTTTTGTGTTTGGTATGCAAACCATAGTGTGAATCGACCAGGGGAATCCATAATGAACCCGTGAAGTTCTGCACGTGTAGTAGGCCACCAACGCCCTAGGCCATCCTGATTCCGATGATTGTTTACCTGGACATTTACCATCTTATGTCCGGCTTACTACACCCCTCGCCATAACATCAGGTTTGAGAGTGCAAACTCCATATACAAATACAGTCATCGTAACAATGGTGTCAGAAGTGGGATTTGGATTTTCTCCCCGCACCATTGTCGTATCAATGATATAAGAAGTGGATTTTGGAATTTTTTTTTCCCCACACCATTGTCGTAACTATGGTACATGAAGTGGGTTTTTGGATTTTTTCCCCATTGCTTTATTATAATAATAGGTTAAAAGTAAATTTGCAATTTTTTTTTGTCGAAGAATGTAAAGTAAAATATTCTGATTTTTTTTTTTCGAAGAACGTAAACTAAAATTTTTGGGAATTTGTTTATTGTTTGGAATAAATTATAGGTTTAATAGCAAGAATGGGGAATTATTATAAGATTTAAGGGGGAAAATAACTTAAAAATTAAATTTTGGTCGATTTACGCTTTGGTTTGTAGTACTGGACTTTTTTATCGTTTAGTTTAAAGTGAGCGTTACCTTATGACAACTTAGGCCTAATATCCCCATTTTTCTTGAGGTATGCCCCAGATAAGTGAGGCAAGTCCTCTATTTATGAGTAAAAATATGGGTAATAATATTTTTATTTTGGGTAATTAAGGATATTTATTAGGTGAGGTTCCACTAATAGCATGATTGATGGGTCCATTAAGATTGCATTTGCCAGAAGTTTTGTAACTTCTTGGGCTTGTTAATAGTTAGTATGACTGTTACATATTATTTTTTGATGAATATTTATGATATATTATTCCCTGATCAGGAATTTATCTTTCATGAATTATGTGGAGCATTTTCATAGGTATTTTTCACCAGTGGTTTTGTTGTCATCGTTGTTTGTGTTAGTCAGGAATCGCGACCTGAGCTAACAAATAGCCTCACAGATTAGAATTTTGTATGGAAATGGATGTTACGTCCATATTTTCCTGTTATGACAGGAATTATGACCTGTTCTGACATTACAGATGATGTTTATGAATGTGAATATAGTTTAGTGGTACGATTGTGTCCCCTATTTTTTTTTAGTCATCCTTCTTTGCTGCCAGTTTATCCGTTATGTTTACTTTATAACTGGGTTGGTTAGCTAAGTTGGAGACCCTCCCCCCCTTGTATGCTTGTTGATATGGTATCAGTAGGCCTCACCTTTTTTTTTAGTCAACCTACTTTCCTGGCAATGTATCCCTTATGTTTCCTTAATAAGTGGGTCGTTAGGTTAAGTTGGGAGACCCTTCCCCCCCTATAGGCATATTTATTGAGATGAATTGTGGTGCTATTAGTCCCTGTGTTATTATGTTCCCCTCTCCCTGAGATATAGCACCACTGTTCTAAGACCTTTGTCAGAAGGCAAGAAGGTATTAGCCTTTATTATAAGGCTTTATTGAGAGATGATGAGTCACATTGTGACCATGCCCCTTCACGTAGTTTTATTATTCCCCCCTCCCCCTTACCTGATGGGCTATTCTCTTAATGATAGAGATTTGTATATGACATTGAAGTCATAGTGAGTGAACTAAAAAGTAATGTCATAGGTTAAGGACCATGTATCTTTCTATGAGGCTGTATGTTAAACAAACAATGAATAACCCATTTGTGTGAGATGTTTTTTTTATATGATATGTAATATTCCAGTCATATTTCTTAGTTTTTTGACAAAAATATTCTTCAAGAATTAAAAATACCTCATAAAATGAGAGATTTATGTGGTAATAATTCACATTTGGTATTTAGGTTAGAAGAGTTGGAACCTCACATATATTTTTTTTTTACAAGTTGTCATATGGTAGTGTTTACTTTATTGGTTGTTGCCCCCATTGTATATTGGTCCCTGGTCAGTCTTCTCTTTTCTCTCATATTTTTTTTTTGGATCTCATTTGGGAGATTTCTCTTTGATATTTTTGTTTATTACATTGAATTAAATCTAAAAAGTAAGAAGTATTCTGATTATATTGAATAAGTTAAAGATATAAAGATAGTATCTAGCTTATTCATGATTCCAAACCGTGTTACCGGTCGGGGCCCTTTTGACTCCCCCCCGATCACCCCAAATATCATGGCGATTGAGGATCCACCCCCACCCTACTCGACCTTTCATTCTGAAGCACCTTCTTTGGCCCCATTAAACTCCTTCCAGCCCATTAATCCTCCAGCAAGAACTTCTGAGCCTTCTGCTCATTATTCCCAGTTCTCTGGCGTTTTTGCTCAGCCTTCAGCTGTCCTTTCACAGCCGCTTGTGACTAGCTCTCAGCTGCCAACGGTTTCGTCACAGCACTTAGCTGTCCCCACACACTCTTTGCCCAACCAAACAGTGCCAGCTGTTTCGCAGCCTGCTCTGTCGCAGCCTGACCTGTTGGAATTGATGAGTAATGTTACTTCTTTACTTCAAAGATTTCAACTCTCTTCCCAAGGCCAAATTGATCCGAACCCAGCCACTTCGGCGTTTGATCCTTACCCCCAAAATCAATCCCAGCCGAATATTCATCCTCACAACTGGCATCATTACCCGTCCAATCCAGCGCCTTCACAGCCCATTCAGCCTGTTGGAACCCCTTTGGCCCCCCATCATTTTTACCCCCAACCCTCCCAGTCCCACGACCCACGACCATCTAACTTCTTGGAAAGGCACCATCAGCAAATGCCAACATACCACTCAGTAGCAGATGTATCTTTGGCCCAAGTTCGACTTCGCTTGGAAATAGCCAAAGATATCCCTCAGTTTGATGGAGAGTCCGATCCAGTGGTTTGGCTCAAGACAGCCAAATCTAAGATGCGATTTGTGGAGGTTAATGAGTGGGAAAGCCAGCTCATGATTTTGGAAAGCAGACTTTTACCACCTCTGTCTGCTTGGTCTGAAAATTTGAGTGTTTTTTCCAAGGTTTCGTGGGAAACGTTTGAGGCTGCCCTTTTGACGCGTTGTTCAGGCCGGGTTTCAGATCTGAAACTCGCGGAGGAAAGGGTAATATACAACCCCGAGTTTATGTCGCCAGATCTTTACGGTGAACTTATTTTGAAATCGGTCAGCCTCCGATATGGGTACTCTGCTTTAGAGGCTTCAAGGCCAGAAGCACTCAAGGTCTATATAGCTGAGTTTGTAAGGGGCCTACCAACCATTTATTTCGACGAGATCCGTAAAAGGCCCATCCGTTCCATCTCTGAGGGTATCGAAGTTTTGCGGAAGGTGAGCTTTGAGCGAACACAAAGACAATTGCATGAGCAGTCTTTGTCTCAAGCTAAGGTCGTAAATGCTCTAACGACCCAACCCACTAATCCTAACCCGTTCATTCCCAAACCCCAATCACAGGATCACAGGTACTCCCCTCATGACAACCATCCTAGGGAAGGCAGCCATAATTATGTGCCACAACCTCAGAGCTTCGGTCAAGGCCAGTCTGAGTACAGGTCAAGGGCACAGAATTATGGCCAAGATCGCCAAAATAATCGACCGCGGTATAACAACTACACGCCTAGAGGTCCACAGCAGAACAACTTTAGGCCTAGACAATATCAGGGCTACGGATATCAGAGGAGCCAGGGTCCGCATCAAGGGCACAATAACTATCGCTCGACTCCCGCACCCATTCGCCAAGAATTGATGATGAATGGTGAACCAGTTTGCACCTTTTGTCTAAGGGTTGGTCACAGGGTTCAGTGGTGCCCTGACAAGAGTATGGGTCGAAGTCAGGCTCCTTTAAATGTGAACGGGCGCAATCCAAGTGGGGTGGAGAATGTGCCCCAGATACCGATCACCAGCCAACCTCACCAATCCCAGAACTAATTCCCGGTTTACCGTCCCCCTCGTTGTCGTCCCTCCCTGCTTTAACCCCTTGTCTTGTATGTAGCCTTCGTCATACTTCCTGCCTCTCGTTCGTAGATTTGCATTTAGGTTCCCAGGTTGTCTCAACACTCTATGACACTGGAGCCGAATGCAACCTTATCAGTGAGAGCACAATGGAGGAGCTACCTCCAAGCTCAGTAGTCACGCGACGGCCTGTATCTTCAGCGGGAGCTACAACCCTTGCTGGACCACTACACATACTGGGTGAAGTACTGCTAACCTTTTCAATCCTTGGTAGAAACTGTTCTGATTGGTTCTTGATTGTCCCCAATTTATGTTACCCTGCTTTGATTGGTCGCCCGTTTATCAGGTCGGTCGGTCTCATGTTTGACCCCGTCATAGATGACTTATGGTTTCGTGATACTAAGGTTTTGGTTTCTGCACTGTCAGTGACTCCCTCGACTGCAACTGACTTGCTACTAACCCCCGGACTTGACAAGACTATACTGACAGAGGGATACCCGCTCTCCTTTGCCAGCCCTGACATTTCTGGTCCTCCTGTCGAGGAACCAGAACCCGAAGCGCCTCCTCGCATAATGATCAATCCGGTTTTCAGAACCCGGGTGAACCCCAAATCCTTTCGGCTAATTTCATGTCTTGTTAAAAATTTACCAGAAGGCCAGGAAACGTTTATTGTAGAATCCGGAACCCAAGGGTCTAAACTTTTTGTTCCACCCCAGACAGTCCAGGTCTCAAATAATTCCGCAAAGGTCTGGGTTATGAATGGTACTGATGTCGCAATACGTGTCACCAAAAATAGGTTGGCACCGTGCTTGTGCGAAGTGGTTGAGCCTGACGCTCAAGTTGACGAATTTTTAGACAGCTTAGTTGATTTTAGCGAGGTCCGAGTGAATTCTGTACAGTATGGTTGGGATGATCTGACAAAGCCCGAGTTTTTGACAAGATTTAAACTAAATCATTTAGACCCTGAGTCCCGCATTCAGTTAGAGGAGCTCCTTTGTGAATTCAAAAATATTTTTGCCAGAAGTGACGATGATTTAGGTACATGTGAGTTAGTTAGCCACCGCATAGACACTGGTCTTAGCCCACCAGTCCGACAACGCCCTTACCGTGTTCCTCCCCATTTACGTGATGAGCTTAAGAGTAGAATTGATGCTATGCTTAGGCAAGGAGTATTGGTTCCCAGCTCTAGCCCCTGGGCTTCCCCAGTGAGCCTCGTCAAAAAGAAAGACGGCAGTTACCGTTTAGTCAACGATTACCGCAAACTGAATGCCCTTACCAAATTTGACAGTTATTCGTTACCTAGGATAGACGACATCTTAGACAGAATGTCGGGTTTTAAGGTCTTCTCAAAAATGGATTTTCTCCAAGGGTTCCTCCAGGCGTCAGTTTTCCCTGACCATCGTGAGAAAACGGCCATCACGACACCCTTTGGTCTGTTCGAATATGTGCGTATGGGCTTTGGTTTGTGCAACGCACCTGCCACGTGTGAGCGTATGATTGAGCTTGCATTGAGAGACCTTCTTGATGGGAAAAACGTTTTTGCTCTTCTTGATGACACAGGTGTTGGAACTAAAGATTTCTCCTCCCACCTTCCCGTCCTTCGTCAAGTTTTTCAACGTTTTTCACATCATGATTTGAAGTTGAAACCTTCTAAGTGTGAATTTTGCCACGAATCATTAACCTTCCTAGGACATGTCATTTCTGCCAATGGTGTCGAGCCCGACCCCAATAAGTTGTCCGCTGTACGACAGCTTAGATACCCCTCTAACCTCCATGAGCTCCGGTCGTGTCTGTCACTGATGAGCTATTTCAGAAAGTTTGTCACAGATTACGCAAAGATCGCAAAGCCATTGACAGACCTCACCAGAAAAGGATCCTTGTTTGTATCTGGAGAACTTCAAGTGGAAGCCTTTGAGAAGCTTCGCGAAAGTCTAATGTCTAAACCAATTTTGGCCTTCCCAGATTTTTCAGGTACAGCTAACGAATTCATTCTCTCCACAGACGCATCCAGCTTCGCGATAGGTGGTTGCTTATCCCAGGTGCAGGACAGTAAAGAGCGTGTGATAGCTTACGCCAGTCGCGTGTTATCCCCAGTTGAACAAAGGTATTCAACCACCCGGCGTGAGGCATTGGCCTTGTGGGAATTTTGCAAAAAGTTTCGGCATTATTTGCAATCGAAACCATTTACCGTCAGGACTGATCATAAGTCCTTGCAGTCTCTCCCTTTTATGGATTCGCCAAATGGTCAGCTTGGTCGGATGTGTTTGGATTTACAAGAGTTCAAATTTAAGGTTGAATATAAGCCGGGGAAGGAGCTGTTCGTGGACGCACTTTCGCGGTTGGTTGATGGCGCCCGACCAGCTGTGAATGTCGTCCAAGTTTCCAATTTTTCATCCATACTCAGTACGGTTGAACTGTTGGAAGCGCAAAAAGCAGACTCTTTCTGCCGGTCGATTTTCAGTCATTTGCAAGGTTTTACCCCTTTGCCTGCCAGTCTATCCCAGTACCTTCGGGAAATAGACCAATTTTGCATCCACGATGGCCTGCTTTGCCATCTCCACACCCCGACGGTGTCATACCGATCACAGGTCTACATTACCCCTGTGATCCCAGAAATCTTGGTCCCCAAAGTTTTGGACTGGTTTCATGCTTCGAAATTTAGCGGTCATTTTGCATTGACAAAAATGCTCCATAAAATGAAACCGCTCGTCTACTTTCCAGAGATGTATTCCCGAGTTAAGCGTCACTCTGATTCATGCCTAAAGTGCCTAATGAGAAAGTCTCCAAATAACACAACTATTGCTCCCCTAGGTTATACTCCCACAGCTAACGGACCGATGGACTTACTGTCTATCGACATTCTTGGCCCGTTGCCAAGGTCCATCAACGGTAATAGTGTTGTCTTGACCGCGTGTTGTCACTTCACGAAGTACCTGTTTCTGATCCCATTACCTGATCAGAAAGCAGATACTATCGCTCGCGCATTGATGGAAAGAATATTTTTGGTTGTTGGGATCCCCAACAGGGTTTTGACAGATAACGGTAGCAACTTCACATCTAAGTTGTTGAGTGAGATTCATGAGTTGTTAGGAGTCCAACATCTGACCACAACTCCCTACCATCCCCAATGTAATGCACAAATTGAACGCATGCATCGCACGGTTTCAGATATTTTGAGCCAGTATGTTGCTCCTGGACGAGATGATTGGGACAGTCACCTCCCATTCGTCCAGCACTGCATTAATACTGCTCATAACGAGTCCACACAGGAAACCCCATTCTATGCAATGTTTTTGCGAGACCCTGTCATGCCGGTTACCGATATGGTCGCTAACCGTACTTATTACGATACGATGGAGAATTTCAAGTCTGAAATTTTGGTCAGAATGCGCGCTGCCCACACGGCCATATCTGAGAAGATATCGTTGTCCAAGGACAAACAGAAGGCCTATTACGATTCCAGGTTTTCAGGAAAATTTGCAGGGTTCCAGCTTGGTGACATTGTTTTCTTGCGTACGCCACCCCCACCTGGCCTGGGAGCAAAATTGGCAAATAACAAGTTCGACGGCCCCTTCCGAATAGTCAAGATTCTTAACGACGGGCTCGACTACGAGATCCAAAAGGCAGGATCGAAGGTCCAGGTAGTACACCACAACCGACTGTTTCCCAGCCACCTGAAGTCGCCCTGGATCGTTGAACCGGTAACTGACGGATCAACACAGATTGACATCCCTGTCACAGCACCTTCGCCGGAAACTAATTTGGTAACCCAACGGCCATGGTATGTTCCCTCACCTTCCTCCGGCACTCTGCCAACTAACTTGTCTTGCAGCGGTTATACGATCCCTGAGGCCAGGTTGCCAGACCCATTGCCTCAACTTCGACGATCACAGCGATTAGCCTCGCAGGGTCTCGGGTTCGCGATACCTAGAACCTCAACCATACCCTGCTCTGCAGACGGCAGTTCTCTTTTGGACTCGGGAAATGGGTGTTTTGCGCCTGCTCTTCAACCGCTTTCGAACCAGCCGCCCTTAGTCGATGTTGGAGACTTTTACCAGACGCCTGTGTTACGGCCTCACTCTTCGAATCAACTATCTCGTCACGTGCGTTTTGAAGATGAAATACCAGTCCTCCCTGCGCCCGTATTGACCCCGGTTTTGACTGGTTATTTTCCGGCCTCTAGCAACACCACCGTAGATTCTTCAACCGGCCCACCCGAGACTCTGCAAGCAGCATCCTATATCCACGCCCCGAGACGAGTTTCTCCTCCGTTGGTACGCGTATCTCCACCGCCCCCCCAAATTCCCTCCTCGCGATCTGACTCACCACCTTCTAGGCCTCTGTCGCCTGCGGACAATCGTAGTTCGCCGCATGTGCCCAATGACCCGCCGGCAGCTGAACTACGACTGTCTAATGATGGCGTCACGCCAGATAGTAGAAACGTTTTAGGGGGTGAAGCCCCAGACTCGTTCATTTTACAGGTGAGCCCATCTAACGGCTCCTGCGAACTGGTGTTCTCGCCTATTCTCGGCTCTACTCGAGGATCCATGGACAGTAGCCACAGCCGGCCATCATCTTTTTCGAGGTTAAATTCAGACCTAGATGCGCACTCTGCACATTCTATTGGGCCTAGTGATAATGATTCAGACAGTCCTGTAACTAACTCTCGTAGAATCTCAACCCCAAATACACAGTACAGGACTCTATTTCGACCAAATGACCCTACTCCGAATACCCCGGTTATCACAGCCAGCCGTTTTCGAGGCGCTCTTCGCTTAGAAGGGAACGATAGCCGTCTTTTCTACCAATTGGCATTTGATTCAGATTCAGGAGATAGTATTCAGTCAAATCAATCATCCCAGGCTTTAGCCCAGCCTTTAACTTCAACAACTTCTAATAATTCGGAATCTAACCTTAATGAATCCCCAATAAATCCGCCGGCTGCTTCTGTCCAACGCGACGAGTTCGAGCCGACGCCTACTTCGTCTTGGTATGGGACTCCCTTACCGTCCCCGACGCTGCACGACCGACCCATCTTCATCCCTTCCCCATCCCCCCCTGAAGTCTTCAACGCTCCAGTCCTGCCTATCCCGACTACGGCAGCGTCTTTCGTCGACCCACCAACTTCTCCCATTCCGTCGACCTCCACCCAGCCCATTCCGGAGCTGCGACGTTCGGTCAGGCACCGCAACCCACCTGAGCGGTATGCCTCTCACGACCACAGACATTAGACCTGTCCCCCAGACACGGCGACATCTCCAACCCTGACGTGACATTTATACATTTCTGCGCCAATGCGCCATTTACTCCGCCAGCGGCATATATGCCTTTGCAGCCTGGCCGTTTTCAAACCCTCTACCCTGATGTGACACTGACATCTGATGTAAATAGTTTACCGTAATAGTTTCGCGTACCTGCGGCCACAATTCATAAGGCCCATCATGGCAGATTGCCTACTATTTTGTGTGTTTAGCATATTCGGCCAAGTTTGGCTCGGCTCTGTCCATACTCGCTTGTGTGCTTGACAAGCCGCCATTAGTGTTCCCTCTTTATACCACTTTAATGTTTGTACTGCCTGTGTGGCCAATTCTGTTCGGCTCAGTTCTATTCGCCTGTGTGGCCGATAAGCCACGAACATCGTTTCTTTTGTGTTACGTTATGTACTGCCTGTGTGGCCTAGTTCGGTTCTCTTGTGATATTTGCCTGTGTGGTCGACTAGCCGTCGCTAGTGTTCCCTCCTTTTTATTATTTAATGTTTATGTACTGCCTGTGTGGCCGAGGCCGGTTTCGCCTAAATGTACAGTCCTTTGTTTTTCTGACAAGCTCAAGTTCAAGTTCCTTCTTTGTTGTTGCCTTTGTGGCTTATTTTTTTGCAAATTATGCCCTTCTGGCCAAGTATTTGCAGAGATTCATGATCTCATGATGGATTTTGTGGCATTTTGTCACTGTTATATATATTATGTTTGTTATGTTGGCCTTCTGCCTCTATATCAATTTAACTTTGGCATTTTGCCGTTATATTAAATTAAGCCTTCTGCCATTATCCACTTTGGTCAATATTGTTTATTATTTATTTATATGAAGTTTTGTTGGACTTAGGAGTTTAGCACCTGTTAACCCCAAACTGGCATTCGGGTGGTTTTTCTTTTATTGGGTGGACATCGGGTGGTATAATTATTTTCGTATCTTTTATATACGAAGAATCTGACCAATTCTTTCTTTTTTTTCACTTTAATAGAATTCACTGAACATTACATAAAATTAATTAAACTTTAAAAACAATCCCCTGTTCCTTTCTTTTTATTGTCCCCTGAGGGTGGATCAGTACGCGGTACATCAGCAGCCCAGCGCAACTTCGGCCATTTCCAGCAGCCCAGCGCAAATCCAGCATAAGCAGCACCATTTCCATCACCTCCAGCCTTAGACAATATCAGCTCCAGCCTAAACCAACATCATCATATCCAGCGCCTGAATCAACATCGTCCTATCCAGCGCCCGTACCAGCTCTGCGACGCACATCTCGCCAGAGTACGCTCCACCTGCCCAGCCAACTCGCAGTCTTCGGCCACCTAATTAACCAGCTCCAGCTTTAACCACCATCTTTCCCGCTTGCTTATGCAATATCACCATCCACCATCTACACCGTTCCAGCGCAACACCAGCACCATCCGCTTTTGCCATACCGGTACCAGCTAACAGCTCCACCTGTTCACCAACATCTTCCCCGCCTGCAAGACCACCCATCGCCTATGCCGCTCCAGCAACACCAACACCATCCGCTTTTGCTATGCCCGTACCAGCTGACCCCTCAAACCACAAAGCTGACGAACCACCATGCCGACTCTACATCGCCACTCCACCCTCTTGTATTTCTCTAAACTTTAAAAATAATATATTTTAATTTGGGTCTAAGGTCAGATTTATGTAACATTTATGGTTAACTTTTAGCAGATGGATGCCAAAAGTTTGTTAATCTGGTGCTTAACTTTTAAGTCCGTGGGTCACGGACTCAATATGGAGGGGAGGTATGTTACGGTGATGCCATCTGCATTCCGTACGTTTTCCTTATGCCGCCGCTAGGCAGCGTTACTCCCTTCCATTGCCTGTGTCTTTTATCTTTTATACCGTCGCGGCCACTCTTTCGTATTACTTATTAACTCTCTGGCCACGCCGGGTGTGAGTCACCTTCTTCTAAATACTTCTTTCCCGGTTCCCGGCCGGGTAACAACTTTTTTCACTTAAAGATTGTTCTTTTGTAAGTACATCTATTAATAAAACCTTTTGTTTACTTACGGACCATAGGTCACTTCTATGAGTCTTTGTTAAGCTCCTTAGACTGGGCTGGCCTGTAAGGCCTAGTGTATGATGGGTGGTTGATAACCTGTTTTGTGTTTGGTATGCAAACCATAGTGTGAATCGACCAGGGGAATCCATAATGAACCCGTGAAGTTCTGCACGTGTAGTAGGCCACCAACGCCCTAGGCCATCCTGATTCCGATGATTGTTTACCTGGACATTTACCATCTTATGTCCGGCTTACTACACCCCTCGCCATAACATCAGGTTTGAGAGTGCAAACTCCATATACAAATACAGTCATCGTAACAAACACATCTTTCCCTACTTTACACAGGGCTAAGTAAGTCAGCCTATAAGAACAATAGCTAGTTTCGGCTTCAAAAGGTTCTGATTAAAGCAAGCATGAGTTCGCACAATGGATTCCCTTCATTCCAGAACACCAAATTCTCATTTTCATAGATTTCTTCCCGGAGTCGCAATCAGTCTTACTGTACCATACACGTGGTTAAGCAGTCGATCAGGATCAAACCTTCGGAAGAATAGATGAGTCTTGGAGCAATTGACGTAAAAGAACCATGTGTTTTCTTATAAAGGCAATATAATCACTTCATGTGGTTTTTGTTATTAAAAACAAAAGGAAATAAGTGTAAAAGGGTTCTGAAAATTCCAGCCCACCACAAGAGAAGGAGAAACGCCACAGTTTTCATAGCGACCATGAACCATCTTCTTCATTTGCAGGGATATGCGCTTTGAATATGAACTAGCGGCATCAAAGTACAGATTGCCTAAAGGGCTGGTATATATATATCAGCTCAATAACTAAAGATGAGAATCCTATAAACTATAATAATACAATGCAAAAAGTAGGCCTTGGACTCGACAAAGTTCTTCCAAAACACTTTCCATCGCAGAATTTTCTGCGTACAGATTGTCTAAGGAATACTTGAAAGAATTGACGTTAATCGCTCAATACTTATTCAAAAAGGGTCCTTCACCCTGGACCCAGTCTATGGCATCACTGTACATATCAGAACAAATCTGACGGAACACTGACCATACTCTACGGTCGGCCTCCCGAGCACTTTAGATAGCACGGAGACCTTCATCTTGGCATTCGAAAGAACGTTGGATTAACCCAGCTATTTTGTTGCTTTCTGGATAGTCTGTTAATTATGACTGTCAAAGTGAAACTGACAGTCCATGATCCAAGTTTCCAAGATCCAAGTTCAAATTCTTCTTCAGACTTTAAAGTGGGTTTTCACAGAGATGTGCGAAGCTGGGAAGAGCTTTAGACCAAAGCTCAAAAGTGTTTTCTGAAACATTTACTAATGAGCCAGAGATCCATCCATCGACTGACTGAAATTGAGATCTTCTTGGAGAACTGTTTGGTAGGTTATAAGAACGTAAAACTTCGTTTCATCTCCACAGAGAAGAGTTGTAGACTCCAGGTCATCCATCACGTCGTTGACATGATAAGCCTGAACATTGGGGGACCCCAACTGAGGATGGGAAGTAGCTACTCCGCAGCTTTCCACCGACCGCAATTTTTGGGTGCGACTGGTCAAAGACTGTTCAGTCCACCGTAAGATACGGTTAGGATGGGAGACCATTCTCAAAAGAATGGCAAGCTTCTGCAAAAGACGCTTGAGAGGCCCTTTTATCGAAAGCTTCTTTGAGGTCCAGGTAAATCATGTCTGTCTGCATCAGCCAGCATCCAGGCTCTTTTTCCAGTTTTCGCTGGCTATGAGTAAGTGCACTTCAGCAGATATGTGCTTGACAAAGCCGAATCGCTTGTTCGAGAGAAGAATGTTATTCAGTAGATGTTCAATCATACGGGAATATATGATAAAGTCGAGGATTTTGCAGAAATTGGAACAATTATCGGTTTTCACTTTTGCCCTTTCAAACGCAGGTTTGACGATTGCTTTTCTTATCCAAATGTCGGATAGCTGTCCGGTCGGGGACGGTCTGATACTTGAAGGGAGCATGAGAGGCACAATAAAGTTAGTGCGACGACTAAAAATGGGAACGGAACGGAAGGGCATGGTGTAGGAGGAACTTAAACGCATAGTAAAACACGATGGCACACTAAAAAGGGGCAGGTTGCTCCAGGATGCACGCTAGTCAAAAGAGGAAAGATGCACCAATTGCACCTATCGTTCCTTCTTTTAGTCGTTTGCTGGGCTTGAGTTCTAGAGCATTCCCGCGCACGACACCTATTTCAATTTACTTTCGAAATTCCTTCATAGGCAAGCCGGAAATTGGATTTTTCGTCATAATTATAATAAAATCAACATCTTCATAATTTTGTCTTAAATAATAAACTTATACACAATTCGAATCACTGTAAGTGATCATTCACAGTTAAACTTATATTGGAACTAAAAATCAAATAACTATAACATAAACAGGAGTTACGACGAATTATACATTTCGACGAATGACGTCACCTGTTCTTAACACCTGTTCTAGTGTTACTCTTTTAGTTGATCTCGTTGGGCACCACCCTCTACAGCATGCCCCCAAACGACGAGTGGCAAGACCGTGTTCTTTCGCATCAAGGGATCGTGACTGTTTGTGCCCAAGGCTTTGCTTACATATGCAGGGTCTCCTGCTGTTTTAGTTTTCTGAGGGAGGGCACTTCATTTCGTCTATTATTCGGGACTAAAACAAGAGGAAATCCAAAGGCTAGAGCAAAAAAAGCAGTCCCTCGCGAAGAAATCGCGAACTACAAATAATGCAAAAACAACCAAAGCACCATGCAAAAACATCGAGCAAAAAAACGCAAAAAAAGAACGAACTGCAAAATTGCGAGTAGCGAAAATCGAGCACTACTATAAACGCAATAAAATTGGAAGATGCTCAGACTTTCTTGCCCCCGTAATGCGTGAGCACGCTGGACAGCTTTTGCCCAACCGATCGACAAATAAGAAGGAACACTACAGCTAGGACTGTTATGTCCTAGACCGTTGTGTCCTAGACTAGAAACCGTGCACTTTCACGGTCTAGAACTCGTGCCAGAAAGTGCGACTAAAAGAAGGACTGACGGTGCATTTTCCCCTTTTTTTGGTAGCTTGCTTCCTGGTGCAGCATTACCCTTTTTAAACTGCTGTCCCCTTTTTAGTATGCTGTACCGTTCCTCCTGCACCATGCCCTTCCGTTCCGTTCCGTTCCCGTTTTCGTCAATTCTTTCTACGGGACCTGATGATTTGTTATGGTTCAGCTCTTTCAGTTTCTTCATGACCTTTTTTGTTGTTACGTTCAAGTCTAAAAGCGGCACGTCAGGCGAAGAGATGGGAGGAGGCTTATCAATGTTATCCGAAGGAGCTACATTTGTAAATGCAGATGGAAATTTCTAATTAAGATGATTGGCTTTCGCCGTAGAATGAATGGTCAGTAGTTCTGATCGCGGTAGGGTTAAGAATGGGTTGGATTTGTAGTTAGAAGTTTCGTTTGGAACTGATATTTTGCCAGAACCTTTAAAGGACAGATCTTGCTTATTCTGCCTTTTAGAACATACCTAGCTCCCCTGTGGAATTATAAGCTTCTAAAATCCCCACCTTTTCCATTGTTTCGTTTCCTGCTTACGAATTTGTGGCAATTTTTCGGCCTTGCCGAGTTTTGCCCGTCACACAACACAAAGTTTGTCGAAATATTCAAAGTTCAATGACAACTCATTCACACACAAATATGATAATCTTCTGTTTTCTTTCTGTCGCTTGCTTAGTTTTCCAACTTTTTAACCACGGCACGTTCAGTTTTCAAACCTTTTGCTCCCAGCCACCACGTCGGAGAGCAGGAAGGTTGGGTAGTGTTGAGAAGCGCTGAGCGAGATCACTACACATATAGCATACAAATATATCGGCAAATAAAATCTTCGGCATACAAAGCCGAAGATTGCGGGTTAAAATCCCAACCGAGCAGCATTTTTATTTTTCAGCTCCTGACAATCAACTTTTTACTCGTAGCTGTTGAAATTCTATTTGCTTTGCCGACTGAAGACGGTTTTGCGATCTGATAAAGCAAAAACTTAAATTAAGGCATTTTAAACATTTTATTTGTGACCAATACCACAAAGGTTAATACGATGATAAGATAATATTTAATTGCAAAAAAGCCGAAAGGCCATGTCAATTTTTTTTGCTATCTAGTAACCTACTCTTAGCATACTTGTCGGTGTTGAAAAGAGCCCCTTAAGAATCTTGCCAGCGTCCTCACATCATCAAAATGACGGTTACCAATCATACTACAGTTCCATAACACCCTCGCACATTCTCTAAGCACTTCATTCCTCACCTCTCTTAATTCTTGACAATGCACACAAGACGTGCACCACCCATTTATTCCCGTCTTCACACATTGGAAAGGAGAAATACTGACCAGAACGCTCATGGGTGCTTCAAGGAAAACCACGCAAAGGGGAACGACTAGCATCTTTACCCTTGCTCACACAGGGCAAAGGACTTATAATATAAGACCCATTAGCTCTGCTATATTTGTCCAACAAAGCAAAGCTTTCAGCTACTCAGGTCCTCTGAGTGGAAAGTCAATAGCCGAAAAAATTTGGCCGAAAGCGGACATTAACTGAAAGCAAAGGGACAGTGAGGAAATGAACAACTAGTTTTCCGGGTTCTACAGTGATAAATGGAAGAAAAGGTGTTATTATCCCACCCAAATCCCACCGACAGTCGCCCTTTCCGTCACAAAAACTGGGTTGATATAAAGCTTATAATCGGACTTTCGTGAGCCGGAAATGAAAGATACTCAAGCGCTCTGAAAGCGTTCTCATCTACTTTTTTGTGCCACCTACTCGTAAGAAGTGCCATATGAGCTCGTAGCTCTTGTTTTTTTCTAAAAGATATCTATGCAAAAATAAACCGAATTGTGATTACAATATTTTTTTCCCCGTCAATAATAACACAGACAAAATAAACACTAGCCTCATGTCAACAAATACACAGATACTCGGTATATATTTGTCTTACTCCTCGGTTTTGGGGCATATAAAAGATAACTAAACTATTCAAGATTATGTATGATTTGGTTGTCGTTCTTAGCTTTTTGTTTTGCGGTACGAGACAAATGGCAGGAATTATTGTCGGTCGACGACTGACAGACCATATCTTCTTCAAAGTTAGCGAGGAGGCAGTGGCAGCAATTACAGCTGAATTCTAAGGATCTATCCAGACTGCACACCTTATCGCCAGACTGGAACTAGCGATGTGAAAAGTTTGCTATTATAATCCAGTGTCAAGAGCCCAACCGTAAGCACTAGCAACGTCGACAGGCAACGTAAGCTTGCCGCTATATGACTTACAATTTAAAGTTTAACCGACAAAGGCTGAGATAAGACAGTCTAGTTACCCATCACTTGTTCACTTAGGCTTGAAAACCCGATATAAATGGGTTAATCCGTTAGTCCGCTACCATAGATAATCGATTTCGTCGAATGAACTTTTTGTTTCGGATTTGCGGTACCTCTATGAGCTTGTACCTTTTTCATTGAAATATTTAGCAACTACAACGATAAACGATTGACAAAATTATACCTACATAGGGGCACACGCAATAACGGTCTTTCTTCAGGAGTCACCTTACACTCTGGAACTGACAACTTTCTGTGGTTCGCTTCATTGATCACTAAAATGCACACTTTTTCAAATACTCCGCGTCGAGGTGAATGGTATTGTCGGGCCAGCAGTAGCCTACATTTTCTGAGCATTACACCAAGGTGACAAAAATAGTTTGATTTTACGAGTAAAATAATTCAGTGTGTTCAAATACAAAATGTAAAAATAAACTAGATTTTCAATTAAATTTTAAGTTAGGTGAAGGATTCCGGCCAACTATATATGGTGAGAAGAAAGACATCAATACTTCCTGTATACCTGCTCAGATTAACAAAAAAAACAATTAAGGATTTCACACCTTAATTAGAACCCATGAGGCAATTGGGCCAGTACAAACTCGACTGACCTTAACATACTAATATTCCCTTAAGAAGCCAAATTCGGCTATAAGTGTTAAATTGTTCGATGTTTGGAAAATGTATGGATGTCTTTTAGACTAATGCGTCAATGTTCGTAGTTAGACGACGTGAGGAAGAAAACAGTTTGGGAAATTGTGTGGGGTAGGAATAGTTTGAAAAATATTGGGAAATAAACTTTTCTCGAACAGGTATGACATGCTTATTTTCCTATGTCCCACAGGTGGTTATATTGTGACAATTACTTTTGTGGAGGCTGATACGATATCGTATCATCGTCCAGAGAGAGTACGAGAGGCTGACACGATATCGTATCATTCTCCAGAGAGGCTGATATGATGCTGATAAAGCATCATATGTTTCAAAGTCAGCTTGGGCTCAAGAAACATTTATCTGATACGAAGCCGTATCACCTCCGCAGATGTTCATCGAGCACTTTTCCTGAAATGCTGGAAAGTAGAAGCTGTCCTCCAAAAAAATAAATAGAAAATCATTGATTTCAGTAATTCTTAAAAAAAGTTATGGAAAAAAGATTTATTTTTTTAAATTAAAGAACATCTTACTTCCTTAGACAACCAGCCCAGGCCTTAGGTCATACCTTGTCAGATAATATATCCACTGAAAATACAACTTGTTAACTGAAACAACATCCTACTATCTCTTGATTTCCAAAAGTTAATTATTCACCATTGGTCACTGTCCTTTTCTGTATTGTTTCTTGACTTTCTCAAGAGAAACACGTGGTTTTGTTTTTGTTAGATATTGTCACTTTTCTATGACGGAACCTGTGACTTACGGCAGCAAAAAAAAAACAGTGATTTTTGGTGTCCATGAAACGGGGTACTTTTTACCAGCTATCAACGAGAAATCTCCCTTTATCCCTTTCAGAATTATGTGCCTCAACTTTTTGCTTCATTTTTGTATTTACCGATAAGGAACCAGTCTCAGAATTCTGTCTTGCTTTGTCGAAGAAACTAACGTCTGTGACCAATCCCAAGATTTTGCTACCAGTGGCAACACTGGTTTCTACTAATGTTACTTCCACGAACCTTAGAGTAGTCATTTTCGTAGGTCTACGGTAGGCTTTCACTCCCGCTAGATGGTATTTGCCTCCCCAAAAATGTAAAAGATCGTATTGATAGAAACAGAAGTGCTCGGGTCACAACACTGGTCATTTTTAGGAGGTCTACAGTAGGCTTGGGTTGCTATTTCGCCAAAATAAATGTCCTGACCCAGTAGCAAAAAAGTACTACACAAGAAGAAAAAGTCGTCGTACCTATAAGAATATTCTGTTCGAAAAAGTTATAATATTTAACATACCTCCATCTCGGTTCATATTTATATAAGTTTTTTATATAAATTTTTTATAAGTTTGCAAAATATCTGTTGAGACTTCCGCCTTGGTCAAGCAACAGCAGTGTTACGGTGGTGCCATCTGCACCCCGTACTGCTAACCTCTGCAGCCGTTAGGCAGCATTACTCCCTTCCCATTCGGTTTGTTTAATCTTTTATACTGTCGTAACTCTGTGTTACTTTATTGACTCATGTTCATGACTCATCAGGCGAGCATGAGTTACCTTCTTCTCAGACTTCTTTTCCGGGGCTCGACCATATCAAGGAAGTATCGAGTAGCCCAGCCCGTAATTGCTGTGCAGAAACGTTTACTGCGGTATAGGCAAGATTCTAATATAGATTTCTGAAATAGTTGATAATTTGTTGTTGGTTCAGGTTCAGGTTCTTTAATTTCGAAAATACTTCGTGACAATATATTTTGTCGATTACGTAGTATTGTGTATTGTTTAGCTTTTCCTAATTTTTCCTACTCCATTTTTTTTTGTATTTGTACAGTATGATGGGTAACAAAATAAAAATAATAATATCAGAATAACAATCTCGACGGTCATTAAAAAAATATCAATCTCACCTTCAGAGATAGGTTATTTTCAATGGCCGTCTCCATGTTATTTTCCGATCAACCACGATGTCGGAAGTTAACATTTAATAATAGTTTCAGGAACATAACAAATTTTGGAAGGATCTTTAAGGTGGACATGTCACTGGAAGAGTTTTTCAAAAATATATGATGAAGTTGTAGTTTTGTTTCGTTTTTTTGTTCCCATAATTGCCGTCGAAGTCTTGATGGGATAAATTTTTATCAAAGTTTATCTTCGGATATCTATCATTTTCTTTTCTTCGAAAAATGTACCGAAACAACAAAAGCAAACCTATCAAGGATAATATTGTTTTTTGCTGATATTAAAATACCAGCGAATTCCCAACCAACCAAATATCGGTCCGGTTAAGAGTTACGGTGATCAAAGATGGAAATACAGACCGACGGGCGGACGGATTTGCGCGCTCACGGTTGTTCCTTCGCGTTTATTCGCCATCCCGAAATTTGTTTCTGACGGCACAGGTTTCACACTCCCCAAACGGAAGTAAGTCTTATTCTGGAGCATTTCACTTTTCGTAATGTACATTCCCGCTGTATCATAAATTCTTTCAGCTATTCCATTAATTCGTTTCTTTTTACAGCTCCTTTCTGACTCACCTATCTTACATTTAGAGGTTTCACTGGGAGTACCCTAAGAGCTTAGAAAAAGTTATCAGTTCCTAACCGGAACTCCAAGTAAGTTTCCCCAGGTCAGTCGTAAAAGATTGATAGAAAGGGAACAAAACTGAGAGGAGATGCTAGCTCCCGTTGGTAGCTTATTTTATTAACGATTTATCAAACGAATCTGCCGAAACTTTAACTAAAAGAAGTGAGACAATGACGTAACAGGTTTTACGTCAATCCACCTTAACCAGTCCATGGAGGTAGTCAGCCTGCGGACGGGACGAAGTTTGGT
This sequence comes from Branchinecta lynchi, assembly GCA_023053575.1. NCBI lineage: Eukaryota > Metazoa > Arthropoda > Branchiopoda > Anostraca > Branchinectidae > Branchinecta > Branchinecta lynchi. The sequence continues at coordinate 22,766,172 of JAKZAP010000002.1, forward strand.
TCTTTAATCACAAATATGCCATATTCATCGAGGAGCTTTTTGGGATCCCAAAACGTAAGTGGAGGGATACCTATGACATCGCAAAAGTTGTCCGTCTTTCCGTCCGTCCGTCTGTAAGCACGATAACTCTCGAAGGGAATGAGATGTTTTGATGAAACTTGGTGTGAGGATTCGTTGGGTCGTCGGACCAGTCGAGTCCGTAGATGGGCTTTGTAGCCCTACATTTAGGGGTGGGGGAGGGGATTCAAAAAGGGGCAAACAAAATATTTTGGAACACCTAATGTGATAGTCGATTATGGGGTAAGAAGACATGCTGAACAAGGTGGTGAAAACCATTTTGTCATCGGACAAGTAGTTCGTCCGGAATCCGGCCCAAACCGGAAAGTTTGTCAAAAGTAAAAGTTCTATTTGAAGTTGATTAGATGTTTGATTTAGGGGTAGGAAGACATGCTGAAGAAGATGGTGAAACCATTTTCTCGACGGACAACCGGAATCCGGCCCAAACCGGAAAGTTTGTTAAAATTAAAAGTTGTATTTGGAGTTGATTAGATGTTTGATTTAGGGCGAGAAGACATGCTGAACACTTATGTGAAAACAATTTCTACCCGGACATGTAGTTCGCCCGGAATCCGGCCAAAACCGGAAAATTGTTAGAAGTTAAAGTTTTATTTCTAGTTGATTAGGTAACCGATTTAGGGGTAAAAAGAGATGCTGAATCTGTGTGTGTTTATCTGTGTTATTTTACCCGGACATATAGTTCGACCGGAATCCGGCTGGAGTCGGAAAATTTGTTATAAGTTAAACTTTTATTTGAAGTTGATTAGATGTTCAATACTGGGGAAAGAAGATACCCTGAGTTCATTTTTGAGCTTTCTTTTTTCGCCGGACAAGTAGTTCTGGAGTTCGGCCGAAACCGGGAAATTGGCAGAAGTGGCAGGAAGTTTTCGTCAAAACAGATGTAACTTATAGGGGTAAACACATATGCTGAACCCATATCTGAGCTTGGTTTTCCCAGATGATTAGCTATTTGGCCTTAATCTGTTTCTGAATTTTAATTGTAAAAATGTTCAAGGAGTCTGGCGATGATTGGATCTGGCTATGACAAGACCCAGTTGTCTGGATCAAATCTTGAATTTTTGGGATCCCATCGAAACCATTGGTCTTGTTCGTTACGACACATTGGCGTCGAAATCTGAAACACGTTGCGCAGCTGTCAAAAAGAACCGGTGCCTTTGAGCCTTCTCCGGAGAACAAGACCAAAGGTTTCGATGGGATCCCAAAAATTTATATCTGATCCAGAAAAATTATTATTTTTATTTGTAATATTTGGAAACAGATCAAAGTTTACAGTGGGGGATGAAACAGATTTGGAACTTACTACCAATATCTTTTAATTTATGCAAGAACAAGTTATTCTTAACCCTGAAAAATAGAACATGACTTTCACATAAGTGTGCAGCATCCCTATAAATCGAACACCTAATCACCCTCACATAAAGCTTTTACCTTTAACAAACTTTCCGGTCTGGGCCGGATTCCGAGCCAACTACTTGTCCAGAGAAAAAATGGCTGTCATATTCGTCTTCAACATGTCTCATTACCCTTAATCGGCTATCTCATTAGCAGTTCTAAAAAATTATGATTCTCCCTTAATTTAAACTCCCTCCCCCACCCCTAATTGTAGGGATACAGAGCTACCTATCTACGAACTCGACCTTTCCCTTGACCTAAACGATCCTCCCACCAGGCTTGATCAAAATATCTCACTCCCTTCGAAAGTTATCATGCTTACAGAAGGACAGACCGACGGACAACTTTTGCGATGTCATAGGTATCCCTCCACTTACGTTTTGGGATCCCAAAAATGAAAAACAATCTTTGCAAGTCTCGAGAATTGGTCTGATCTGTTTTGTTTTCTTGTTTATTATATATGAGATTGTTTTTGCGTCTGACGCGGAAGGGTTATCACAAGTGGTTTTCTTAAGAGGTGTGATTTTGCTCCTTTAGAGAAGTGTTAGCCTACGGGTAAAAAGCTACAGTAAATACCTCTAGGTCCGCTCAGTTTTGTCGGGGTATTCACAGTCGCTATATGGTAACAAAGACAGAGGTTCTATCTTATTATTTGTTCTTGGTTGTACGCAAAGATTGTACGTTAGTTTTCGACGGTGATGGTTCGCAAAATACTGCAAGTCTCATAGCGAAGAAGGAATACTGGAAGGGCTCGAGGGCATCAGTGATATGGCTGATAGCGGTAATGACGTAGCGGTGCAAGATCCATTAGAATCGTTGTTAGACGTTTCAGGAGAATATTTTAGAATAGGAATCCGAGTCGGACAAAAATATAGGCCGACCCGAGAAAAGCATGACCAATACGGAAGTCGGAGACGCTCACTAATTATCCGAAGTTTAAGAATTTGTTTGGATCAGAATTTTATTTTAAGCTAGGTCTACCCGTAGAAATATTAAAGATGTGGTTCCAACTCCGGGCGAACTTTCTCCCATTACGAAGTAGGAAAAAGGTTTTTGAAAAGAATAGGTGCTTGCCTGTTTTTTGGTGAGGTAGAAGAGAGCTTATGCCAACTGCTGACAGATTGCCCGGGGGTGAAGGAAATTAGAGATAGTTTTTTTGGAGGGGGGCCCATACTATTTCCTGGTATTATGAAGTCGACGAATCGTCAGATAATTCGGTCGGTATGTAAATATTTTAAGTGTATAATGGAAGTTTAGATCGGAGGTAATTTGGTGAATAGTAGAAGGATAAAAAGAAGTGATTTTATTGTATGTAATTTTGAAGGTCAATTTTGTTAGTTAAGTGCGAGAATGAATACTGTTGTATGGCCCTTTGTTGGCTTTAATAAATTAAATTATTATTAAACATGCAGACACCGTCTGCGAAACGTCACCAGTGGAACCGTCTCCTGGAAAACGGCCCACGACAAAACATCCCCGACCAAGAAAGTAGCTGATATGCCACTTGCAAGGCTGGTTCAAGGGATGAAATATGGAATTTGCCTTTTTATGCGTTTGTTCTTATCACTTGTAAGCAAAAACCTTGAGATAAGAATTACCATGGACCCTTGGAGTGTTTGCTAACCCTCTCCCCTTCCTACTCATATATTTTGTGCTCCTTCGGGGCGGTGCACCGACTTGAATTTCCAAAGTGGCCCTCAACTATCCTGCAAAAAAAATAGTGATACTTGACGCCATGTTACAAAGATCGCCATCCCTTGCACTTCCCCCCCCCCAATATGACCCCTCTGTGAACGACACAAGTTTTCTTCCGAAGGGATTTGAACGGTGAATTCAAATTCCGCCTGTGGATCTCTTTCGTCGTTCAGTTCACAAGTTCTAACACACTTCTATCAGTACTACCACACATGGGACAGAAGTGAGGGCCGCTCTTCCTTTCGGCCTTACCACAATATACTCTCTTGCAAGAATTAAATTATCTGCCCTAATTTTTGCGAAGTTAAGTTCATCCCACCTCAGTCCCGCTTTGAATAAAACTTTTAAACAAAACCTCCGCATGACAGGACATTCCGTGGCGAAACGTCCCATGGCAAAATGTCCCTGGGACGAAACACTTTCATGGCAAAACATCCCCATGAGAAAACGTCTCCGTGTCGAAACGTCCCCATGACAATGCTCTCCCATAACGAAACGTCCCCATGGCGAAACATCCCCAGGCATAGATGTTGAAGTTAGCCTTGCTTTTATTTATCACCTTATTTATTCACTTGTATTTTTGTCAGAAGAAGTACTGGTATTTGACTGTTTCTCATCGATACCAGGGGGAAACGTGTGGGTCGGTTTTTGGGATCCCAAAATGTAAGTGGAGGGATACCTATGACATAGCAAAACTTGTCAGTCTGTCCGTCCGTCAGTCTGTTCGCACGATAACTATCGAAGTGGTTGAGATATATTGTTCAAATTTGGAACTAGGACTCTTTGGGTCAAAGTACAGGTCAAGTTTGAATTCAGGAACGAAATAAATATTTTTAAAAGCTGATGAAATAGTCGGTTTAGGGGTAAGGAGACACGCTGAATCCGAATATGTAAATCATTTTCTCCCGAACAAGTAGTTCACCCGCAATCCGGCCAAAGCTGGAAAATTTGTGAAAAATAAGAGTTAAAAATATAAAAATAAAAAAAAATAAAAAAATAAGGAGACTTGCTGAACAAGTATACGGAAAAAAAAATTTCGCCGGACAAGTAGTTCGTCCGGAATCCGGCCAAAACCGGAAAATTTGTTTAAAGTAAAAGTTTTATTTGAACTTGATTAGAGGTTCAGTTCAGGAGTAAGAAGACATGCTGAATCAGTATATGACAACCATTTTCTTCCTGGACCCGCAGTTCACCCGAAATCCGGCTGAAACCGGAAAACTCGTTGAAAGTTAAAAGTGTCATCTGAAGTTGATTAGAGGTTCAATGCAAGGGCAAGGAGATATGCTGTATTCGTTTTTAAGCCTTTTTTTTTTTATCGACAAGTAGTTCGCCCAGAGTCCGGCAGAAACGGAAATTTGGCAGAAGTAAGGGAGCTGGAAGTTTTTATCGATTTCGTCGAAGTAAAGATGACGTATAGGGGTAAATACAAAGGCTGAAATACGCATCTGAACTTGGTTTCCTCAGATGATAGCCCATTGGCCTTCATCTGTTTCTAAATTTCAATATTAAAATTTTTCAAGAAGTCTATCGAAGACCGGATATCCAATTGTCTGGATCAAATATGAAATTTTTGGGATCCCATCGAAACCTTTGATCTTGTTAATCTTTGGGAAGACCTGATGAGTCAAGTAGGGTTTCAACAGAAAGTGAATCCGATGCCGATGGTGCTTTAAGTGACCTAGAATTGTTAATTATAACCCACGACAAGAAAGGTGGCATTATATATTTTTGGGGCAACGATACGTATCTTGAGAAAGTCGTGCATCTTGGATCATACGCATGCAAACCAAGGCTAACTTCAACATCTATGCCTGGGGATGTTTCGCCATGGGGACGTTTCGTTCTGGGAAAGCATTGCCATGGGGACGTTTCGACACGTGGAGACGTTTTCTCATGGGGGTGTTTCGCCATGAAGGTGTTTCGTCCCAGGGACATTTTGCCATGGGACGTTTCGCCACGGGAATGTCCTCTGATGGGGAGGTTTTATTTAAAAGTTTTATTCAAAGCGGGACTGAGGTGGGATGAACTTAACTGCGCAAATTAGGGCAGATAATTTAATTCTTGCAAGAGAGTATATTTTGGTAAGGCCGAAAGGAAGAGCGGCCCTCACTTCTGTCCCATGTGTGATAGTACTGATAGAGGCGTGTTAGAACTTGTGAACTGAAAAACGAAAGAGCTCCACAGGCGGAATTTGAATTCACGGTTCAAATCCCTTTGGAAGAGAATTTGTGTCCTTCACAGAGGGGTCATTTGGGGGGTGGAGGGCAAGGGATGGCAATCTTTGTGACATGGCGTCAAGTATCACTATTTTTTTTCGGGATAGTTGAGGGCCCCCTTGAAATTCAAGTCGGTGCACCGCCCCGAAGGAGCACAAAATATATGAGTAGGAAGGGGAGAGGGTTAGCAAACACTCAGTGACTTTTCCACTTAACCCTAACTTGTCTATTTTGTAGATAGTAAACCTGTGTTTAACGTGGGTTACATCAAAAAATAATCTGTTTCAATTTAGTTTCGGATGGTCATTTTGTTTGGAAAGGGTCGAGCTGAAGGACCGTCATGTACCTGTTTTCAGGTAAATCTCTCACACTGTCTGAAATGTGTCGTAACCAAAGACTATGAGCTGATCTATGATAGGTGGCCCTTGCTTTGATTTGTGATCCAAAAAGACACTCTGATCATAAAGAATTCCAAACTTCCCTTGCAAAACCGAAAATTTGTTCTGGAAGTAGTTAAATTCTGTTAGACCCCCCCCCCCCCCACGAAAAAAAAAATCGCTATTGGCATTTTGTTGCTACACAGTCGTTAGAAGCTGCTGCAGTTGCCTCGCTCTTAAGCGAGATCCTGTTATTAGGCATGACCTTTACCTTTCACAAACTGGTTTCTCGAAATTCGTTTAGTTTTCCGGATGTGGTGCAGTACGTTTCTTGTCTATTGTTTCTAAACCGTTTACCACTCAACAGCACAAGGGACTATGTGAAAAAAGAGCTGGAAGCTCATATGGCACTTGCAAGACTGTGTCAGAGGACGAAAGTAGGAATTCGTCAATTCGTGGGTTTCTTGTGATCGGATGACCCGGTTCTATCACTGATATATCCAGTTCTTGTGCTTGTCCTTCCCACCAAGTTTCATCCCAATCGCTCGACTCTAAGCGTGTCACAAGATTTCCGGTTCCACCCCTCCGACTCTCCCCCCACATTCATCGGATTCGGTCCGGACTTTAAATGGGTCACCCGAGACACGAGGTCTTTCCAAATATCAAGTTTTGTTAAGATCCCATCACCCGTTCCAAAGTTGTACACTCCTCAAGATTCCGGATCCCCCCTTCCTCCGCCCCCCCCCCCCCCGCGGTTGTCACATTGGGAAGGTGACTATTTCCAGGTTGATCTGGTCGGATCCCTGACTTGCCTGCCAAGTTTCATTGTCCTAGCCCACCTGGAAGTAACTTAACTCCGTATCACCGGAATTCCGGAACCCCTCCACCCCACCACACAGTGCACCAATCCAATCCGGTTCTGTCAATGATGTACCTAGATCTTGTGCTTGATCCTCCCACCAAGTTTCATCCCGATCGCTCCACTCTAAACGTGTTACATGATTTCCGGTTCCACCCTCCGACTCCTCCCCCCCCCATATTCATCAGATTCGGTCCGGACTTGAAATCGGACATCTGAGACATGAAGTCTTTCCAAACATCAAGTCTCATTAAGATCCGATCACCCGTTCGAAAGTTATACAAGTCACTAAATTCCGGATTCCGGCTGCCCTCCCTCCCCCCCACGATGGTCGGATCGGGCAAGTGACTATTTCCAAATTAGTTTGGTCGGGTCCCTAATATGCCTGCCAAGTTTCATCGTCCGAGCACATATGGAAGTGCCCTAACTCAGACCGACCGACATACAGACCGACGGAAAAGTGATCGGTATATGGCACTTGGTCGGAAGGCAAGTGCCATAAAAAAAAGAAGAAGAAAACAAAACCACTACAAAAAAAAACAACATTAACCTAGATACAAAATCAAACAAATCTTATCGAAAAAGAATACCTACGAGGACCCACAGAGTCCTAGACATCGAGAATTAAATCAAATTTACTTTTGGTATATTTGTCACGGCAATAGTCCCTCGTATTTACGTAATATTTATAAAAGGTTCGCTCGGTGCGTGGGTGCAAGGAATCGACTAAACGGGCGGTGCACGGTGCATGGAGAGAGAGAATTTAATTATGGACGTTAAAGATAATGAAAGATGAATGTTTTCTGAGGGTGAAAAGTAGGGTGTACCATGCAGGCTATTACTAATGACTGTAGTTTTGTAATATTTGTTGCAGGGCCATATCCAGGGGGGGGGAACCCATCATACGGTTCACCCCCCCCCCCCCCCCTCCGACGAAACATGAAAAAATAATAATTTGTATAGGGTTTTTCCTCTGAACTATGTCTTCTTTGTACTTTTTTCTTCGACCCGCAGGCAAAACCCTTCCCGAAAGGCCCCGCCCCCCCAACAAAAAAATTCCTGGATACGGGCCTGATTTGTTGCCATAGGAGTCTGGCTTCATGCACATTAAACTCCATCATTATTTCACTGTCACTAATTTTGTATCGGTTTTGACAAAGAATAGTCCGAGTCTGAATGGACCTTAAAGAAGAAGAAGAACATCGTCTTTCGCGCTAGCGGCAATGACTATTTAGAGAGCATGCAACCCCTAATACGAATTCGATGTGGTATACCGGATAAGAGTTCTCCGACTGCTGAAAGGAACTGAAAGAAAGATAGAAATAAGAGGATGGGAATCCAATTCGGTGGACGAAAAACATCTGTAGGACGTTTTCTCGAGCGATAAAGAAGTTAAGATATAGATGACAGGCGGATATTTGGAGTCTTTGGAATTCCAAGGAAGTTTAGGAAAGGAAAGTTATCAGGTTCCCACTGAAAGAGAAACTATTTTTCCTAAATGTTCCCTTCTAAGTTTAAAAGTGCAGGGCAAGATACCTTAGTATTTTCCGTACAAGGGGTTCCTAACATACAGAAATATATACCGAACCTGGACAGCTATGAAGTAAAGACTATGCATCCTCCCAATGTGTGGTGTAGTTAATGAGAATCCTTCACATTTTATGTACGAATATGGCGATAGGGTGGGGAGGGGTTCTAGGGGAGGAAGGGTTAAAGTTTAACTGAAAAGGCAACTTATTTTTTCATCTGATATTTGGACACACTGAAATATTTTGACTCATTTAAGGGAATTTGCATTTTTTTCACCCCTGTGCTCTATAGTAGCAACATTCAGAGTGTGCGCTGCTTGCATGTGCGAAGCTCGGAAAACTTACGTAGATATGCCTTGCAAGGAATCGGACATTTTTACTTCAGTTTTCGGCAATGCTTCCATTTGAAGTTGGTAAATATTTCAAGTCAAGCGTAGAGGGACAAGCATACAGAGCTACCACAAATCCGAAAGAACAAGTTCATTAGATAGAATCGATTATCTGTGGATAACGGACAAACGTAGTAACGTGATTTTATCGGATTTTCAGACCTATTTAAATGAATACGTGATGTGTAACTAGACTGTCGGGATCTTAGACCTATTCGGTTGAACTTAAATAAATGACAATGACATTAAGACAAATGCTTTACATAAACGAGAAATTTGATCGAGTTTGTCCGGTTAGCAACGAAGCATCGGGAGGATCTAATGTAGGCTAAATGTTATGGAGTTACATTTTGTTTATTTTCTCGTCTCTGTTGTGTGTGTTTTCTTTGTGTTGTTACTATGGCTTTCTGCAGTAAAAATTATACCATATACAAATGAATGAGGACAAATATGTTCCAAACAATGTCGAAAGGTGAGGAAAATAAAGAACCGTTTTATACGATGAAGAAATGGCCAGCTTCTTCAGCGATTTTAAGAAGCATTAAATTTTACTGAAAAGTCAGCTTATTTTTACGTCTTGCATTTGAATACACTGAAACGTTCTGACTCGTCTAAGGGATAGCCTACTGTATTTTTTCAACAAGTGCTCTAGTCATACCGTTCGCCGTATGCCTGCTTGCACGACAGCCCTACATTCACCCAGACGCGGAAAAGTTGAATTTCAACGGAGGCCTGAATTTCCAGAGTTAAAGTTGGCTGACTTATCTGTTTAGCACCCTTTTTTGTATATCATTCAGTGTCTTCTTCGGCTGAAGGAGTATTTAAAGTTTAACTGAGTAGGGCTTAGTTCTGACAGTCTTAGTTACACATCACTTAAATAGGCTTGAGAACCCGATGAAAATGAGTTACTTCGTTCGTCCGTTATCCACAGATAATTGATTTTTCCGAATGAAATTATTTTTTCGGATTTGTGGTACCTCTATGTGGTTGTCTCTCTATGCTTGAGATATTTACCAGCTGCAAATGTAAGCCATTCCGAAAAGACAATTCTTAACATCATTTTCCTAATTTCTACAGGCGTAACTTTCCGAGTTTAACAAGACAAGACATCCAGCGATATGTTGGCCCTCCTAGCAAAAGCTCCTCGTCAGACTTTAGCTAGCAGAAACGAACCCGTGATCGGAGCCTCAAAAGTGGACATCAGTTCTACAACCGAAAAGGATACAATTCCTGATTAAATATATAATGACGTTTTTCGAAGCTCTTGGGCTCCAGTTGTGTACCGACTTCCAACCGAACAAAAAGTAATGTCATTAAAACTGCTAGTTTAAGCATTCTTCCACTCGAGTGCGCACAACTTTTGGCAAAAATCTCCGCTCACTATGCAAAGACGAGCCTGTCAACACAATTTTCCAGCCGGATCTCAAAACAAACCTTGAAATTAATTCGAGGAAATGAGCAGCCTCCAAAGCCAAATGAGATTTTGCAAACTGACAGTGCAAGTCAGCCATTCAGAAACGCTAATACAACTTCGAAATTGTTCTACTCTTTACAGAGCGTAAGCACTTGGAAAATTTAAAGCAGAGCTCTTACTAGAACTGATTTTTTCACAATAAAAAGGCACGGAGATATTCGTTTTAAAAAAGAGTGAATTTAGGGATTCTCTAGTTAGCGCTTATCGACTCCGATCGGGCTCCACACAAAATACTCGCACAAATTTTAAAACAAATGCGCACCGTGGCTGAGAAATCAGAGCAAAATCATAGCCATCCGAGAAAAAGAAACTTTGTTCCAAAGATCTCAAAGACAAACAAAAAAAAATTGTCCGAAAAAAGAGTCCGAGCCCGACAAAATTTCGGGGACCCGTCTATTCGCCCACCCGTCGATTCGCCCAACCGTCATTATGCCCAAAAAATACGTCTCATCCCCCACTTTTCCAGACAGTTCGCCTAACCTAGGAATTCTAAGCTAGGAATTCTAAGGAATTCTAAGCTAGGGATTCTAAGCTAGGAATTCTAAGCTAGGGGCTAGGAATTCTAAGACGGGTAAGAAAAACATTTCCATTTCAGATTTTAAAAATTATTTATTTTTCCCTTGTTCACCCTTACATTGATTACGGTTGTGTTCATTGGGCTAGCAATTTTTTTTCTAATTATAAAAGGATTCAGATTTTGCAAAATAAAAGCATTCGTTTGGTTGCGGACATAAAAAAGGAGGTTGAATCCAAAACCATTGCCAGCTTTTCCCGGTGTAATATTCTGAATGTTGGTCAGATTCGTGATTACCAGGCATCAATTTTTGTGTTTCAAAGCATGAACCATATATGCCCTGATTATTTCCATGATTATTTTTCTATGAATCAGGAGCACCACAATTATGATACTAGAAATGCACAGTTTTTAACTAATGAAAAAAGAAAAACAGTTAGATCATCTTATATGATTCATAATCTGGGGCCTTCTGTTTGGAATAATCTGCCGTCTAGCATCAGGGAGTCTGCCACTTTATACGGATTTAAAAAGAAACTGAAAACTTTCCACTTAATTAATACGAGTTGAAGGGTATGTGGTCTTTTTCTTCTTTTTTATTTTTCACAGTTGTTCGGGTGGGGCTGAAACTGGTAATGAGTAAATATTAAGGATTCTTGTTGCGTGTAGTGTTCACGTTTAATTGTTTGTTATTTAAGTCATAGGCAAGGTGGATAATAAGTTGTTATGTTTAGTTATTTATTTATTAGATACAAGTAGTATTAATAAATTGCAGCACAAGTCCTTAGGACTTTCTTTTTGCTGCAATGGGATATTAGTAGTGTTATTTTATTTTATTTTCAATGTTTTTGGTTAAAAATAAAAACCTACCTACCTAAAAAAAAACCTACCTACCTACCTACCTACCTAAACCATCACAAGACCCAAAATATCCGTCGATTCGCCCACCCGCTGATTCACCCAGCCGCTGATTCACCCACCCGTCGATTCACCCACCCGTCAATTCACCCAACCGTCGATTCGCCTACCGTCGATTCGCCCAACCTCGGTTTCGTGAAGCGTCGATTCGCCCACTTCTAAAATCCGTCGATTCGTCCAAACGTCGATTCGCTACTCGTCAATTCGCCCACCCGTCATAAGACCCAAAAGATCCGTCACAAACCCCACTTTTTCCAACAGTTCGCCTACCCGTCACAAGACCCAAAAAATCCGTCGATTCGGCCAAAAAATCCGTCACGACCCCCACTTTTTCCGACAGTTCACCTACCCGTCACAAGACCCAACAAATCCGTCGATTCGCCCAAAAAACCCGTCACAGCCCCCACTTTTCCGAAAGTTCGTCTACCCGTCACAAGATCCAAAAAATCCGTCACAATCCCCACTTTTTCCGACAGTTCACCTACCCATCACAAGACCCCAAAAATCTGCCGATTCGCCCAAAAAATCCGTCACAACCTCCACTTTTCCGAAAGATTCGCCAAACAAATCCGTCTTATGTTTACTCGTCATAAGACCCAAAATATCCGTCAATTCGACCACTGATTTTGTGGGTCTGTGACGGGTAGGCGAACTGTCGGAGAAAGTGGGGGTTGTGACGGATGTTTTGGGCGAATCGACGGATTTTTTGGGTCTTGTGACGGGTAGGTGAACTGTCGGAAAAAGTGGGGGTGAATCGACGTTCAAGCAACAGGACGTTGGGCGAATCGACGTTGTGCGAATCGACGGGTGGGCGAATCAGCGGTTGGGCGAATTGACGGTGGGCGAATCGACGGTTGGATGAATCGACGGATTTTTGGATTGGGCGTTTTGACGGGTGGGTGAATCGACGGGTGGGGGTAGTGACGGCAACCCAAAATTTCGACTGAAAGTGAAAAATTAAAATAAAGTGATTCATAAGGAGTTTGTAAATCGGAAATTTCAGAGGTTGTTCGATCATGTACGTAGTCACTGGTGCTGTGAAAATAGTGAAAAGTAAAACGGAATCGACGGATTTTTGGATTGGGCGTTTTGACGGGTGGGTGAATCGACGGGTGGGGGTAGTGACGGCGACCCAAAATTTCGACTGAAAGTGAAAAATTTAAATAAAGTGATTCATAAGGAGTTTGTAAATCGGAAATTTCAGAGGTTGTTCGATCATGTACGTCGTCACTGGTGCTGTGAAAATAGTGAAAAGTAAAACGGATCGGTTCCTTTTAAAGGACCGTCATCTAGCGGCTTTCTTCAAAAATTCCTAGGAAAGATCCAGTAGAGGTATGGTATTTGGGGCATTGGCTAACTTTCTTTCATATTACAAAATTGAACCGTAGAATGTATTTATGCACAATACTGGGCACACATAATAAGTGAAGTAAAATGAAGTCAAACCAAATTCGACTATCCTACTGTATTCATACTGTAATTTTTTCGCTTTTGATGAGTGCTTCTCCCCCTCTACCGAAAACAGTTACAGGACCGATCTATTACAAAAATATGCATGCTTTCAAGTTCGTTCGAAGTATCCCAGCAGAAGATAAAAACTAAAAAAAATAAACAGCAGGCGGAATTAATATATATTTGCGTTCTCAATTTTCTTCTCACTGTTTCAAAGACGAAAAACAAAACAAAGGTATATCAAAATTTAGCAGTGTTAAAAGAAGCGTGTATATATATATACTCCGTACCTTTGTTTTCCAAATCCGCTGTTTCATCATGATACTAATCTGTGAATTATACTCAGCGGGTCGTATTTCTGCGACGGAACAATAAACAGATATAATTGATAAATATAATGCTCAAATAAGGCTTGATACGCCTCTTACTTCAAAAGAAACCAAGTTTTCAGCCCATTTCGCGAGAAGGCAAATACAAATCACAATAATCCAAATCCAATGTTCCCTACTACTAAGAATCCAGCTACGAATTTAGAGACCAAGTCGTCGAACACAAGTAAAAAGGAAAGAGACGTGCCCGATGTGGACTCGGAATCCGTCAATGTTGTTTAAAAGAAAAGCACTCTACGAGCACCTCGCAAACGCCAAGTTCAAAATGAAAAAAGAGGGGTGTGGAACTTACCAGATAGAACAACGGAGTGTAGACTCCAAACGAAGATACACCCGATGCGAGCAGTATGACTTGAAGACTTCGATAGCGCAGCACTGAAAAGTCAAAATATGGCGGCTTGTCGTTCCGTGGCTTTCCTTTTGACTTCACCTAAAATGAGAAAGGTTACAGCAAAAACGATGCAAAATAGCAAAAACAAGCCTGACAGAAGTAAAGCTTTTCGATCGCCGGTTATCAAGTAGGCTTCTTACGACGATACACTGTACTAGTACATTATACCCATTTACAATCCTGCGCGACGAAGGCCACAGGTGATACACTGTCTCTTCTTCTTCCTTTAGAGCAGTGTTGCCGCTTTTCTCTGACTCTGTGACGTTTGGTCACAAAAATCTGTGACATTCTGGCACCGGGAAATTCGGTCTTTTTTTCAGTTTCATCGAAGTACTCATAGATTTCTGTGGTTGACCAGAGCTGGGTCTTTAAAAGTACGGAAAGGACAGGGTCCCTGCTCAATTGCAAAGTTTCTTCTTTTAAAGTATCCCCATTCTAGCAACGCAACCTTGCTCCAGCTACGCAAATCTGATTCTAATGAGTGATCTCGCTGTACCCAAAACTTATGGATCCTCGCTTGTCTTCAAACTTCAATGCACCCTTTATAAAATCCAGTGACGAATTGCCGCCAGACGCGCTAGAGAAATAATAACAATCACACGCTGGATATTGGTACAAGTTGTCTGAAGGGGGAATAAACGATAAGGCTTTCGGTTCATACCGAGTCGTGGATTAGCCCCGTGGAAAATCCAACCAGCGGTCAGCACTTAAGTTGGAAGCCAGATTGACAAATTTGATGAAGTTGAAAGAACAGATATAGTACACATAAAATTTGGAAGGAATTTTGCTTGGTCCAACAATGAATGTTGTACGATGACGTAGGGGAAGGGCGGGGGGATACAAAAATAAGAGAAAGACTGAGATAAAATAATGAAACATTTTTCGTTTGGTATGTGGTATGGGCACGATGAAATGGCTCAGAATAACGTTTTTTCAGAACACTATTCCTCTCCACACCAAATTAGCAGTTTTCTTATTAGTACCTGTCGATTCTATCCAGCGTTCCCCTTCTCGTATGCGGCGGCTGGAAGCAAAAGATTTGAAAACTGAACACGCCGTGGTCAGAAAATACGAGAACCAAGTAAAACAAAAGGAGTCTAAATAGAAAATAGGCCCGACGGTCTTAAAACTACATTTTGAAGCTTCGCTTTGAAGCTTGTCATATTCCTATGTGTAAAAGAGTTGTCGGCAGACCTTAAGGCTTGCGGTAAGTTTGCATTGTGTTTGTAAAAAAAATTGACTCGGAAAGCGCTAAAAAGTCGTAGGTGCAGAATGAACCAATTGCGGAAGACGGGGATTTTAGAAGCTTATAATTCCAGATGGAAACTAGTGATAATAAGAAAGGCAAAATAGGCAAGAGGGGTCCATCAAGTCTTAGTGATGGACTTTCAATTTTTTTTTCTAAAGTAAAGCAACCTTCGAGAAAGCTCGTTCTGCTTCACAAATCTAGCGATCTATTTCATTGCTTTCTCTCACGAGCTTCCCGACGGGTCCTTACTTCTACGCATTTACACTGAGCGGACGGCTGTCGGGAACCAGTCGGCTATGGTTACGTATTGTAAGCCCTAGCTACAATGCGTCGTATCTTGAACGCGATTACCCGAAAACGACGGAGAAATAATCTAGTTTTACATTGCCTGGGCAACACAAAGTGTTGCAGAAGCACTTGATTTAGTTTAAGTTGTGAGAACCTCGTAACTTTCAAAACTTTATATTACAAGCATGATTTCTATCCGGAAAACTAATTATCACCTATGTGATCAAGCTCTATCGCTCAGTACTGAAACAAAAAATTAACATCAGAAGAAGGGATTAAAAAATATTTTAACTTTGCAACTAGTCGAACTTTATATCCTTTTCAGTCGTGGACATCGTGACGGACACGTTGCAACTTTTCTTGTGGAACCTCGTTAGTACTATAAAGATGTTCGCAAGGGAAACAAACAAGATCCAGTAGCTGAAATGACACTTGTAAGCTAGTTCAGAGAGTGAAATATGGAATTTGCCTTTTTGGGGTTTGTTCTGACAATTTGTTAGCAAAACCCTTGAGAATAAAAAATTATCATGGACCCCTGGAAATCACGGGAATGTATCGTCTGGTAAAAAGTATTTTATTTTTGAACTTGGCAGTAATGATGCACACTTTAAAGGCGCTTGAATCCATCTATAAGGAAAACCCCTGAAGCAAAAACGATGATGGGCCCTTGTGAATCGGCGATCGGTATATGGCACTTGAGCCGGACGCTGCAAGTGCCATAAAAAAGGGACGAATTCGAAGTGCTAGTCCGTGAAGAAGAAGAGCGACGAGCTCATATGGCACTTGATAAGAGTAGGTGGTACCTAAAAAGTAGACGATAAACCAATACACCGCGCCATCTAAAAATGCGGTTCGGTCAAGTTTCACTCAACCGAATCGGGTTCGGACTTCGGCCTACTAAATAGATCATCTGAAGCATTTTATCTTACCATCTATCAAGTTTCACTCAAATCTGAGCGTTTTGGGAACTTCCTGTAACTCTCTCCCTCCGCCCCCGCCTCTCCCAGTGTGGCCGGATCCAGTTCGGACCCTAAAATGCGAGCCAAAATGTTTTCGGGATTCGGGAATACCCTTCCAAGTCCCCCACTGTGGCTGAATACGAATCGGAAACATAAACGTCGCATCTCTTAAATCTCCTAATCAAGTTAGACTGGAATCGGAGCATAGCTTATCCGTAAATTTCCGGTTCACCCTTCCCCCCCCCCTCCCTTACCGTGACCAGATCCGATCCAGACACCAAATAACAAGTCAAGGCCGCATTAACTCGGAAGTGTCCAACTTGCATCCCATTCTGTACCCCCCCCCCCCTCTCGTCCAACTCTCCTAAACTTGCCCGCATGTGGCTCGAACGCATGTTTTGCTTGTATAGATCATCAGTTCTTATCACCCATGAAGTTTCACTCGAATCGGACCACCTGTTCGCAACTTATGGAAGCCAGTGATTTCCGGATTCCTCTTCCCTCAACTCTCCAAAGATGGTGGGATCCAGGAACACAAGTTTTCCTACGGCATTATGTCAGGTCCTTAAGTCATAAATAGGCCTGCAAACTTTCACCGCTCTTAGAGTAGCTGGAACTATCCTAACTGGCGATCACCGGAATTCCGGGAAAAACCCTCTAACTCCCCCACAGATCCCCGATACGATCTGGTTCTGTCAATGACGTATCTAGGGCTAATGCTTGTTCTTCTCACCAATTTCCATCCCAATCCCTCGACTCTAAGCGTCTCACGAGATTTCCGATCCCCCCTTCACGGGGGGGGGGGCGCAAGTATCAAGTATCAGTATAACATCTGAGACGATAGCTCTTTCTACTTGCCAAGATTCCATTAATTTCCCATCACCCGTTCAAAAGTTATGCATGCCAGGATTCCAGGCTCCCCATCCCGCCAATCCCCCCACGGTGGTCGGATCCAGGAAACGACTTTTACCACGTCAATCTGTTCGGGTCCCTTACATGCCTTCCAAGTCTCATCGTCCTAGCACATCAGGAAATACCGAACTAGCAGGATCATCGAAATTGCGCCCCCCCCCTCGACCCCCACAGTGCCCAAATCCCGTCCGGTTATGTCAACGAAGTTCTAGGAATTGTGCTTGTTCTTCCCACAAAGTTTCATCCCGATCCCTCCACTCTAAGCGTTTCTCAAGATTTCCGGTTCCTCCCCTACAGCTCCCCCGAAAGTCACCGGATCCTGTTTGGATTTAAACTGGGTCGTCTGAGACACGGGGTTCTTCCAAATATCAAGTTTAATTAAGATCCGATCACCCGTTCAAAAGTTATAAATATCTCTAGATTCCGGATCCCCCCTCCCTCCACTCCCCCCACAATGCTCGGATCGGGGAAGTGACTATTTCCAACTTAATCTTTTCGAATCCCTGATACGCCTGCCGAGTTTCATCTCCTAGCTTATGTGGAAGTGCCCGAACTAGCAAAACCTGGACAGACCGACGGACCGACGGACGGACAGAAATTGCGATCGCTATATGGCACTTGGGCGAAGGGCAAGTGCCATGATAAAACAGGTAAATTTTAACCTATGGAGTTGGAGGCATACGATGAATCGTCGGAGATGGAGGCATACGATGAATTCTTCCTTTTTGTGATCCCAAAACGTAAGTGGAGGATACTATTGATACTATTGTTGTGGCTCAGTCTCCATTCAATTTTGTTGCCATTCCCATCCAAGGTGGAAACACATGTGCCATCTAGGCAATAAGTTCAGGTTATTGCGGCAGATGTTGTGTTTTCTATCGTCATCGTGACCTAATATTTTGTTACCTGCATGGCTGCTGTGTCGTCAGCATCATCACGTTTCCTCAAGTCACTAGATCAAAATCCCTCCACTTCCTCCATGATGAACGAGTCGGGCAAGGGTCTATTTTCAAGTCAATCCGACCGGGTCCCTAATATGCGTGCCAGTTTTCGTCGACTTAGCACATCTGGAAGTACCTGAACTCGCGATCACCGGAATTCCGGGAAACCCTCTAATTCCACCCACTGTGACTCGAGCAGGTCCTGTTTTGTCAATAATGTATCTAGGGTTTACGCATATTCTTCCAACCAAGTCTCATTCCGATCCCTCAACTCTGGAGTATCATATCCCCTCCAGCTCCACGCAATTACCAGATCCGGTTCAGGACACTTGTTCTTAACATTTGTTAAGTTTCTTGGTTTCATGCACGACCGATCACCCGTTCCAAACTCATGCATGTCACTAGATTCGGACTCCCCATCCCTCCACTCCCCCCCCCCCCACGATCATCGGATGGGGGATCGGACTATTTTCAAGTCAATCTGGCAGAGTAGCTAATACGCCTGCCAAGTTTCATGGTCCTAGCACATCTAGAAATACCCTAGCTCGTGATCACCGGAAGTCCGGGAAACCCCCTTCAACTCCCCCGACTGTGATACGACCCGGTCCTGTATCTACGGGCTCCTTTCTTAAGGAGGAAGAAGAAGAAACCATTAGAACAGTGATCCCGACTTATTTTTTCGATTTTTTTTTTCTCGCAACCGTACAAGTCCATTTATATTATCTTGCCGAGCCCACCCTGAATGAAATACGTTCATTATTTACAGTACATCCCTCAATGCATGGCAAGACATAACGAACGAAATGAAAGGCGAACCACAAAACTCCCAACCCACACAATCGTGTTCCATTTTCCCCTGAAGTTTACTTGAACCTTGCCTTGAACTTCTTAAGTGAACTTGTTTGATATTAACAAAGCATCCAATCTTTTGTCTGTCCTTCTGTCAGGATGGTCTGTTTTTGGTTTAGTTAAGAATGTTTGTTAAAGTTTCAGTGAAAAGCCAGCTTATTTTTGTATCTTATGTTTGCATACACTGAGTTACTTTGGTTATGTTGAGGAAGTTGTATTCATTCACAATAGGCTGCCGAGACGGTGCCAAATTCCCGGTTAGACCGCGCAATATGAATTTTTGTTCAAGACATGTTATGGGGATCGAATTATAATTATTTTTAATTTATATTTTGTGAAAAACAGCCTGCATGTTCAACTCCTGCAATCCCTTGACCCTGTAAGCAACCCCTATCACGCCAGCAATGCATTGTCTAATCAGTAGTTGGCATGTTTATTTACGTGATGTAGCCTATATTTAACTAATTTTTGTCTCTTATTATTTCTTTTCTTCATTCACATTTTATGAAAAGACCGTTAACAAAAGAAATCCATCCCATTATTCATCAACGAACTAACAGCTGCATTGCTCTCTTCCGAATATTCCATCCAATTTCCAGATCAGACTCACTGGGAACCGACCTCAAACATGTTACCAACCTGCTTTTCAGTCCCAAAACTTCCCACAAACTTAAAAAAGGCGTCGTGTCAAAAAGCCCATCCCGTAATGAATTGGGAACAATTATTCCTGTCTCGCCACTATCTTACATACTCCGACCATCAACCGATCATTTTTCGATTCGTCTAAGTGTGTCATGATACTGCCAGCGAGGCATTAAGACCATAGGAGGACAAATTTAGTCTCAAAGAAGAATTTCCTTCTAACGGGCTTGGAATACATCCTGTGAATATCCTGGGGACAACATGAAGCGTCGTAATCCGATTAGGAAAATGGATTCTCAAACAAACAAAGAGTTGTGGGGCGAAGACATTTAGTCTGTTCAGTTTTTCAGTTTTATTAAAATCACAAAATAAAGGAACAAAAATGCAGATTCTCTGTGATGTAGTAGCTTCTATTTTTTACTTTCTTTTTTTACTTCTCTGGTATACTTACAGAGATAATAAGAGATAATAATAATAATTTGGAAGAAAATGAAATATGTGGAAAAATGAAGATCTAAGACAGGTCCTTACTCATGTTCTATGTAACAACAATAGTAATAAACTGTCTATAACCACTGCACCTGAACATGTGAAAATAGAAGCAAAAAAGAAAAGTGGAAACAACAGAAAAATATAACCGTATTCGGTCTGTCCATTTGCTACCCCACCTGGTTAATATTAGACCTTGACCTATTGCAAGAGCGATAGCTGCGTTTACCTTAACTGTTGGTATTGTTCAATGATTTCATACTTTTAATTCTTTTTTATTTTTTACTGGAATCGTAAGTGCTTCTATTGTAGCGAGTCAATGATGACGGGATGTTGGGCGAGTGACATGGGCAGTTTTCCCAGAGAAGGGTAAGGTCTTGGGTTTCTCTAGGTGTCTAAGGATGAATATTTTCTGCAGAAATAGGTGGGTTGGGGAGCGCTTCTGGAGGCTTCCAAATATAGTATATGGTTTGGAGCCAAGTTCCAGATCTCCCAGTCTAACGATACTGGGGAGCGCAGCATTGAGCGCTGTACGAGGCTTCTAAATCTTCCAGCCCAACCATACTAACAACACCAAATCGCCTATGCTGGTGAACACAATCTAAACAGATTATCTACCCCTTGTGGCGTAGTATTTCCTGAAAGAGCGTCTAGCGTCTATCGCTGTGTTTTAACACCTTTGGGGGGTGGGTGGGTATAAGCCAAATGGCCTGTTACTTTCGGGCTGAGCCATAAGTTCGCCCTGTTTTTTTTTACGTAAGAAAAAAGAAATCAATAGGGCGAGGTCAAGGTCTTTATAGATGGTATAGGCATGAATACTTTCTGCAGCTCGTTGAATACAAAACTCTAATCCACGACTTAAAATTTAAAATAGTACCGTATAGGTGGATACAAATTTGTTTTTACCAAATCGTCTCGGTCAGTGGGAGAGAACCTCTACAAGTCTTTACACATTATCAGAAAGTGGCTAATATGGCATTCGCATGAATGTTGGAAGATGAAGTGCATACGGTGGGGTGGTATAAGGTTTAGAGAGGGAGTGATAAGTATGGATGTGATATGACAATAAGTGGAAGATGGGAGGGACGGCTCAGGCTCGACAGGTCAGATGGCACTGAAAAGTTAACAGGTCAGTTGCCTTATATCCCACTCACCACCCAAGTTAAAATATAAAACACCAGATACAGCGATATACCGACTTTCAGAGAGTACCACACCGCAAGGGGTAAGCATTTTCGTGTTACATTATACACTGCCTCACAGACAGTGTGTGGGGCTAGTTTGGCTGTACTTGCAAGCTTCGCACAGCCCTATAGGGGCTGTATAGCCCCCCTAGGGGCTATACATAAGGCGTTTTTCCGTGCTCCCAGAAACAGTTTGTGGGTCGACTGTGGCTCGAAAAGAGTGTTTCCGCGGTCTTTTGTGCGGCCCACAAGTGTTTTTCCGCGACCAACAAGAGCCTTTTGTGGCTCAAATTCGACAATCAACTGGCGAGGTGATGGTCGATTTTCTGGCTCGATGCTGGCGGGAAATTCAAAATAAGCAGCAAAATAGTGTCTATACAATGAAGTTAACTACTTTTACAAGCATATCGATTTAAAATATGAGGATGCTTTTTGTACAGAATGGTATGGAAGTAGCCTGGAGTTCTATTCATTAAGATTTTTCATGAATTTTACTTTTTATTTTCAGATACTTGAAATTACCGCCAAAAAATGACAAAACAACAAAAGACAAGACAAAACGACATTTCCGTGAGTTTCAACTTGCGGCTCGACTGTGTGGCACACAATCGTGTTTCCGCGACAAACACTCAGCCCACATTTGTGTCGCGGAAAAAGCCCTATAGTAAACGGTACTATCTATAGTTACCAAATTTGAATGGGAATTTTGCAGTGCCCCTATATCTGCAGAAAATTTCAAATCGAGGGCGGACTTAAAAATCGCATGTTTGGTGCTACGCCTAAATTTTTTTTTGTATGTATAGGAAAAAACTAATGTCAGAGAAAATATAATCAAACGGACATTAGAAATAAGTTATCGAGGTCAAAATAATCTAGAACATGCCTCCTCATTTCTAACATTATTATTTTCTTCCGTGCTAAGCGAAAAAATATAAAAAAAACATAAACCAGATGTGAAATATTTTTAGCTATTCTACAAAATCAATATCAGAAAAACTAAAAACAGATATTAGAAATGAGTTTTTGAGGTCAAAATGATCTAGAAACATCAGGTCGCATTCCAAAAGTTATGTTTTCTTCGGTGCTAAGACATTAAAATGCCTCACACTAAACACGGAATAAAAGTGAACAGAAATACTATTTCGCCCTTAGCTAGCGCTTTAGATTTTGAATATGTTGCGAAGAACCGTTGTCTGGTCTGACCAATGTCAAAACCATCTGTATCTACAGAACCCATTTACGAACTTGACCTTACCTTGACCCAAAGAATCCTCACACCAAGTTTCATCAAAGTATCTCTTTCCCTTCGAGGGTTACCGTGCTGACAGACGGACGGACGGACAACTTTTGCGACGTCATAGGCATCCCTCCACTTAAGTTTTGGGATCACAGAAAGTCAATATTAGCAACATTTTCGGGTTTATGTCGCACTTGCAGCCTTCGGCACATGTGCCATACGGACATCATAATGTCCGTCGGTCTATCCAGCTTTTGCTAGTTTGCGTAATCTACAGAGGCAACGACCATGAAACGTAGCACGCATTTAAAGGAACTGGCTTAATAAATTTTTTCTTTCCCCGATTAGTTTCCGTTGGGAACTGGAGGGAATGGAATCCGGAATATTTCGGAGCACCTAAGGAAAGTATGCATAGCTGAACAGCTAGCCGTTCATACAAAATGCACAAGCGAAGTGACAACTACAACGACAACCAGGGGCGTTACGACGGGGGGGGGGGGGGCCGCCCCCCCCCCCCAAAAGCTGTCGGCCAGTCGGTAGGAAATAACCGAGTCGGCGCGAAGCGCCGCGATTTTTCGTCAAAACAGTTGATTTTTTTCATGAAAACAGTCGGTTTTTCAGAAAATTGGTCGATTTTTCGTCAAAATAGTCGTTTTTTCAGAAAATCAGTGAATTTATCTGAGAATCAGTCGATTTTTTCAAAAATGTCATTTTTGTTGCTGAAAACGGTCGTTTTTTCTGCAGAAAAAGTCGGTTAAAATTACCAGCCAGTCGGTAAATGCCTCGTCCCCCCCCCAAACATTTTGGCTAGTAACGCCTCTGACGACAACTACAACGCTCCTGCATTTCTGAATTATTTAGCTAAAGCACCTTTTATAAGTTGGCCTGTCCTGATTATTTTTGCTTTACTTCTTGTCTCTAGAATAGCCTACCGGAAAATCTTTAGCTTCTATCAGTTAAAAATATTTCCCACACCCGGGATCCTAAAGATGCATTGAATACTACCAGAAAACGCTTCTTCCATAAAGCGAGCCAGAAATTTTTGCGACCGGTTACTTACCAGACAATACAAAGATATGAAAAAAAAGCTTAGGCATCAATCAATATCAATCAATTAATAAGAATATTTCACATAATATTTCTGTAGAACGAAAATAACCTTGTACGTCAAAACAAAATGGTTTGAAAAATAAGTAAAACAACGGTTAATGCAAAGTAAAATAAACTAAGTGTCAAACACTGCTTTGTTATAATTCGATAATAGGCATATAATTATGAAGATCACGAAGCGAGATTTATCGTTAATAGTTTGTAAAAAAGGGCAATTGGTAGGTCTAAACGACATCCAGGGGCGTCACTATGGGGGGGGGGGAATCCCCCCAAAGGTCTTGAGAAAGTGCTTTCGTCGGGCGAAGCCAGGCAAAAGTTCGCCTGTTTGTCGGCGCGAAGCGCCGGCACACACAGAAGAAATACGCAAGAAATGAAATCCTGCAAACATTTGTCGTGCAAAACACTGAAGAAATTGAATTCTGCATGCTTCTGCCATGCCTCGGTGGTCTCGTCGGCACATCGGGTTCTTTTTATACATAAGATATCCAAAAGAAATAAATTCTTTATGTTTTTGTCGGGCGCCGGTTGACTCGTTGGCACACCGGGTTCTGTTTATACGCAAGACATGAAATCCTGCAAACATTTGTCGGGCAAAGCACTGAAGAAACACAGAAGAAATAAAAATGTTTATGCTTTTGTCAGGCTTCGGTCGACTCGTCGGCACATCGGGTTCTTTTTATACGCAAGAAATGAAATCCTGCAAACATTTTTCGGGCAAAACACTAAAGAAATGAATTCTGCATGCTTTAGTCATGCCTCGGTGGTCTCGTTGGCACATCGGATTCTTTTTATGCATAAGATATCCAGAAGAAATAAATTTTTTATGTTTTTGTCGGGCGTCGGTTGACTCGTTGGCACACCGGGTTCTTTTTATACGCAAGACATGAAATCCTGCAAAATTTGTCGGGCAAAGCACTGAAGAAATGGAATTTCGTATGCTTTTGTCGCGTCCCGGCATTCTCGTCGGGACATGGCTTTGTCGGGCGTCGGTATTGTCGTCGGCACATCACGTTCTTTTTAAACAAACACGAAATTCTGTAAATTTTGTATCGGGCGCATGCGAAAATTTAAAGTCTCGTCGGTACATCGCACAACGCAAAGATTAAAGTTCTTTACTGTCTTGTCCGGCAAAACACAAATGAAATCGAATTTTGAATGCTTTTCGGCGTCGATATTCTTGTCGGCACGTCGGGCCTTTTTATACGAAAGAAATCAAATTCTGCAAAGATTTGTCGGGCGCAAATTTTTCTGGAAATTTTGCCGGCTTTGCTTAATTCAACTTGTTCTGGGTACAGTCGTTGGAAACTTCGCTTTTTAGCGAAAGTTAAACGAAAAGCCGAGTATGTGAATTTTAATATATGAATGTACATTAAATGAACAATCGCAACTGGTGCACTACACTTAGTTTTACCCAAAATTTACTATTCTCTATTTGGAAGAACGGTGCATTATTGAGTTTTCGTTTTAGGACAGAAATTCTTGGGTTTGAAACACGTCAAAAGCCGCAAATTGTACGGAGCTATAGCTAAAAATTTCCGGGAAAAAGGCAGATTCGCCTGTGGTGCTTGGTTTAACTTGTCTTAGTACAGTCGTCGGAAGCTTCGCTTTTTACCAAAAGCTAAAATGAAAAGCCGAATATATGAACTTTAATACCAAAATATACCAAAGGAATGATCTCAACCGATGTATTACAGTCAGTTTACACACAAGTTTTGCCTGCGCCGCATTTTGTAGTATTCTTTATTCGGAAGAACGGTGTTTCATTTAGTTGGCGTTTTAGGATTGAAATTCGTGGGGGTCTGAAACACGTTAAAAGCTAAAACTTGTACGGTAGGTATAGCTAAATTATCCCGGAAAAAAGGCAGATGTTCTTGATACAGTCATTGGAAGCTTCGCTAAAGGCCAAATATGTGAACTTAAAATACAAAATTACATCAGAGGAATAATCTCAACTGATGCATTACAGTTAGTTTTAGCCCGGTTCTATTTTTTGCTGGCAGGAAATGTACGCGTTTTTTGTCGGTACACTTTTTAGTCCGTCGGCACAAACCGGACGTCCCCCCCCCCCCAAAGGTAAAAGACTAGTGACGCCCCTGACGACATCTGAGCACGGTGAGGGGAGAGGGGGGGGGGGCAACAGTGTTTAGATGACCCACGTGGGCAATTGGTAGGTCTAAACGACATCCGAGCACGGTGAGGGGAGTTGGGAGGAAGGGTCGACAATTTGTCAAGTATAGCAACCAATCCAATTGGCGATTTCGGGTGAAGGATTGCGATTGTTTTTTAACTTGGGCGGTAAGAAGGTCTACGAACCAGTTGTGCCATTTTGGGGCATAGGTCTGAGTTGTTGGTTGATTGATTTTGAGGTTGATTTTTCCGGAAATAAGAGTCTTCAATACGAATGGGTTATCCGACTAGAACAAAACTTGATAGATGGTACAGGCAGATTCCCTAGATGTTCCCTTTGTGAGTCGAAACCGCATCCGGCAACATTGGGGAAAGCTGGAGAAGGGGATTTTGTGTCCTAATTACGTTCTTGTCCAATTTTTCGTAATAAGCGTCACAGGAGGTTTTAACTCTTGTTTTTCTTAGCCAGTACTTTCAACTTTCCGCAAAGCTTTCCTTTAGCATTCCGGAAAAATTTTCTGGAAATTTGTCACGATTACCCGAGCGCAAGGGGTCTGACAGAGACCAAAAATTATTCAATTTTTGGGATCTCGTCGAAAATGTTGGTCTTGTTTTTATTGGCGGTTGTAAACATTCACCGGAAATGTGCGATCCATAAGAATTAGGTGATTGTGGCAACTTTGTATCACATGAAAATCTGCCTGATACTGGTCGTTTCCTTGTATGTCAAGGGGAGATAAAAAAATTACCTTTTTCCGTTGAGTTTTCAGGTGAAGTATAGCCCTTCTTTGGGGATGGTAGAGCGAAGCAGATCTGTAGAAGAATCCAACCACGGTGGCTATGCATGTCAGTCCAGTCGCTGTCTGAAGACCGTATCTCCATCCCATCTGACTAGAGAAAAGATGAAATTAGAATTAGCGGGCGGGACATTTCCTTAATATTTAGTCCTAGGTTGGATATACTATCGTACGTCTGCATGACGTTCACTCAACTTCGAGTCCATTGTCCTGCGTCATTTCAGAACGTTTGCGAACTTTAGGCTCAGGGTGAGACTTACGGCGTTTTTCTGCGATCCCACTAAGAGTGTGACGCTCGCAATAAGTGTTTCCCCGGTCGTCTGAGTGGCCCACAAGTTTTTGTGTGTGTTTGTGTGGCTCGGATTTGACAAATAAATGAAAACAGTGTTCGCTTTTGTTAGTGGGAAATTCAGTTTAGCGGCAAATCAGGAGGGTCCGTATTCCTTCAGACCAAGCTGACTGTGAATCATATTTGAGAGTGCAAAACCGATACATCAGATGAATTTTATTAGAGCTATATTTTGGCCATTCTTTGCAAGGGTCCCCTTCAGGCTCAACGCGCTCAAGCTTGAAATGAACTTGAATTAAACTTGAAATAAACAGTTTTTTTTACAATTTCATCTTTCAGTTTGAGCGTTTGAGCCTGAAGAGGATCTATTGCAGAATGGTAAGTTTGAAAGCCTGGAACGGCTTATTTTTATTTCAGACACCTGAAATTGACTAAAAAATATCAGGCACAGGTTTCAACTTGTGCTCGACTGTGTGGTACAGAATCGTGTTTCCGCGAACAGGCATAACATGTGTGGAACATAAATCGTCCTTGGAAAAATGCTTGTAGTGTTTTGACTACTGAAACCTGGGACTGGAGAATTCGTATTCATGTATGAAATGTTCAAGTTGGAACTCAAGTAAATTGTGTTCACTCCAGCAAACAGACGACTACTCAGGATTACAATACTCAATATTACCCATATACCAACCGTTAGGAACAGCACTATTTTTACCAATTTTACACCACTTTTTTCTACATTAATGTCACTGGGCAGTGCGTCAAAGATTGTTTATTCATCAAATATGAAACGAGAAACTACACAGAAGTGGAACGAGAATTCAAAATGATGGACTGTTTAGTAGTGGACTTATGGAACGTCCTTTTTCTGAAGTAGCCAAGTACTGAGCTACTCGATCAACGCTTAGAAAATTCCCTAGACAGTCTGTGCCCTACGCTGAAAAAATGTATGAAGACGAGCTCTGTAGCGGCCAATTGCCTATTTTTGTTAGCATTATATTAATATTTTTACTATGATCAAATCTTCACACTCGCCGACTCAAGATCAACCGAATCAGGCTCGAGTGTTGTGAGTTCTAAGACCGATCTGCCTCACATACAAGCTTCCTTCTTCGGTCTGCTTTTACTCCTTTAACAACCTTCCAGGAAAAGTTTTCACACTCACTATTTCTAGCTCCCGCAACTCCATTTCGAGGTACAAAGCCCATCTTTCTTTCCCAACTCACTCTTAACCTTAAAGCTTTATACACTGTTTTTCATCAGACCATCCTTGGGAGTTGGCAAACGAACGAAACGACAGAACGGCTGACAGTTTTACGACTTAACAGATATCTCCACTTTCGTTTGGGATCCTGAGAATCACATTTTCCGTCCCGCTGGCACAGAGGTATTCTTCTAGCTTCACTTAACATGGCCGGACCGTCCTTAACTTTCCCATTTCATTTCCAACCGTGAAGAAATCCATTTTCCCAAGATTCAATTCCTATACTCAAATCACGAAAAGAAAGGAACATCGGGCTCTCGACGAATCCCCACTAAAGCTATTTCCACATTACCTTTTTTTTCAAATCCCCGCGCCACCGAACACCTAACTGATGGATGAGATTTGCAAGTCGACTACTGGGATCGGGTTTTAAAGAGGTAATATGTCCTAGGCCTGGCATATAATGTTTCTTTATTTAGCCGAAAGACCACAGAAGATTCAAGAGGTGTATCACATCACATCCCAGAAAATAAACTGTTACACCTTAAATAAGCTGTACTAAACTTTTTGTTCGAAGCCTGAACGCTTTAAGTATATATTTACAAACTTCCATGATTTATTCGAAAGGCGTTAAAAATTCAAGACACGTGTCACATCACAGAAGATAAACTTTTTCACCTTACATACACTAAAGTAAATTTTCTGTTCAAAGTTCGAACGCCTTAAGTAGCCTACATATTTACAAACTTCCACAATTAGGTCAGGGTTTACAGATTTCAGGATACCAGATGGTGGGGTAGAAAGTTAGCGTTCTACAGCGCGGGCCCAAAGTGTTTTTGGATATCGCTCGTAACGGCGAGGGCAGCAAGACGCTTCGCTTGCAGGATATCTTGGAATATGGGGATGGCCGGCACAAGTGTTGAACCCCACAGGCAACCAGTGTGGTCTTGCTACAGTAGCATGCAAGGGCAATACTACTGCTGTATGCTACTAAGACTAACAGGTTTATATAACTGGTTTTCTTAAACAAAAATTCATTGGATGAATCATCGCCGAAGACTAACAACATTGGATAAAGGAAAAAAAAAAACCTGTCGCTCTTGACAGGACAGCTCTTTTTCTAGCTCCCAACAGAAGTAAACGTAAAGCACACCAAGTCGGCTAGTGTCCAGCCCCTCGTGAGCTAAAATAAAATAAGCCGAAAGCACAAAGAGACACAAGACAGAAGAAGGCCCTGTGGGAAAGTAGACAAGTACTTACAAACACAGATTCAGGGCTATAAGCCGAAAGGCAGGATATTTTTCTTTGTCTGTCGCCACTTTGACGACTCGAGAACGATCAAAGTGTCCAATATTCTCTACGTGGACGACAACTTTTTTCTCCCTTTTTTTTAACTAGTTATTTAAGCTTAATTGTTCACTTGCAGTACAAATTTCCGAACCAAATAGGAAGTTTTTTTTCATTCGTGGAAGGATTTTAAAACTTTACCTAATTCTCTGGGCTATACTTGACTCATACACCATCTATGAAAGAAAAGGGTTTCAGACAAAGATGTTCTCTTTACTCTGATCTTTAAGAGCCTTCATACCTGGCAGTGTTGCTTTAAGCTGAAGACCACTGATATACATCTTTAACTCTTCATAGATTAACTCCCCCTCACTCTCACAACTTGCACTGTACCGAACTGTGAGCGTAAATGACTCCCATCTCCTGGAGCTTTGCCTCCGACTTGATTTCGTTCTTTGCAATACGAGCACATTATCCCTTTTTCTTCTCTTTTATCCCCAAACCACTCATGCCTTCACACTATCTTACAGGCTAAACATCTTTTGATTGAAGAGGTAGCTTACGACTTCTCTACTTGTTACTTAATTTGATAAGCCACTCGGCTGGAGACACAAAGAAAAGTGCCCCAGCAACAAGCAACAAGGGGCAAAAACTCGTGTCACTATTTCAGCCAACTGGTTGTATGGCTGGGCCTCTGGCTAGGATTATAACTCAGGGCCCAACATCTATCCTAGTTCAAAATCAATTACTTTAAAGCAAAACTGAAAAGCTAAACAAACAGTGGTTAGGATAATTGTTTACCGTTACCTATTGATTTCAAAAATCTAGTCAATCAATCAATCAAGTAGTCGAATTGTAATTTTTCACAAAGTATGGTACTAAGGACTTGAGAAATCTCTCTGACGAGGCAGCTGGGGGTATTTTTTAGCAGCTGATCCGATTTTTTCGAAGATCGCGTTTTTTGCTCGTGATATGGGATCCGAAAGTCTGGTAGAATTTCTCTGTAGTGCTCGGAATACAATAGTGACATCCGACATTTCATCAGTAGCTGATGTCTACGCTTGTAAGTGACGTTAGGTCCCATTTTGAAAGGCAGGACTCATAGTCAGTGTAGCCTGTACCTAGTGCCTCAGATGTCCCATTTTAAGTCCGGACCGGATCCGTTGACTGCGGGGCGGGAGAGTCGGAGGGGGGAACCGGAAACCTTGTGACACGCTTAGAGTGGAGCGATCGGGATGAAACTTGGTGGGAAGAAAAAGCACGAGCCCTAGGTAAATCATTAACAGAACTGAACCAGATTTGTGCGCTGCAGTGGAGGAAGTTAGGGAGGGATTTCCGGAATTGCGGTGATCCGGAGTTAAGCTAGGTACTTCCAGGCGGGCTTCCGACGGAACTTGGCAGGCATCACGAGATTAACGCGGAAACGGTCAGTTCCCCGATCCGACCATCGTGAGGAGAGTGGAGAGAGGGGAATCCGGAATCCGGATTCTATTCCATCTCAATTAAAGCGTATGAAAAGATTTCCAGTTCCCCTCCACCCCTCTCCCCTCCACCACATTCGTCGGTTCCGGTCCGGACTTGAAACGGGACATCTGAGACAGGAGGTATCACCCGGTCGAAAGTTATACAGGCCTCAAGATTCCGGATTCCAGATTCCCCCTCTCTCCACTTTCCACAGGATGGTAGGAAGGTGGAACTGACTATTTTCACGTTAATATGGTGCTGCCTGCCAAGATGCATCGTCCAAGCCCGCCTGGAAGTACCTAGCTTATCTCCGAATCACCGCAATTCCGGAAATCCCACTCTAACTCCCCCCACTGCAGCGCCCAAATCTGGTTCAGTTCTGTCTATGATTTACCTAGGGCTCGTGCTTGTTCGTGCTTGAGTGAGGGGGAGTTAATCTATGAAGAGTTAAAGATGTATATCAGTGGTCTTCAGCTTAAAGCAACACTGCCAGGTATGAAGGCTCTTAAAGATCAGAGTAAAGAGAACATCTTTGTCTGAAACCCTTTTCTTTCATAGATGGTGTATGAGTCAAGTATAGCCCAGAGAATTAGGTAAAGTTTTAAAATCCTTCCACGAATGAAACAAAACTTCCTATTTGGTTTGGAAATTTGTACTGCAAGTGAACAATTAAGCTTAAATAACTAGTTAAAAAAAAGGGAGAAGAAAGTTGTCGTCCACGTAGAGAATATTGGACACTTTGATCGTTCTCGAGTCGTCAAAGTGGCGACAGACAAAGAAAAATATCCTGCCTTTCGACTTATAGCCCTGAATCTGTGTTTGTAAGTACTTGTCTACTTTTCCACAGGGCCTTCTTCTGTCTTGTGTCTCTTTGTGCTTTCGGCTTATTTTATTTTAGCTCACGAGGGGCTGGACACTAGCCGACTTGGTGTGCTTTACGTTTACTTCTGTTGGGAGCTAGAAAAAGAGCTGTCCTGTCAAGAGCGACAGGTTTTTTTTTTCCTTTATCCAATGTTGTTAGTCTTCGGCGATGATTCATCCAATGAATTTTTGTTTAAGAAAACCAGTTATATAAACCTGTCAGTCTTAGTAGCATACAGCAGTAGTATTGCCCTTGCATGCTACTGTAGCAAGACCACACTGGTTGCCTGTGGGGTTCAACACTTGTGCCGGCCATCCCCATATTCCAAGATATCCTGCAAGCGAAGCTAAAATTACGGATTCCTCCCCCCCCCCCGCTCCCCCACGTTCTTTGGATCGGGCAAGTGACTCTTTCCAAGTTAATCTGGTTGGGTCCCAGATACGCTGCCAAGTTTCATCGTTCTAGCACATCTGGGAGCACCCTAGCTCGCAATCGTGGTACCGACAGACAGACAGACGGAATTGCAGCCACATAAAAACATGCTGATCTGATAAGACTACGCTGTCAGTATCGTTGGGGAATGTATGAACTGCAAAATTACGGTTTTCCTTAAACCGGCGAAGTTCCATCAGAATAGTTTTGGGGCAGTTAAAAATTCACATTGTCTTCTCACAAACAACCCTTTTGTGATCATCAGTCAGGAAAATAATGATTAGAGGGAGTGAACCACCAGTAGGTTTCAGTTGTATACCACAGGAGAAATCTTTTGACTACCACATAATAGCACAAAAGGAAGGTTTTTACTGGTGTTATTTTTTAGCGATCGAAACTAATCGCATAAACAGCTGGAAACTCATTCTCAGTTTTCCACCATTGCAAAACCCCATACTTAAAATCAGACATAATAATTTCTGCTTAAAGGAGTTAGTTCAGAAGCATTATCGCATTGCAAGGTTTAAGGTTATCTTTATACAAACACATATATCTTTAACACTTTCGCTGCTGAGAGCAGAGCTCGAGCGCACACGATAAAAATAAAAACCAAAAATTCAATGTGCAGATCACACATTGTAGTCATGTTTATTTACATTGTTTTGTTTAGTGTTTTAATGTGTAGTTTACTTTGTCTATTTTTATCATACTCCGCTGTTATCGAAAAAGCGGGACACAGATAAATATATAAATAAAAAAATAAAAACATTCAAGACACTAACAAACCAGGATTCGGTCTGACCGTGAGATAATTTAGAGGCGCGATCAAGAAGCACATTCCTGGGAGCTCTCGAAGTAGCATCACAAGCATGAATACCATAGAGAAAGGCAACTAGATAGCGTCCCCAAGTTCCCCAACAAGATAGCTTCAAGGGGTGTTGTTTATCTCATTACATTTGTGTTATGTAGTCTATGTAGTACAAATAAATGAATGAATGAATGATTTAAATTGCCTGGGCAACGAAGTGTTGCAGTGTCCTGAGCAATACCTTGGGTTATTTTCATCGATATCGATTTAGCGCTGAAGTGTTGATACTTTCAAAACCTTTAAAATGATATGTTCCAAGAAACATTGTTTTAGGAATTCGAAAAACGTCGGTGACCGGATACCTATGACTTCGTAAAATTTGTCCGTCCGTCAATTTGTCTCCGAATTATATTTATTATTTTGTTATGGCAACTGCAGCCTCTAGACTCTCTCAAGTGCAAAATACCTATCGTAATACCGCCTGTCGGTCTATCGGTTCGGGCGGTCTGTCCCACGATTCCGAGTTAGGGTATTCCAGATGTGCTAGGACGATGAAACTTGGCAGGCGTAACAGGGACCCGACCAAACTAACTTGGAAATAATCAGTTTCCCGATCCAACCATTTGGGAGGGGGGAGGGGAAATCCGGAAAGAGTTAAGCGTGACTTTCGAAAGGGTGACGGATTCGAATGAAACTTAATAACTGAATGGAAGACATTTCTCGTGTCCCATTTAAGATCTGGACTGGATTTAACAGCCGTGTGGGAACTGGGGGGGGGGGGGGGGTATCTCTTGGAACGGATAGATCGGAGTGAACGTTGCTGGGAAGAACAAGCATCTGCTCTAGATAAGTCTTTTACCCAATCGGACTGGAACCCGGACACTTTGGGAGGGGGGGGGGGGGGCGAGAATACTTTTGTGTGTACCAAACAATACATTCTCGTGATTTCCAGGGACTCTTGATCATTCTTATATCAAGGGTTTAATGGCCGATTCCTACTTTCATCCTATGAACCAGCCTTGCAAGCAGGGTCGTCACTATGAGGGGGGGGGGGGGTGACCACCTCCTCAAAGGTCTTGAGAAAGTACTTTCGTCGGGCGAAGCACTGCGAAAGTTCAGTTGTTTGTCGATGCAGAGCACCAGCAAACACAGACGGGTGTCGGTCGACTCGTCGGCACGTCAGGTGTTTTTATGGCACTTGAGCTTACTCAAGTGCCATATAGCGATTGTAATTTCTGTCCGTCAGTCGGTCTGTCGGTCCCGGTTTTGCTAGTTCGGGCACTTCCAGATAAGCTAGGACGATGAAACTTGGCAGGCATATCAGGAGCTGGACCAGATTAAATTAGAAATTGTCGCTTCCTCGATCCGACCATCTGGAGGGGAGTGGAGGGAGGGGGAATCCAGAAAAAATTGGAAAAATTAGATATTTTTAGCTTACGAACGGGTGATCGGATCTTAATGAAACTTGATATATCGAAGGACTTCGTGTCTCAGACCCTCCATTTTAAATCCAGACCGGATCCGGTGACACTGGGGGGAGCTGGAGGGGGAAACCGGAAATCTTGGAAAACACTTAGAGTGGAGGGATCCGGATGAAACTTTGTGGAAAGTACAAGCAAAAGTCCTAGATGCGTGACTGATATAACCGGAACGGATCCGCTCACTTTGGGGGAGTTGGGGGGGGGGGAGAAGTCCGAATTTGTAGTGATCCCGCGAGTTCCGTGCTTCCTGATGTGCTGGGACGATGGAAATTGACAGGCATGTCTGGGACCCGACCAGATTAAATAGGAAATCGTCAATTCCCCGATTCGACCATCTGGGGGGGGGGAGTGGAGGGAGGATGAAGCCAAAATTTGAGGTATTTGCGAACGGGAGATCGGATCTTGATGAAAATTGATATTTAGGATGACCTCGTGTCTCAGACATCTCACTTTAAATCCGGGCCGGATCCGATGACACTGGGGGGAGTTGGAGGAGGGAACCGGAAATTTTGAGAAACGCTTAAAGTGGAGGGATCGGGATGAAACTTGGTGGGAAAAACAAGCACAGGTCCTAGACACGTCATTGACATAACAGGACCGGATTTGGGCACTGTGGGGGAGTTGGGGTGGGGGTCCGGATTTCTAGCGATCCCGCGAGTTCGGCATACTTCCTGATGTCCTAGGGCGATGAAACTTGGCAGGTATGTCAAGGATCCGAACAGATTGACTTGAGAACAGTCGTTTCCCCGACCCGACCATCGTGGGGGGAGTTGGTGGATGGGGAGTCCGGAATCTAGTGGCGTGCATAACTTTTAAACGGGTGATCGGATTTGAATGAAACTTGTCTGGTGAGTTATCGCCTCGGACGTTCAGTGTCACGTCCGGGTCGGGTCCGATACCTGTGGAGATGGGGGGGGGGTGGAAAACTCAAGAAAGTCTAAAAGCAGAGGGATTGGGACGAAACTTAATGGATGGAACAAGCATTAGGCCTAGATGAAATTGACGGAGCCAGATGGTTTCGGGGCTCTGTGGGGGGAGTTGGAGGGGGTTTCCTGGAATTCTGGTAGTCGTGAGTTAGAATAGTTCCAGATGTAACACGACAACGAAATTTTGCAGGCATATTAGCGACCCGAATTATCTTGACTTAAGAACCTGACACAACATACCCCCGGAAACTTCCGTTCCTAGATCCGAGCATTTTTTGGGGAGCAAGAGAAGAGAAATATGGAAATTGACTTCTATAAATTGCGAACGAGTGGTCTGATTCGAGTGAAACTTCATGGGTGATACGAATCGATGGCCTCGACATGTAAAACATGCGTTCGAACCATATACGACCACGATTAGGGGAATTGGGGGTGGGGGGACTTTTGACATGCACAAAAACCAAACGGATGGACCGAATGAGATGCAATTCGACAGTGCCGAGTTTATGCGGCATAGATTTGTTATTTGGCCTCCGGGCCGGATTCGGCCAAGGTAGGGGGGGGGGGGGTACTGCAAACTTGCAGATAGGCTATGCTCCAATTTCAGTCAAACTTGATGGACAGGAACAGGAAATTAAGAGATTGGGCCCGAACCGGCTCCGACAACGTTGGTGGGAGGGGGGGGGGGGTACCGGAACTTTCCAAAAATGCTCAGATTCGAGTGAAACTTGATAGATGGTATAAACAAAGATGCTTTAGGTGGTCGATTTTTTTTTTATTCCGAACCAGATTCGGCCACGGTAGGTGGAAATAGAGTGAGTACCGGAAATCGTGTAGCACGTCTAGGGATCAAGCAAATGGATTTATTGGGAACAGTCATGTGCATTTGCTACAGACAATCGAGACGATGCCGGAACTGCTCAGAAATGAGTGAAACTAAATATCCTATTTCTATTTCCGAACCGCATTTTTGGATGGCGGGTTTATTTTGTGACGTTCTCATCTACTTTCTTGTACAGCCTACTCGTACAAGTGCCATATGAGCTCGTAGCTCTTGTTTTCATACGCAAGGAATAAAATCCTGCAAACATTTGTCGGGCAAAACACAGAAGAAATATAATTTTTAATGCTTTTATCGGGTCTCGGTATTCTCGTTGGGAGATCGAATTCTTTTTACACACAAGGAATACAGAAGAAATAAAATTTCGTAGCGCCCGGGAAGTTCAAGTTTCTTCGGCAACCCCCTTTTTTCTACACGTAAGAAATCAAGTTGTGTTCAGTCTAGTAAAGGCAAGATACAGAAGAAATCAAATGCCGTATGGGTTTGTCGGGCGTCGGTATTCTTGTCGACACTACGGGTTCTGTTACGTTTATTCTGTCCACGTTTATTGGGCGCATCCAGTTAAGTTTCGTCGGCACATCGGCTTCTATTTATACGTAAGAAATAAAGATCTTTACAGCTAGTCAGGCAAAACAAGGGAGAAATCGAATTCTGAATAATTCTGTCTGGCGTCGGTATTCTTGTCGACACTTCGGGTTCTGTTACGTTTATTCTGTACACGTTTATTGGGCGCATCCAGTTTAAGTTTCGTCAGCACATCGGCTTCTATTTACACGTAAGAAATAAAGATCTTTACAGCCTGTCAGGCAAAACACGGGAGAAATCGAATTCTGAATAATTCTGTCGGGCGTCGGTACTCTTGTCGACACTTCGGGTTCTGTTACGTTTATTCTGTACACGTTTATTGGGCGCATCCAGTTTAAGTTTCGTCAGCACATCGGCTTCTATTTACACGTAAGAAATCGAATTCTGAATAATTCTGTCGGGCGTCGGTACTCTTGTCGACACTTCGGGTTCTGTTACGTTTATTCTGTACACGTTTATTGGGCGCATCCAGTTAAGTTTCGTCGGCACATCGGCTTCTATTTACACGTAAGAAATAAAGATCTTTACAGCCACTCAGGCAAAACACGGGAGAAATCGAATTCTGAATAATTCTGTCTGGCGTCGGTATTCTTGTCGACACTTCGGGTTCTGTTACGTTTATTCTGTACACGTTTATTGGGCGCATCCAGTTTAAGTTTCGTCAGCACATCGGCTTCTATTTACACGTAAGAAATAAAGATCTTTACAGCCTGTCAGTCAAAACACGGGAGAAATCGAATTCTGAATAATTCTGTCGGGCGTCGGTACTCTTGCCGACACTTCGGGTTCTGTTACGTTTATTCTGTACACGTTTATTGGGCGCATCCAGTTTAAGTTTCGTCAGCACATCGGCTTTTATTTACACGTAAGAAATAAAGATCTTTACAGCCTGTCAGGCAAAACACGGGAGAAATCGAATTCTGAATAATTCTGTCGGGCGTCGGTACTCTTGTCGACACTTCGGGTTCTGTTACGTTTATTCTGTACACGTTTATTGGGCGCATCCAGTTTAAGTTTCGTCAGCACATCGGCTTCTATTTACACGTAAGAAATAAAGATCTTTACAGCCTGTCAGGCAAAACACGGGAGAAATCGAATTCTGAATAATTCTGTCGGGCGTCGGTACTCTTGTCGACACTTCGGGTTCTGTTACGTTTATTCTGTACACGTTTATTGGGCGCATCCAGTTTAAGTTTCGTCAGCACATCGGCTTCTATTTACACGTAAGAAATAAAGATCTTTACAGCCTGTCAGTCAAAACACGGGAGAAATCGAATTCTGAATAATTCTGTCGGGCGTCGGTACTCTTGTCGACACTTCGGGTTCTGTTACGTTTATTCTGTACACGTTTATTGGGCGCATCCAGTTTAAGTTTCGTCAGCACATCGGCTTCTATTTACACGTAAGAAATAAAGATCTTTACAGCCTGTCAGGCAAAACACGGGAAAAATCGAATTCTGAATAATTCTGTCTGGCGTCCGTATTCTTGTCGGCATGTCGGATTCTTTTTTAATTTGACGAAATCAAGCAATTTTGTAGTATTCTGTATTTGGAAGAATTATGTTTCATTTAGTTGGTATTAAGGATCTACGTTCTTGGAGGTTTCAAACACGTTTAAAGCTAGAGCTTGTATGGTAGGTATGGCAAAACTTTTCCGGAAAAAAGGCAGATTAGAAAAATTTCGCATGCGGCGCTTACTTCAACTTTCTCTGGGTACTGTCGTCGTAAATCTCGCTTTTTTTTAGCGAAAGATGAAATGAAAAGCTAAATATAATATGCGAAATTACTTTTATATACGAATTAAATTAAAGGAATAATCTCAAGTGATGTCTTACAGTTAGTTTAAACCGGTTCTATTACGCTGGCGGGAAACGTACGACGTTGCTGCGACATATTTGGCGGCACATTTCTTAGTCCGTCGGCACAAAGCGGACGTCCCCCCGCCCCAAAGATAAAAGGCTAGTGATGCCCCTCCTTACAAGTGGCATGCTCTTGTTTAGTGTGTAGACCACAATGAGGAAGTTGCCGATCCCTCGAAAATTTAAAATGCTATATTCAGCTATATAAATCGATCAGCTAATCAAGGGCTATAGTTCAGCATTGGAAAAACAACAGCTAGGAGCTCGTATGGCACTTGATACGAGTAGGTGGTACACGAAAGAAGATGCGAACGTCACAAAATACCCTGACATCCAAAAATACGAATCAGCCCCAGAAATACGATATCTAGTTTCACTCAAGTCTGAGCGTTACCGACATCGCCTCGGATCATCTAGGGCAAATGAGTATTATACCTTCCAAGTATCAACACGATTGCCACACGATTTCTGGTACACACTCCAACTTCCCCTACCGTGGCCGAACCTGGGTCAGACTCCTAAATGGATTACATGAAGCATTTTCTCTTACCGTCTATTCAGTTTCATTCAAATCTGAGCGTTTTTGGGGAACTTTAGGTAACTCTCCCGTCTCCCCCACCGTGATCGGATCCAGTTCGAACCCTAAAATACGTCGTCTAGGGCATGTGATCTGGCTACACTCCAAGTTTCATTCGTATAGCTCCACTTTTTTACCCTTATGCGAGCCACATCATTTCCGGGACTCCCCTTCCAACTCCTCTTGCCGTGGCTGAATACGACTCAGACACCTAAAAGTTGCATATCTGATATGTCCTACACCCGTTCATTAGGTTGGACTAGAATCGGAGCACCGCCTATCTGAAAATTTCGGAATTCCGCTTCACCCCTTCCCCTCCCCTATACCCTGGCCGGATTCGATTCAGACGCCAAATAACAAATCAAGGCCGCATAAACTCGGTACTGTCCAGCTTGCATTCCTTTCTGTCCATCGGGTTGATTTTTGTGGATGTTAAAAAGTTCTCCTTCCCCCCTCTAATTCTCCCAACCGTGGCCAGATCTATGGTTCGGACGCATGTTTTGCTTGTCTAGGTGATTAGTTCTTATCACCGACAAAGTTTCACTCGAATCGGCCCACCTGTTCGCAGCTTACGGAAGCCACTGATTTCCGCATTCCCCTTCCCTCAACTCCACAAAGATGGTCGGATCCAGGAAAACGAGTTCTCCTAGGGCATTATATCTGGTCCTTAAGTCACTAATACGCCTGCAAAGTTTCATCGGTCCTTAGAATATCTGGAACTATCCTAACTCGCGATCACCGGTATGCCGGGAAACAGCCTCCAGCTCCCCCATAGAGCTCCGATTCGATCTGGTTTTGTCAGTTATGTATCCAGGTCTAATGCTTTTTCTTCCCACCAAGTTCCATCCCAATCCCTCGACTCTAAGCGTTTCACGAGATTTCTGCCGCCCAACTCCCCCCCCCCCCCCCCCCCTCGCCCCACAGGCATCGGATCAAATTAGTACTTGACGTGGAACATTTGAGACGGTAGCTCTTTCCACTTCCCAAGTTTCATTCAATTCCGACAACCCGCTCAAAAGTTATGCATGCCACTAAATCCGGGCTCCCCATCCCTCCACTCCCCCCGTGACGGTTGGATCGGGGAAACGACTATTCTTAAGTCAGCCTGTTCGGGTCCCTGACAGTCTTCCCAAGTTTCATCATCCTAGCACATTAGGAAGTACCGAACTCGCGGGATTACCAGATTCCAGAGCCCCCCCCCCCAACTACCCACAGTGCCTGAATCTGGTCCGGTTATGTCAACGATGTATTTAGGACTTGTGTTTGGTCTTCTCACCAAATTTTATCCCGATCCCTCCACTCTCAGCGTTTCCCAAGATTTCCCGCTCCCCCCAAAGTCACCGGATCCGGTCCAAATTTGAGATCGGTCGTCTGAGACACGGAGTCTTTCCAAATATCAAGTTTCATTAAGATCCGATTAACCATTCAAAAGTTATAAATACCTCAAGATTCTGAATTCCCCCTCCCTCCACTCCCCCTACGATGCTCGGATCGTGGAACTGATTATTTCCGACTTATTGTTTTGAGGTCCCTGCCATGCCTGCCAAGTTTCATCATCCTAGCTTATGTGGAAGTGCCCGAACTAGCAAAACCCGGACAGACTGACCGACAGACCGACGGACGGACAGAAAAGGCGATCGCTATATGGCACTTGGCTGAAGGGCAAGTGCCATAATAACTCTATCTCTTTACGTTCAAAACTTTATTTCTTGCCGTAGGCCAACTTTCTAATATCATCACTTAGGAAGGAGCAAAGGAAAACGCTCCAGTTTCTTTAGTGATGAGAGAAGTAGAGTTTAGCTGGCACATGTAATACCACTTTTCTAACTTAATCCCAACTACAGAAAGTGGAACGAGAAACTGGACAGAAATTACGAACCGAAATGGCTAGTAACAGTAGACGGCAGCATTTTCGGACCCGTGGAAAAAACTCCCTTTTTATTTCTTTACATTCTTCTATTTATTATCCTGGAATATTTTGGCAATGGAGCAAAGGAATTATCGCAAATCATAAACACTTTTCAAACAGTCCACTTTCAACTTGAAACTATTGCCTGCCTGCTATGCCAGAACGGAGCTTTCCATTCGAAAGCAGAAGCATGCTTTGAAGAAACGAAATCTTGGCGGCATAGCCTGGCACAGTCCTCTGGAGATTAAGAACAAGTAATCACAAGAACTTCCGTATCCCCATCTCTGTAATACGACCATGCGTAATCGAATATATTCTCGTTACCCTGCCCGATGTAAATGGTCAGGGTATCGGAGGGTAGGAACTACGAGGAACATCATAATTCGTTACCTCTACCAACAGCTATGTTGCAGTACAGCCCCGGAAAGAAATTTCCTACGAACGCCGTGTGAGTCGTCCTTTACAGCAGATTGGTTGTCTACCATTGTGACGTCACGTGTGACGCCATGCAGGTCGGGTCCTCTATGGTTTTTAATCTGGTATGCGCAGCAAGTAGGTAGACGGGTAGCAACTTAAAGCTTAGCATGTACCTGTGGCTCCACTTTGTTTTATCGGGGTATCCACAGTCGCTGCATGGAACCAAAGAGGTTCTATTGGATTATTGGGATCCTAAAATTTAAGTGGAGGGATACCTATGACTTCGTAAAACTTGTCCGTCTGTCGGCCCGATAAATCTCGACGGGAATAAGATGTTTTGATGAAAGTTGGTGTGAGGATTCTTTTTTTCAAAAGACACATCAAGTCGTAGTATGGGTTCTGCAGCCCTACAATTATGGGTGGGGGAAGGGGTTCAAATCAAGTGGTGAACAAAGTAATGTTTAACAGCTAATGAAATGACCGATTTATGGGCAAGAAGACATGTTGAATACGTATATGAAAACTATTTTTTCACCGGACAAATAGTTCACCCGGGATCTGGACAAAACCTGAAATTTGTTAAAAGTAAAAGTTTTATTTGAAGTTTATTAGAAGTTCGAATAAGGGGTAAGAAGACATGCTGAATCCTTACAAGACAATCATTTTCCACCCGGACATACTAGTTCGCCTGGAATCCGCCCGAAACCGGAAAATTTATAAGTAAGTAAAAGTGAAGTCAAAGTTTTATCTGAAGTTGATTAGAGGTTCGATGTATTGGTAAGGAGGCATGCTGAATTCGTATATGAAATTTTGTTTCTCGCCGGACAAACGGTTGGCCCGGAATCCGGCCAAAACGGAAAATTAGGTAAAAGTAAAAGTTTTGACTGGAGCTGTTTAGAGGTTCGATGTAGGGGTAAAGAGAAATACTGAACCCGTTTTTCAGATTCAGTTTTTTGCCAGACAAGTCGTCCGGAATCCGACCGAAGCCTGAAATTTGGCAGAAGTAAGGCAGGAAGTTTGATCAATTTCGTCAAAGTAGATATGTCGTAAACGCACAAGCTGAATCCATATCCGAACTTGGTTTTCTCAGATGATCAGCCACTGGCCTTAATATGTTTCTAAATTTTAATATTAAAAGTGTTTAAGGAGTCCGGCGAAGGCCGGATTTCTACAAGACCCAACTGTCAGGATCAAGTAGTAAATTTCTGGGATCCCACCGAAACCTTTGGTCTTAGATGTTCGTTCACCCCAAGCTGACTGCGAATCATATTTGACGGTGCAAAACGGATAAGTCAGCTACATTTTATTAGAGCTGTATTTCGGCCCTTCTTGGTAAGGGTCCTCTTCAGGCTAAAGCCGCTCAAGCTCGAAAATGAACTTATGGACAAACAATTAAGATTCTTTCTTAAATATCTGATTTTGTGAACTTTGTGAACTGGAGTTAAAGCTGTGGCTGTGATCTCATTCTGGACACGGCTGCTGTTTTTGCTGTTCGATTGAGTCGTCGAAAGTGTAGAGATTCTTCTACCTTTTAGTCTTGAAGCTGAAGTTGAAGTTTTGGTTCTCTTCTTCTTCTTTCCAGCTACTGTTGGCGGCATGTATGGGCGATTTGAAGTCCAGTACTTTGGTGGTAGATGTTCCTTCAGCCCAAGCTGACTGCCAATCAAATTTGACGGTGCAAAACGGATAAGTTAGCTACATTGGTCTTATTTGCCATTGTTAACATAGACTACAAGAATCCACACAGTGTAGGCTTTGGATCGAGGTAAAGCAAAAGACATCCTTTTTGGCCCCAGGCAAGAGTTCTACGAAGCTTTCCAAAATGTATTATCATATTAATCAATCTGTCCTGTCTCAAGGCTTTCCGCAAAAGCCTCCCTTACCATGTCCTAGCACTACCCAGAAATCAGCGAAAAGAAAAAAAAAAGGACAGAATAATAAGAACGTGTCAGATTTTTATGGATTTATTTTTATTTTTAGAAATTTGAAATTACTGCAATAAAACAAAAATGCATTTCCGCAAGTTCGACTGGTGGGTCGACCGTGTGAGAAATAATCCAATTTCCGCGACAAACACTCAAAATTGGCACACAAATGTGCAGCGGAAAAAGCGGAAAAAACTTGTGAATAATAAGCTCACCTTAGGCCTTGTCTGAAGAAAATCGAGAATAATACAATTCCGATTCCCGTTCCAACTTGAAGCACGATCTCCACGAAATTCCTCTTCCTTTTGAAGTACTGACCGGTCATTAAACACGCCGATTCTCTGACCATACAGATACCAATGCCAAGGATGATGCCATAGCTATAAGAAGTACATCATTGTTAGAAGAAGAAGAACAACCCAAAGAAATCACTGTTACAAAGGTAGATTACTACCAGGGAAGGCTAGGAAAAACATGACAGTTGGAAGGGTGCGATCTGCGTGTCCAAGTCAGGAAACATGGATGTACACTCCAACCTGACTGAAGAAAAAGCACGGGGAAGTCCCAACAGATTCTCCCACTGGGGGAAATGGTATGCTGCAAGAAAATAGAGTAGGAGAACAAAACGTCAAATACACATAAGGCGTAATCTCGCCGTTCCCCGAGGACTCCTCGGGGAATCGAAGGGAACGGCGAGAATAGAGGGAGTCACTCCACTCGGACTCCGCGTACAGAAACAGCGAGAACACAGGGACTGCTTCCAAAATGGATTTTGCTCAAAAAAAAATATGCTGTTGACGAAATTAGTCTGGATCCGCTTTATTATTGGTTTTGTTTATTCTGATTGCTTTTAATTAATTTTACATTGCACTAAAACCAGCGAAAACTGATTCCCCTCCGAGTCTGAAAGGGAGTCCTTTCTGATGATGGTGATGGTAATCGGAATATTCCCCGTCCGTGGGGACTCGCGAGAATACGGGGAGTGACTCCCCGGGACAAAAAAAAACGCGGGGACTCCTCAAGTGGAGTCCTCGGGGAACGGCGAGAATACGCCAATAAGAAGAGAGCAGAAAACTGAACAAAACGGTGCTATCTGGACCAAGACAAACACAATACCGTCTTAACCCATTCTTTATTTGCAGTACTTATGCTTAGTTGAGCTTTATTTATTTTCACAAAAATCAATAAACTCTGAAACTCAAAATTTAACCCACAGTGGTTTGATTGCAGCTGATTTTTGGGATCCCAAAACGTAAGTGAGGGATACCTCTGACATCGCAGAAGTTGTCCATCTGTCCGTCCGTCCGTCCG
This sequence comes from Branchinecta lynchi, assembly GCA_023053575.1. Taxonomy (NCBI): domain Eukaryota; kingdom Metazoa; phylum Arthropoda; class Branchiopoda; order Anostraca; family Branchinectidae; genus Branchinecta; species Branchinecta lynchi. The sequence goes on from JAKZAP010000002.1 coordinate 22,810,806, forward strand.
TCTGTTAGCACGATAACTCTCGAAGGGGCTGAGAAATTTTGATCACACTTGGCACGAGGACCTTTTAGGTCAAAGTATAGGTCAAGTTCGAAGATGGGCTATGTAGCTCTATATTTAGGGGTGGGGGAGGGGTTTGAAATAAGAGGTAACAAAAAATATTTTTTAAAAGCTAATGAAATAGTTGAATTAGGGGTAAGGAGACACTGAATCCGAATATGAGATTTATTTTCTCGCCGGACAAATAGTTCACCCGAAATCCGGCGAAAACCGAAATAATTGGGAAAATTAAAACTTTAATATCAAGTTGATTGGAGGTGCTATTTGGAGGCAATAAAACGTACTGAGTCCGAATATGAAAATTATTTTCTCGCTGGACAATTAGTTCGGCCGGAATCCGGCAAAAAACGGAGAATTCATTTAAAGTAAAAGTTTTATTTAAATTTGATAAGATGTTCGATTTGCGGGTAAGAAGACATGCTGAATTCGCATATGACAATCATTTTCTCGCCGGACGTATAGATCACTCGGAATCTGGCTGAAACCGGAAAATTTGTTAAAAGTAAAAGTTTAATCTGACTTTGATTATAGAATGGATGCAGGGGTAAGGAGACATGCTGAATTCGTTTTTGAGCTTTATTCTTTCGCCGGAAACTGGAAATTTGGCAGAAGTAAGGCAGGAAGTTTTGATCTCCTTCGTCAAAACAGATATGACTCAACACACATGCTGAATCAATATCTGAACTTGGTTTTCTCGTATGATTAGCTATTTGGCCTTAATCTATTTCTAAATTTTAATAGTAAAAGTGTTCAAGGAGTCTGGTGAAGGCTGGACCTGGCGACGACAAGACCCAATTGTCTGGATCAAATTTGAACTTTTGGGATCCCATCGAAACCTTTGGTCTTGTTATTCTTTAACTTCCAGCATGAAATACTCACGATATAAAATTATTCCTCTTGGAAATAATCACCTGAGTATGGAAAGTTAATTGAATGTTATAGTTAAAGTAGAAGAAAGCGAAAGAATTACCGACACCTTATCTACTCCTGCTTTAAAGCTCAACAACGCTTAGAAGACCAGACGAGTCTATTTCCATCCGGCAAGCACGAATCAAGACAGGCCTGTTCTTGCCATTATCCAATTTCACTTTCGAAATCCTTTCTACTTGCTAGACCTTAGCGCATTCCCTAACTTTCTCCATGCCGGACTTACGTCCATGTTGGCCTTTACGTCCGATCTTTAATATTAGTTCTATTTTTGCAGATACCATGGTATCTGATACCACCGTCAAAAGGCGTTTTTGCAGTTATCGTGGACGTTAGTATCTGATACCACGGTCAAAAGGCGTGTTTTACCAGGTATATTTCTTACCGTTTTGATCAGATACCGGGGTAACTGCAAAAACGGCTAATTGCAGATCCAATTACTGTGGTAACAGATACCATGGTATCTGCAGTATCTCTAATTAAGCTAGCCCCTCCCACACATTCGTCTTCTTCTATGCCGGACCGTTGAAACGTCAATTTTTACCCTTTCCTTCTACCCATTAGGCGGAGCATTTCTCCTGCCTCTTCTCGAAAACACCTAATCCCCAAGTATTCCTTTTGACCAGTCGTGTTTCAAAGGAACTTGATCCTCAAATACTTCCAGCTTTCAAGCTAGACATAAGCCTGAATATATTCGTACTCATCAGCTAGTCTGGCGCAAATTTGCATAATGTTTTGAATCGTTTTCACCATTCACCGGTATTCTACCAAGGAAATGAATTTTTAATGCTCCTTGCCTCTCAGACCAGGAGTCACTGACAGGGTTGCCAACCTGCGAAAATGAAGGAAACGGAAGAAGATAGAATATGAAGAATGACTCAAAGAAACCGCTGTTATTCCAGGGAAGGTAGGAAAACATGACAGTTGGAAAGGTGAGAGTTATGCATCCAAGTCAAAAAGGATGCGCACTCCAGCCTGATAGCAGAATAAGTAAGGGGGAATTCCTCAGGGGATGAGCCATATTAAGGCGAATAAAGTAGGACGTGCGCAGAATATTTCGTTATAAATAAAAAGCATCTAGGTGGTCTGTTTGTGGCTGTAGGCCCGTGAATTTTGGTCGTCTTTAAAACATTTAGTGTCATTCCTACTAATGTTTAATTTAGTTTGGTTTCGTTCTTTTTCTTTCTTTCTTTCCTTAAAAGAGTTGAAATTTGCAACGTCTAGGTCACCCTCATCCATCTATCCAAGTTGTCAGTCCGAACCCGGACTCGATGTGAGGCTCATCTGGTGGCATCTCTACTGGGCAAACTTAAACAGATCTTAGCAAGAAAATCAAACGAAAAGAAAAACATTTAGCTTGTATATCAATAACAAGAGCTACGAGCTCATATGGCACTTGTTACGAGTAAGCACGGCTCGGTTATGTCAATGATATATCTAGTGTTTGCTAGGTGTATTCCCACCAAGTTTCATCTCGTTCCCTCCACTCATAGCGTTTTACAATATTTCCGGTTCTCCCCTCCAGCTCCCCCCAAAAGTCACCGGATCCGGTCCGGATTTTAAGTGGGTCGTCTGAGGCATGAGGTCTTTCCAAATATCAAGTTTCATCGAGATCCGGTCACCCGTTTAAAAGTTATAAATACCTCAAGATTCCGGATTCCCCCTCCCTCCACTCCCCCGACAGTGCCCGAATCGGCTCGGTCATGTCAATGATGTATCTAGTGTTTGCTAGGTGTCTTCCCACCAAGTTTCATCTCGATCCCTCCACTCATAGCGTTTCCCAAGATTTCCGGTTGCCCCCTTCAGCTCCCCCCAAAAGTCACCGGATCCGGTCCGGATGTTAAGTGGGTCGTCTGAGGCATGAGGTCGTTCCAAATATCAAGTTTCATCGAGATCCGGTCACCCGTTTAAAAGTTATAAATACCTCAAGATTCCGGATTCCCCCTCCCTCCACTCCCCCCACAGTGCCCGAATTCGCTCGGTTATGTTAATGATGTATCTAGTGTTTGCTAGGTGTCTGCACACCAAGTTTCATCTCGATCCCTCCACTCATAACGTTTCCCAAGATTTCCGGTTGCCCCCACCAGCTCCCCCCAAAAGTCACCGGATCCGGTCCGGATGTTAAGTGGGTCGTCTGAGGCATGAGGTCGTTCCAAATATCAAGTTTCATCGAGATCCGGTCACCCGTTCAAAAGTTATAAATACCTCAAGATTCCGGATTCCCCCTCCCTCCACTCCCCCGACAGTGCCCGAATCGGCTCGGTCATGTCAATGATGTATCTAGTTATTGCTAAGTGTCTTCCCACCAAGTTTCATCTCGACCCCTCCACTCATAGCATTTCCCAAGATTTCCGGTTGCCTCCTCCAGCTCCCCCCAAAAGTCACCGGATCCGGTCCGGATTTTAAGTGGGTCGTCTGAGGCATGAGGTCTTTCTAAATATCAAGTTCCATCGAGATCCGATCACCCGTTCAAAAGTTATAAATACCTCAAGATTCCGGATTCCCCCTCCCTCCACTCCCCCCACAGTACCCGAATCGGCTCGGTTATGTCAATGATGTATCTAGTGTTTGCTAGGTGTCTTCCCACCAAGTTTCATCTCGATCCCTCCACTCATAGCGTTTCCCAAGATTTCCGGTTGCCCCCTCCAGCTCCCCCCAAAAGTCACCGGATCCGGTCCGGATTTTAAGTAGGTCGTCTGAGGCATGAGGTGTTTCCAAATATCAAGTTCCAACGAGATCCGATCACCCGTTCAAAAGTTATAAATACCTCAAGATTCCGGATTCCCCCTCCCTCCACTCCCCCCCCACAGTGCCCGAATCGGCTCGGTTATGTCAATGATGTATCTAGTGTTTGCTAGGTGTCTTCCCACCAAGTTTCATCTCGATCCCTCCACTCATAGCGTTTCCCAAGATTTCCGGTTGCCCCCTCCAGCTCCCCCCAAAAGTCACCGGATCCGGTTCGGATTTTAAGTGGGTCGTCTGAGGCATGAGGTCGTTCCAAATATCAAGTTTCATCGAGATCCGATCACCCGTTCAAAAGTTAAAAATACCTCAAGATTCCGGATTCCCCCTCCCTCTACTCCCCCCACGGTGCTCGGATCGGGGAAGTGACTATTTCCAACTTAATCATTTGGGGTCCCTGATATGCCTGCCAAGTTTTATCGTCCTAGCTTATGTGGAAGTGCCCGAACTAGCAAAACCTGGACAGACCGACAGACCGATGGACGGACAGAAATTGCGATCGCTATATGGCACTTGGCCGAAGGGCAAGTGCCATAAAAACCAAGATATTGTAGCTAAATGTGTGGCAGTATCCATTTCTTCGGGTTTTTTTTACGTTTATCTTTTTAAATTTTCAAGAAGTACGGATCTATATATTTCCCCACAATTCAGTTTACCTACTAAATACTTGCTGAGAGGGAAATATCGACTAACTTGCTGCTTTAAAATGCGAGTCTGGATTTTTTTTTTTTATAATACTGGCTGGAGTTAGGATATTCCAGACACACAAGTATAGTTCTGTTCCTAATAATCATTCCTATCGACTGGTTACACGAAGACGGGGTGGAGTGACAGAACCCTCGATGTTCTGCAATCTCTTGGTTTCTTCAAGTGAAAATACGAGATTCCCTTTCAATGTCCAGAGTTATCACGTCTTGTTTTCTATTCATGCCAGTTTTCGCCGGCAACAAAATCATAGACGTCGTGCTGGTGCTTGTTTGATTTTCCTGACGCTATGGCAGAAATAGGGGTAATGAACTATGTATTCAAAGAAAATTGCCAAGGAAATAGGAAACCACTCGTGGACGATTAGATCCATGTACTTTCTTCGTTCCATCGCGGGTCCATGATATTTTCTGTATCCACTTTTCCCTCAAGACGAAGCCTAACCCTCGTGCCACTGTTATGGCACGATTCTGAACACCTAACAATAATCTGCATCTGATTATTAACGTTTTGTTTGGGTGTTATTGTTTTTGTTCATGTAATTTGTGTTTTTATGGCACTTGCAGACTCTGGCTCAAGTGCCATATACCGATCACGATTCTGTCTGTCGGTCCGGTCTTTTTGTCGCACTTTTTCGAGTTAGGGTACTTCCAGAAGTGCGAAAACAATGAAGCTTGGCAGGCATATAAGGGACCCGACCAAAGAAACTTCGAAATTATGAGTTTTTCGATCCGACCATCTCGGGGGGGGGGAGTGGAGGGCGGGGGAATCCAGGAAATTAAGTAGTATGTAACTTTCGAACGGGTGATCGGATTGGAATGAAACTTAATAACTGAATAGGTTATATATCTCTGATGTCTCGTTTAAAGTCTTGATCGGATTCGATAGCTAGAGGGGAGTTGGGGGGGGGGAGACCGGAAATTTCAAGAAACGGTTGGAATGGAGGGATCGGAGTGAAACATGCTGGGAAGAACAAGCATCTGCTCTAGAAAAATAGTTATACAATTGTAAATATTCTTTGAGCCCAAGCTGACTTTGAAACATTTATTCAAACAATGTTTACAACGGATACGTCAGCTATGATTCTTCATCAGCGATATTTCGGCCCTTCTTGGCAAGGGTCCTCGTCAGGCTGTCAACAAGGGCCGAAATATCGCTGATGAAGAATCATAGCTGACGTATCCGTTGTAAACATTGTTTGAAATAGACAATTGTACTGGATCTGGACACTTGGGGCTGGAGGGGGGTTCCCGGAATACCGGTGATGGCGGTTTTGGGGATTTTCACGATGAAACTTGGCAGGCATATAACGGACTCGATAAAACTGACTTGAAATAAAAAATTTCGTCGATCTGATAATCGTGGGGGTGGGGGTGGAGGGAGGGGAATCCGGAATACTGAGTCATGCGTACCTTTGGAACGGGTGATCAGATTCGAGTGAAATTTTAATAACTGAACAGAAGACATTTCTCTGGTGATCTTTTGCATATCCGGACTGGACAGACAACTATTAGGGGGGGGGGGAATTACGTGACCCGCTTAAAATGAAGAGATCAGGATGGAATTTTGTGGGAATAACAAGCAGATGCTCTGGGTAAATCATTTACAGATCCGGATTGGCTCCGGGTATTGTGGGTGTAGCTGGAGGGGGGGGGGAGGCTGGAATTCCGGTGATCGCAATTTAAGGTACTTCCAGATGTGCTAGGACGATGAAACTTCGCTAGATTATTAGAGATTCAACAACATTTGCTTAGAAATCGCAACTTCCCAAATCCGATTATTCCTTAAAGTACCAATCTTGACCGTAAAGTAAGAAAACTCTTTTAAGCAAAATATGCACTTTCATGATCCCCATCAACCCATTATCATTATTGCCTAAAGGGTTGTGTTTACAAATGAAGTTCTAGCTCCCTTAGAGTGTGCATCTTAAACGCAAAGTCGAAACTTACTTTTGATCAAACAATACATCTTAACCCATGCAAGTGCCATATGAGCTTGCAGCTCTTGTTCTTTTTCCTTTTCCGACTTCCTCTGTCACGCTCCACCAGATCTCATATAGTGTAGTGAACCAATAAATTCGAACAATCGTTCCTTCAACCTAAACAAACAAGAGCTGGAAGCTCATATGGCACTTGAAAGGCTTGGTAAAAGGATGAAAGTAGGAATTTGCCAATTCGTGGGTTTGTTCTGATCATTTGTAAGTAACACCCATAAGATAAGAATAACAATAATTGGAAATAACGAGAATGCATCGTTTGGTAAAAAGTACTTTTTTGTATGTGCACTTGGTTGTGATGATGCGCATTAAGGGTGCTAGAAATTCATCTGTAATCGAAACCCTTGAGGAAAAAATTATCCTGGGCCCTTTAGGACCATGAATATATATGGTCTGGTCAAAGTATTTTTTTAGTCTTCGGTTAAGATGCGCACTTTGAGGGTGCTAGAAAGTCATTTCGAAGAAAAAACCTTCGAGGCAAAAATGATCATGGGCTGATGGGAATCATGAAAATGTAGATTTTACTTAAAAGTATTTTTTGTACTTTGCGGTAAAAAAAAATACTGCAAGGGATGGTCGGATCTGGAAAGTGACGATTTTCAAGCCAATCTTGTCAAGTCTCTAATGTTCAAGCCAAGTTTCGTCGTCCTAGCACATCTGTAAGTACCTTAAATCGCGATCACCGGAATTCCGGACCACCCTGCAACTCCCCCACACGTGCCCGAATCTGGTCCAGTTCTGCTACTAGAATGTTTGGTCTTCGTTTGGTTTTCCCACCAAGTATCATCTCAATCGCTACACTCAAAGCGTGTCAAAAAAATCGCATACTCCCCCCCCCCCCCCCGTTGATCGGATCCTGTCCGCAATTGAAATGGGATATCTGAGATATGAGTTCTTTCCGAATACCAAGTTTCATTAAGATCCGATCATCCGTTCAAAAGTTGGACATTTATCAAAGATTCCGGATTCCCCCTCGCTTCACTCACCCCACGATGGTCAAAGCGGAGAAACGACTGTTCTTAAGTTATAATTGTCGAGCCCCTGAGATGCCTGCCAAGTTTCATCTTTCTAGCACATGTGTAAGCATGCATCTTAACAAGTTATGAGCTCCACAATTGTTCAGAAATGAACGCTCAACTAACAAGACTAAAGGTCTCGATGGGATCACACAAACTTAATGTCTGATACTTCGCCAGATCCAGTCTTCGCCAGAATCCTCGAACATTTTTTACCATTAAAATTTACAAACAGATTAATGTCAAACAGCTAATTATCTCAGAAAAGTTCAGGGTTGCATTCAGCATGTGTGTTTACCTATTTAAGCAGGCTTGCCGCGGGTAGCACGAGTAATACATTGTAGACTTTTTTCTAAAAGTACTACTTTCAAGAAAACGGAACACCATTATCAAGAAAACTCTTTTGCAAAAATTTTATTATACCAGCAAGAAGAAGCCAGATTAACGTTTTCAGCAACTCGCTGGCTCAGAACTGTTACCAAAGGCCGACAATTTAGTCTTAAAGTCGAAAGTTCTTATACTTCCTAATGTTAAATTTGAGTTTTATGCTCCAGTGATGCTAGTGTAGCACACTGTCAAAAGCTTCATAACAGATAGCGTATAACACTTTCAAAGAATAACACCTTTTCACTTAGAAATAAAGTGTTGTGACCAATAAAGTTTACACTATTTCGTGCCTAGATCTCCAACAACACCTTCGAAGGTGTTGACAACACCTTCGAATTGATCAATTGGTAAAAATACTAACCGGAACGAAAGAAACATAACAGATAACATCCCAAAGTGTTAGCTGTTGAAACCGCACATCCTTCCGTTGTCGTTATATAACTTCTGACGGTGTAGTATTTTTACCTATTGAAGGTGTTGCTGGAGATCTAGGCACGAAATAGTATAAACTTAATTGGTCATAACACTTTATTTCTAAGTGAAAAGGTGTTATTCTTGAACGTGTTATACGCTATCTGTTATGAAACTTCTGACAGTGCAATATCCGTTTTCGTCGGGTGCAATCTATCTACTCGGTTTACAGCGCACACAAGACACAGCTAATTTGAAAAATAGCGCTCCCGCAGAGTTTTTAAGGGGATCCACAATAAATATCTACCCGGTACACGCGCATTTACATCGTTGCTTCGACCGTTTATTACATTTTTAACTCCTAAGTTTTTGGTGCTGACAATCCTACATATAATGCCAGCCTACTGTTCTGTAGGCAATAATACGGGTATAAAAATAATGCAGTTAGCTTATTTATACACTGAAACTGGGTTCTCACAGAACAAGACCAAAGGTTTCAATGGGATCCCAAAAAATTAATATCAGATACAGACAATTGGGTTTTGTCTTCACCGGATCCAGTCTTGGCCAAACTCCTTGAATATTTTTACTATTAAAATTTAGAAATAGATTAAGGCCAAATAGCTAATCATCTGAGAAAACAAAGTTCAGATGTGGATTCAGCATGTGTGTTTACCGCTATAAGACATATCTTTTTTTACGAAACTGATCGAAACTTCCCTCCTTACTTCTGCTAAATTTCCGGTTTCGGCTAAATTCCGGGTGAACTGCTTATCCGGCAAAAAAAAAAAAAAAACGAATTCAGCGTATCTCCTTACCCCTATATCGAACATCTAATCAACTTCAAATAAAACTTTAACTTGACTCAAATTTTTCGGTTTCAGCCGGATTACGGGCAAACTATTTATCCGGGGAAAACGATATTTCAGATAATTCGTCTACATGTCTTCTTACCCCTAAATTGAACATCTAACCAGCTTCAAATAAAACTTTTACTTTTAACAAACTTTCCGGTTCTGGCCGGATTCCGGGAAAACTACTTGTCCAGCGAGAAAATAGTTTGCAAAATCATGTCCAGCATGTCTTAATCGATTATCTCATTAGCTGTTTAAAAATATTTTGTTTGGGCCTTAAACCCCCTCCCCCACCCCTAAACGTAAGGCTACAGAGCCCATCTACGAGCTTGACCTTTCCCTTGACCCAAAAAATCCTCACACCAAGTTTCAACCAAATATCTCATTCCCTTCGAGAGTTATCCTGCTGACAGACGGACGGACAGACAGACGGACAAATACTTTTGCGATGTCATAAGTATCCCTCCACTTACGTTTTGGGATCCCAAAAAGCTGCTTAGGCTGCTGTATCCTGGTAATTCAGCGATGCAAAAACAAAGCTAGTGGTATTAGGTAGTGAACTAAAATTTAAGCAAATGTGGTATACATTTCGTCTTTTAGCCAAGGACCAGATAGGCACTGAAAAATTAGGGGACAAAAATAAGGTAACAAAACGTTAGTTGTTCAGATGCAGGTTGGACCATGGCGTGTTGCGCGCGGCACGCCCAAAAAATTGGAAGTAGCTATTTTTTCCAGAACAGAACACTTTTTCCAGTCTTCAGAAGCACGAAAAATGTCAGTAGAGTGGCAATCCTGCCTGTAAGTCATATCTATTTTTACCAAACCGATCTAAACTTCCTGCCATACTTCTGGCAAATTTCCAGTTTCGGAAGATTCCGGGCGAATAGTTTGTCCGGCAAAAAAATAAAGCTCAACAAGAGCTACGAGCTCATATGGCACTTGTACGAGTAGGCTGTACAAGAAAGTAGATGAGAACGTCACAAAATACACCCGCCATCCAAAAATGCGGTTCGGAAATAGAAATAGGATATTTAGTTTCACTCATTTCTGAGCAGTTCCGGCATCGTCTCGATTGTCTGTAGCAAATGCACATGACTGTTCAAACTTTCATCCCAATAAATCCATTTGTTTGATCCCTAGACGTGCTACACGATTTCCGGTACCCACTCTATCTCGACCTACCGTGGCCGAATCTGGTTCGAAATATAAAAAATCGACCACCTAAAGCATCTTCTTTTATACCATCTATCAAGTTTCACTCGAATCTGAGCATTTTTGGAAAGTTCCGGTACCCCCCCCCCCCTCCCACCAACGTTGTCGGAGCCGGTTCGGGCCCAATCTCTTAATTCCCTGTTCCTGTCCATCAAGTTTTACTGAAATTGGAGCTTAGCCTATCTGCAAGTTTCCAGTACCCCCCCCCCCCCCCCTACCTTGGCGGAATTCGGCCCGGACGCCAAATAACAAATCTAGGCCGCATAAACTCGGCACTGTCGAATTTGCATCTCATTCGGTCCATCCGTTTGGTTTTTGTGCATGTCAAAAGTCCCCCCACCCCCAATTCCCCTAATCGTGGTCGCATATGGTTCGAACATATGTTTTACATGTCGAGGCCATCGATTCGTATCACCCATAAAGTTTCACTCGAATCAGACCACTCGTTTGCAATTTATAGAAGTCAATTTCCGTATTTCTCTTCTCGTGCTCCCCAAAAAAATGCTCGGATCTAGGAACGGAAGTTTCCGCGGGTATGTTGTGTCAGGTTCTTAAGTCAAGATAATTCGGGTCGCTAATATGCCTACAAAGTTTCGTTGTCGTTTTACATCTGGAACTATTCTAACTCACGACTACCGGAATTCCAGGAAACCCCTCCAACTCCCCCCACAGAGCCCCGAAACCATCTGGCTCCTTCAATTTCATCTAGGCCTAATGCTTGTTCCATCCATTAAGTTTCGTCCCAATCCCTCTGCTTTTAGAGTTTCTCGAGTTCCCCCCCCCCTCCATCCCCACAGGTATCGGACCCGACCCGGACGTGACACTGAACGTCCGAGGCAATAGCTCACCAGACAAGTTTCATTCAAATCCGATCACCCGTTCAAAAGTTATGCACGCCACTAGATTCCGGACTCCCCATCCACCCACTCCCCCCACGATGGTCGGGTCGGGGAAACGGCTGTCCTCAAGTCAATATGTTCGGATCCCTGACATACCTGCCAAGTTTCATCGCCCTAGGACATCAGGAAGTATGCCGAACTCGCGGGATCGCTAGAAATCCGGACCCCGACCCCAACTCCCCCACAGAGCCCTGATCCGGTCCAATTATGTCAATGACGTGTCTAGGACTTGTGCTTGTTTTTCCCACCAAGTTTCATCCCGATCCCTCCACTCTAAGCGTTTCTCAAAATTTCCGGTTCCCTCCTCCAATCCCCCCAGTGTCATCGGATCCACCCGGATTTAAAGTGGGATGTCTGAGACACGAGGTCATCCTAAATATAAAATTTCATCAAGATCCGATCACTCGTTCAAAAGTTATACACGCCACTAGATTCCGGACTCCCCATCCATCCACTCCCCCCAGTATGGTCGGATTGGGGAAACGGCTGTTCTCAAGTGAACCTGTTCGGGTCAATGACATACCTGCCAAGTTTCATCGCCCTAGCACATCAGGAAGTATGCCGAACTCGCGGGATCGCTAGAAATCCGGACCCCCCCCCCCAACTCCCCCAGAGTGCCTAGATCTGGTCCGCTTATATCAATGACGTATCTAGGACTTGTGCTTGTTCTTCCCACCAAGTTTCATCCCGATCCCTCCACTCTAGGCGTTTCTCAAGATTTCCGGTTCCCTCCTCCAACTCCCCCCAGTGTCATCGGATCCGGTCCGGATCTATAGTGGGACGTCTGAGACACGAGGTCATCCTAAATATAAAATTTCATCAAGATCCGATGACTCGTTCGCAAGATAAAAATACCTCAAATTTTGGCTTCCCCCTCCCTCCACTCCCCCCCCCCCCCCAGATGGTCGAATCGGGGAATTGACGATTTCCTATTTAATCTGGTCGGGTCCCAGAGATGCCTGTCAATTTCCATCGTCTCAGCACATCAGGAAGCACGGAACTCGCGGGATCACTACAAATTCGGACTTCTCCCCCCCCCAACTCCCCCAAAGTGAGCGGACCCGTTCCGGTTATATCAGCCATGTATCTAGGACTTGTGCTTGTACTTTCCACCAAGTTTCATCCGGATCCCTCCACTCTAAGTGTTTTTCAAGATTTCCGGTTTCCCCCTCCAACTCCCCCCAATGTCACCGGATCCGGTTTGGATTTAAAATGGAGGGTCTGAGACACGAGTTCCTTCCATATATCAAGTTTCATTAAGATCCGATAACCCGTTCGTAAGCTAAAAATATCTCATTTTTCCTCATTTTTCCGGATTCCCCCTCCCTCCACTCCCCTCCAGATGGTCGGATCGGGGAAGCGAGTATTTCTAATTTAATCTGGTTCAGTTCCTGATATGCCTGCCAAGTTTCATCGTCCTAGCTTATCTGGAAGTGCCCGAACTAGCAAAACCGGGACCGACAGACCGACAGACCGACTGACGGACAGAAATTACAGTCGCTATATGGCACTTGAGTAAGCTCAAGTGCCATAAAAACGAATTCAGCGTATCTCCTTAGCCTACCCCTATATTGAACATCTAATAAACTTCAAATAAAACTTTGACTTTTATACAAATTGGCCGGTTTCAGCCGGATTCCGGGCGAGCTATTTCTTCGGGTAAAAAACTGATTGCCATATAAGGATTCAGCATCTCTTTTTTACCCCTGAATCTGACATCTAATCAACTTCAAATAAAACTTTTGCTTTTAACAAATTTTTCAGCTTTGGCCGGATTCCGGGCGAGCTACTTGTCCGGGTACAAAATGATTTTAACATAAATGTTCAGCATGCCTTCTTACCCCTAATCGAACTTGTATAATCAACTTCAAATAAAACTTTTACTTTTAACAAACTTTCTGGTTTTGGCCGGATTCTGGGCGAACTAATTGTCCGGCGAGAAAGTTGTTTTCATAATCGTCTTCAGCACGTCTTCTTACTCCTTGATCGACTATCTTATTAGCTGTTTAGCATATTTTGTTTGCCCCTTTACCTGAACCCCCTCCCCCGCCCTTAACGAACTCGACCTATCTCGGCCTATCTACGAACTCGACCTTTCCCTTTACTTAAAAAATCCTCACACCAAGTTTTGTCAAGATATCTCATTCCCTTCGAGAGTTATCGTTCTGACAGACGGACGGACAAACGGACAACTTTTGAGATGTCATAAGTATCCCTATAGTTATGTTTCGGGATCCCAGAAACGAGAAAGGAGCCTGGTGCAGGGGGAAAGGCAACTAAAAAGGGTGAGGCATTCTAAAATAAGGAAAGCTGCACCAGGAGGCAAGCACCCGAAAAAGAGGAAAAAGACGAAACGACAATAATTTTATATTCACCAAGGATTAGTGATCAGTGAGTGATCGTGCTTACCTCAAGGATTTTGCTTACAAGAGCCAGATGCTAGGAATTCCTCGTCACGCTGACAATTTTCAGTAATCAGCTTGTGGAAGGAAGCAAACCTGCAATCCTGCAACTGCAGGTTTGTTTCCTTCTTGAAGTTGACCCTGAAGATTGACAACCTGACGAGGACCCTTGCCAAGAAGGGCCGAAATAGCGCTGCCAAAGCATCGTAGCTGACATATTCGTTTTACACATTATTTGAATATATGTTTCAAAGTCACGGGAGCCCAAACAGAGGAAAATAACGGTGCGTCTTTCCTCTTTTAGAGTACTTACCTGTTGGCACTTGGCATAGGTTTTTATGGCACTTGAGCTTACTCAAGTGCCATATAGCGATTGTAATTTCTGTCCGTCAGTCGGTCTGTCGGTCTGTCGGTCCCGGTTTTGCTAGTTCGGGCACTTCCAGAAAAGCTAGGACGATGAAACTTGGCAGGCATATCAGGAACTGGACCAGATTAAATTAGAAATTGTCGCTTCCTCGATCCGACCATCTGGAGGGGAGTGGAGGGAGGGGGAATCCGGAAAACTAGGAAAAATGATATATTTTTAGCTTACGAACGGGTGATCGGATCTTAATGAAACTTGATATATGGAAGGATTTCGTGTCTCAGACCCTCCATTTTAAATCCAGACCGGATCCGGTGACACTGGGGGGAGTTGAAGGGGGAAACCGGAAATCTTGGAAAACACTTAGAGTGGAGGGATCCGGATCAAACTTGGTGGAAAGTACAAGCAAAAGTCCTAGATACGTGACTGATATAACCGGAACGGATCCGCTCACTTTGGGGGAGTTGGGGGGGGGAGAAGTCCGAATTTGTAGTGATCCCGCGAGTTCCATGCTTCCTGCTGTGCTGGGACGATGGAAATTGACAGGCATATCTGGGACCCGACCAGATTAAATAGGAAATCGTCAATTCCCCGATTCGACCATCTGGGGGGGGGAGTGGAGGGAGGGTGAAGCCAAAATTTGAGGTATTTTTAGCTTGCGAACGGGTGATCGGATCTTGATGAAAATTGATATTTAGGATGACCTCGTGTCTCAGACATCTCACTTTAAATCCGGGCCGGATCCGATGACACTGGGGGGAGTTGAAGGAGGGAACCGGAAATTTTGAGAAACGCTTAAACTGGAGGGATCGGGATGAAACTTGGTGGGAAAAACAAGCACAGGTCCTAGACACGTCATTGACATAACCGGACCGGATCAAGGCACTGTGGGGGAGTTGGGGTGGGAGTCCGGATTTCTAGCGATCCCGCGAGTTCGGCATACTTCCTGATGTCCTAGGGCGATGAAACTTGGCAGGTATGTCAGGGATCCGAACAGATTGACTTGAGAACAGCCGTTTCCCCGACCCGACCATCGTGGGGGGAGTGGGTGGATGGGGAGTCCGGAATCTAGTGGCGTGCATAACTTTTGAACGGGTGATCGGATTTGAATGAAACTTGTCTGGTGAGCTATCGCCTCGGACGTTCAGTGTCACGTCTGGGTCGGGTCCGATACCTGTGAGGATGGGGGGGGGGAAACTCTAAAAACAAAGGGATTGGGACGAAACTTAATGGATGGAACAAGCATTAGGCCTAGATGAAATTGACCATGCCAGATGGTTTCGGGGCTCTGTGGGGGGAGTTGGAGGGGGTTTCCTGGAATTCCGGTAGTCGTGAGTTAGAATAGTTCCAGATGTAAGACGACAACGAAACTTTGCAGGCATATTAGCGACCCGAATTATGTTGACTTAAGAACCTGACACAACATACCCCCGGAAACTTCCGTTCCTAGATCCGAGCATTTTTTGGGGAGCAAGAAAAGAGAAATATGGAAATTGACTTCTATAAATTGCGAACGAGTGGTCTGATTCGAGTGAAACTTCATGGGTGATACGTATCGATGGCCTCGACATGTAAAACATGCGTTAGAACCATATGCGACCACGATTAGGGGAATTGGGGGTGGGGGGACCTTTGACATGCACAAAAACCAAACGGATGGACCGAATGAGATGCAAATTCGACAGTGCCGAGTTTATGCGGCCTAGATTTGTTATTTGGCGTCCGGGACGGATTCGGCCAAGATAGGGGGGGGGGGGGGGGTACTGGAAACTTGCAGATAGGCTATGCTCCAATTTCAGTCAAACTTGATGGACAGGAACAGGGAATTAAGAGATTGGGCCCGGACCGGCTCCGACAACGTTGGTGGGAGGGGGGGGGGTACCGGAACTTTCCAAAAATGCTCAGATTCGAGTGAAACTTGATAGATGGTATAAACGAAGAAGCTTTAGGTGGTCGATTTTTTTTTATTCCGAACCAGATTCGGCCACGGTAGGTGGAGATAGAGTGAGTACCGGAAATCGTGTAGCACGTCTAAGGATCAAACAAATGGATTTATTGGGATGAAAGTTTGAACAGTCATGTGCATTTGCTACAGACAATCGAGACGATGCCGGAACTGCTCAGAAATGAGTGAAACTAAATATCCTATTTCTATTTCCGAACCGCATTTTTGGATGGCGGGTGTATTTTGTGACGTTCTTGTACAGCCTACTCGTACAAGTGCCATATGAGCTCGTAGCTCTTGTTTTATTTTAGTATTACTTTCACCATGGCATTAAGCCTTTCCTTTGGCGTGTTTAGTCACCCGAGCAATCACGACTGGGCACCAGTAAATCCAGAAACGCCTTATTTGATATCAACCCTCTTCATATCTATAAGATTCAGCATGTCTCCTTACCCCTAAATCGAAAGTCACGTAAACGGGGCCCGTTTACGAACTTAACTTTGACTTTGACCAACTGGATTTTCAAAGCAAGCTCGAAGAAACTATCTGAGCCAGTTGAAGGGTTATCGTACGGATTTACGGACAGATACACTTTACGAAGTCATGAGCATCTCGGTTTTGACGTTTTGCGATCCCAAAAACAGAGACGATTAGTGAGTGCTCCCGTGACAAAGAAAGCTGCTTTAGTAACAATAATAGTAATAGTAACGTTCGTTTATCAATCCAAAAGGCCATACAAGGTTGAGTACCACACTAATAAAATGTTCCACCTGTTACTAGAACTATTACATAAACTAGGCTAAACTTTCTGTCCTTCTACGATGAAGTTGGGGTTCATCATAGATTTCAGGATACCGAGAAGCGATACCAAGCCCACCCCGCACAAATTTTACCCTCAAATGCGAAAGCGCTTGGCATTCGCCATGGTATTTGTTCTCATTGAGACGTGGGTAGGTAGCTGTTGTATTTAAGGTACAATTATTGACAAGCACTGAATGTAAGAACTTTCTTTCTCCACACTGCTTGTTTAATGTTTTTGTAGTTTAGTGTCACAAATTAAACAAGACCAAAGGTTCCGACGGGATATCAAAAATTGGATATTTGGTGCAGACAATTAGGTTTTGTTTTAGCCGGATCCAGTGTTCGGCGGACTTTTTAGACATTTTTACTTTTAAAGTTTAAAGCCAGAGTGAGGGCCAAGTAAAGGCCAAATTACTGATCATCTAAGAAAACCTAGTTCAGATATGGATTCAGCATGTGTGTTTACTCAGCTGATCGAAACGATTCTGCCTTACTTCTGCGAATGTTCTGGCCGGATTCCAGAAGAAGTACTTGTTCGGGTACAGAAATTTGTGTCACATAAGTGTTCAGCATGCCTTTACCGCTAAATCGAACATTAAGTTCAAATAAAACTTTTCTTTTTAACAAACTTTCCGGTTTTCGCCGGATTCCCGGCGAACTACTAGTGGGTCTAATCAACTTCAAGTAAAATTTTAACTTATATACAAAATCCGGTTTCAACCGGATTCCGAACGAACGAAATGTCCCGGTAAAAAAAAAGATTGTCATATACAGATTCAGTGTCTCTTCTTACCCCTAAATCTGTCACCTAATCAACTTCAACTAAAACTTTTGCTTTTAACAAACTTTCTGGTTTTGGCCGAATTTCGGGCGAATACTCGCATGGCGAGAAAATGGTTTCCACCATCGTGTTCAGCATGTCTTCGTACCCCTAAATCGAACATCTAATCAACTTCAAATTCAATTTTACTTTTCACAGACTTTCCGGTTTTGGCCGGATTCCGGGTTTAACTACTTGTCCGACGAAAAAATGGTTTTGACCATCGTGTTCAGTTTTAGCTCTGTTTTAAAATATTTAATTTGCGCCTTCATTTAAACCTTCTCCCCCACCTCTAAATGTAGGGGTCCGAACTTGACCTTACTCTTGGCGCAAACAATCCTCACTTCAAGTTTCATCAAAATGTCTCATTCCCTTCGAGAGTTATAGTGCGCACAGACGGACAACCAACTTTTGCGATGTCATAGGTATCCCGCCACTTACCTTTTGGGATCCCAAATGACCGACGTCAACCAGAAGGTGCTACTCGCGCAGAAAAAGAGATATAATGTTTTTCACAACAGCAGCATTTACTCTTCAAGCGGGAGAAGTCTCGTTAATTCTCCACAGAAATTTCAATGGTCACGTTCACTTCGAAGCTTTCTTGAATTTTCCGTCCCTCTTCACATTCTCACTTCTTCCCGGTAGACACTAATGCTGACGTGAACGAGGAGTTGTTACTCCCTCGAAAAAGGAGAGAAAATTTATTTCATGAGAGGAACTTAACTCCAAGCGAAAGAAGTCCTGTTAATTTTCAGCAGAAACTTTTGAGTAACGGTCACGCTCACCTGGAAACTTCCACAACGCAGAAACTAGCGCATTTAAGAAGATTCCTTTGGTGTTGACTGTGGTGTTGGACTCTTTATTAACAGTCGAAGTCTGTCCTTACTCTTAAAGTGCCCGTCGTCCTTATAATGCCAAAGCAACCTCCTTCCGTAGTCGCTTCATCAATTCTTTTTATCCGGGGGCCCGATTTTTAACGGTATATTCTACCCCCCTCACGACAACTCGCTGATTTTCACACTCGCCCGTTTCGCTATTCCTGACGCGTTTCGTGTTGCTTCCGAAAAATCTGCCTCATTAGAAAAAATGATTATGAGCATGTGTCCGTGTTTGCTAGAAGTCAACAGCACCGGACAAACACTGCAAATCTGCCTCATTAGAAAAAATAATCATGAGCATGTGTCCGTGTTTGCTAGAAGTCAACAGCACCGGAAAAAGACTTGAAAAAGCAAAGGCCATGGTTAATTTGTTAAAGTCAGAGGTGTCCAGTATTCAACTACTGCCAAATTCTGGAACATGAACCGTAAACATACTGTGGGGTGCTTTAAGCCTGGTGCTGACGTAACCCCTTTCACAAGGTGCGAGCAAGCAGCACGACCTGGCACAAGGCGATGTTACGCTTGGAATGAACGTATATAGCTGCCTATGTCTCTTACGTATTTAGGCCTTCCTACTAGTTCGCACAGGTACAAAAGAAAAAGAGTCGACCCGAAAATGGCTCATGGCAAAAATGTTCGCAAGAACACATACTGTATTTATTATGTGTTCCTTGTAAAGTGCAAGTTCAAGTGGACCAGTTAGGTCCGTATACGCCTCCATTCCTTTTTTTGAAACTTGTATATTATCATTACCAAATGACGCTGCACACCCATTCATTCGCTCCAAATATTTGTAGTCTAAACTTGCTTCTTATCATGTGTGATTTTGTTTCTTAGCGACATCTTTCAAATGTTGGCTGAACTTTCCACTAAACTTTCGGAAGAGATTTCTGGGGAAGCTGCAAAAGCACGCAAAGTTCAGCAACTTTCCCAGTACCGTGAAAACCAACGGAGAGGGTTTCTGACTTGGCTTTCCAGCTTTCTAGAACCCTCCTTAAGATAATTCCTCAAGGAGTCTCCCAATTAGGCGACGGAGGAGACCTCTAATTAGAATTGCAGCTGCGGAACTCTTGGAATCTTTTGCTGATGCAGACGCCCTCTTTCTCCTTCAGCTAGAGAACTTGAGAATAAGGAGAATACAACTCCAAGACGAGCAGGGCACACAAAGCAGGAAATCACTAATTACTCGATCTGTTCTCTCGCTTAGCTTTTGAGTTTGCACAATCCATCCGATCCTTTCGTCTCCATGGCACGCGTTTACACTTAGAATACCAATCTTGCTGAGATCATTTCTAGATGGTAGCGAGAGAAATATTGCGTTAACAATAAGGTTGACAACTGAATCTAGAGAATTAAGGAGAAACCGCTTTAGAACTCAATTTCTTTTGAAGTAGGACGCGTGGAACGGAAACCTTTGACTTCTAGATTAAAGCTATCCTTAATTTCCCCGCGTCATACCACAAGTCATCTGCAACGCAGGTAAAAAAAAAAAAAAATACCCGTCCTCTGTTTAAAAATAGTCACTTCCCCGACCCCAGCATCGTGGGGGGAGTGGAGAGAGGGGATGCCGAATCTTGAGGTATTTAGAACTCTTGGACGGTTGATCGGATCTTAATGACATTTTAATGAAGTATTTGGAAAGACCCCATGTCTCAGATGACCCGCTTCAAACCCGGACAGATGCGGTGACCTTTGGGGGAGTTTGAGTGGGGAGGGGGGGGGGGGCACCGGAAATCTTGGGAAACGCAATACGGTGACTTTGGGGGAGTCCGAGGGGGGTGGGGGAAACGCTTGGAGTGGAGGCATCGGGATGAATCTTGGTGGGAGATACATCGTTGGCATATCCGGACTGGAATCGGGCACTGTGGGGGAGTTGGGGCGGGGTCTGGAGTTCTGGTGATCCTGCGAGTTTGGTACTTCCTGATGTGCTATGACGATGACACTTGGAAGGCGTATCAGGGATCCGAACAGACTGACTTGAGAATAGTCGTTTTCCAGATATGACCATCATGACGGGAGTGGAGGCATATGGGGAACCCGGAATCTAGTGACATGCATAACTTCTGACCGGGTGACCTCGGAATCGAATGAAACTTGGCAAGTGGAAAGAGCTCCTGATCGGATCCGAGACTTTTTTTTTTTTTTTTGGGGGGGGGGGGGGGATTTGAAGGGGGCACCAAATCTCGTGAAACGCTTACAGACGAGGGATTGGGATGGAACTTGGTGGGAGAACAAGCACTAACCCTAGACAGAATGGGGTGCAAGTTGGGCAGTACCGAGTTTATAAGGCGTGTTCAGCCACAGTGGGGAGAGTTGGAAGGGGAGTCCCGGAAATGTTGTGACTTTGTGAAAACTTGGAAGGTAGAAAAGTCATTTGCCCTAGATGGTCCGAGGCGATGCCGGAAGTCCTCAGACTTGAGTGAACTAGATATCCTAGTTCTAGGTCCGAACCGCATTTTTGGATGGCGGGGTATTTTGTGACGTTCTCATCTACTTTCTTGTGCCACCTACTAGTATCAAGTGCCATATGAGCTCGTAGCTCTTATCGAACTTTATTTTCTGTCAGAAAAGTAATACAGATACATAGTAAATTTGGACAAGAGTAAATTTAGAGAGATGGTTTTCTCAGCTGATTAGCCGCGTTCGGCCTCAATTTGTCAAAACAAAGCACTACGTTTCTAATTTGTTTATAAATTTTCAAGCGGTAGGTTAGGGATAAATATTAACATGTTTAAGGGGCTTGGCGAGGGCCGGAAATCTACAAGACTGACTGTCCGAATCAAGAGAGCATACTGAATTTCGTGATCCATCGAAAACTTTGGTATTGTTTAAACTTGAAACCGAACCACACCCACAAGCACAGACCGTGTTGCACAGCACAGGTGATCGATCTACTTTACTATCAGTCAGAAAATCAGCAGTAAAAAAAATATAAAATGCAAGCTCAAAATGGCCTCAACCCCCCTCCCCCTTCTTGAAGTTACTTCATCGACAGGTTCTTCAGATTTTATTGTTGACATCATGAGTGTAAGAGTGTGGCCCTCAAGCATGGACAAACTTGACATCTTCGCGAGAAGTATTTTGTTATATGTTCTTGGGACAAGGACTGCGGTTCTTCAGACTTTACATGTGTATATTCCGGCCGACAGGAATCGTGGAATAAATCGTAAAATTCAAACCTCGGAATCTCCTTGAAAGCTAGTCACAGCTGCCGAGAAAATCATGGTGGTACTCAAGAGAAATTTCCCCGAGAGAAATTGTCCTTATTCCAGAAATGTGGGGTTCCATCTTGCTAAGTAGGCTAACAAGGAAGGTTCAACTTCGTCGTCTACTATTTTACGTTGGAAATTTTGGAATGTCGTCGTGTTCCTATTGCAGGGAGGGGGGAGGGGGTCAAAGCTTCGAGATGCAAACCACAAGGAAGCTGATAAAAGAGCAATCGTTCACTTCTCAGTATTTGAGGAAAAGTGCTCGATGAATCCAGTATTTCAGTGCTCAATGAACATCTGCGGAGGAGGATACGGCTTCGTAGCAGCCTCTCTAGAGGATGATACGAGGTCGTATCAACTTCCACAAAAGTAATCGTGATAATATAACTTCCTGTGGGACATACGAAGATTTGCATTGCATACCTGTTCGGAGAAAAGTCATACGACAATGACATCGTCATCCTAGGCGTGCACAACTTTCAAAGTCTAACTAAATTTGGTTCTAGACGGCTTTGGATTAAATCTGGGACGCATCTTCTTACCATCTGATCAGAGTCGGGTGCCCATTTTGTCCATTACCCTCGATCAGCCGATATGACACCACAGATTTTCATTACGGAGATGAAAAGGGGAAGTTCCTTAGACCTGCTGACAAATTCGGCATCCAAGAAGAATTAGCCAAATGCACCAAGTCGATTATAGAAGCATTCAAACAAGACAACATGGCCCGGAAACTTGCAATGGTTGAATATGGAAGAGATCCGAACGAAGTCGAAAGTCTCACTGTCCCGAAAGTTCACCTGTAACCAAGAACTGAAGAACTTCGTTGACTCCGTCCGAGTGATTTGCCATTGTTTCAACATGTGGAAGAGCTGAGTTCTAGGGTTTTTAACAAATCATTCTACTTTCTAACATATCAAACAACAGGCAAGAGATTTGTCTATCCAGAGAAACGTTGAAGAAAAAGTACATACAGAGAACACTGAAGGAAAAGAAAGTCATAAGATTTATATATTTCAAGTTTGCAAATTTCCTGCTTGAGTACCGCTTTGGACGAGAAATACTGTGGGTCAAATATAGTGTTCTTGATCCCACGGATGTCATTGACATTCGCAAGGGAAAGTTTCTGCAGTCGCTAGATCCCCAGCACAGCCTGCATCAGGGAATGCATTTCTGAAGTAGGTTCTTTGTTCCTGTTTTCTGATTGTTGGGCTAGTGTAATTCCTCTGTTCTTCTTCGTATGCTCCATTTGTCGCATTTCTGTGTTTGAAATGGGTAGATTTAAAACCATTCATTCATTCAAAGTATAAAGTAGGCTACATCCA
Source organism: Branchinecta lynchi (assembly GCA_023053575.1). Taxonomy (NCBI): domain Eukaryota; kingdom Metazoa; phylum Arthropoda; class Branchiopoda; order Anostraca; family Branchinectidae; genus Branchinecta; species Branchinecta lynchi. The sequence continues at coordinate 22,833,756 of JAKZAP010000002.1, forward strand.
AAAATTTTCTAAGAGAAATTATAATTTGTGTAAGAAGTGTTTCTAATACTTTTCTAACAAAAACACATTAATTCAAAAAATACACCATTCGACATGAACATGTGAACATAGTTTGTTGTTTTTTTATCTGGTCCTGGTAGGAAGAATGTTCTTATCCAGTCAGTATGTACAGGCCTAATCCCTCTTAGGCAAAAAAGCCTGTTATGTACATCGGTGCGGAGTCGTAGGGTGCGATTTTCGGTCAAAGCACAAGAGATTGATCTAGTTCTTCAAACCTTCTGAAGTTCGTAAGCTGGCCTCTCCCCCTATTTTTGAACAATATCGCAGTCTGGATTCCGCAATAAATGACTTTACCGTCATCGTGACATGTAGGCTACCGGAAGATCCAGGATTACGGATAAGATCTAGATTTGAGAAAATGTAGGCCATGGGAGAGGTTTTCACGGACATTTCCCTCAGCAATCCGGAACAATAATCATAGAACAAGATCAAGGTTCGAAAATGTAGGCTGTCTAGACGGCTTCCCGGATATCTCTCTTTGCTTTACTGAGAGCACCACTCTGGTCATTTTCAATTTATTTTCCAATTTGTTACCATGGGTAACCTTACCTTAGAAAAACTTGATGGAGTTCCGTTGCAAACGAAGAAAATAGACAGGACAAAGCCATCACAAGGCCACCGATGATGGCCATCAGACGAGTTGACTTTCGCCGACAAATAGCAACGACTAGCGGGGAAAGGAGGTAGCTCGTTGAGAGGCAGATCACACAAATCCAGGCTAAAACAAAGTATTGTATTAGCATAACCACTGATGGGTGGAGCTCAATGCTGCTCTAGCGCCAAACCGGAAAACAGCCCAATCGATATATTACGGGGGGATGTATGCTAGGGATCGACTAAAAAGAGGCACGACACGGCACGACATAGTGTAGGAGGCATGGGTACTAAAAAGAGGCACGAAAACTAAAAGGGTGCTTTCAGGCTTCAGAGTGAGGGGCAGAAACAATGTTCCAGTGCCTTCTTTTAGGATCTGGAGTTACGAAATCTTACTTACTTGTCTACTTTTACCACCTTCCAATCTCTTTTTATTACTCGTCCTCCGCCATGTCGTGCCTCTTTCTGGACGATCCCGTATGCTAGCCGCCCAAGCAAGCCGCAGAGAAAACAAGACCAAAGGTTTCGATGGGATCCCAAAAATCTAATATTTGATCCAGACAATTGCTAACGAACTACCATACATGTCCAGAAAAAAAAAGGTCAGAAACGAATTCAGCGTATCACCTTATCCGTATAAAGAACATCTAATCAACTTCAAGTAAAAGTTCAACATATAAAAAAAAAAAACGGTTTCAACCGGATTCCAAACGAACTATATGTCCAGGTAAAAAAAAAGATTGTCATGTACAGATTTAGCGTGTTTTCTTACCCCTAACTCTGTCATCTAATCAACTTCAAATAACACTTTTGCTTTTAACAAATTTTCCGGTTTGGCCTGATCGGCCGAACATGTTGTCCTGGTAGAAAATACTGTTCCCATAAGGGTTCAGCATGTCTTCTTACCCATTAATCGAACATCTAATCAACTTAAAACAAAACTTTTACTTTGAGCAAACTTTCCGGTTTTGGCCGAATTCCGAGCGAACTACTTGCCCGGTGAGACAATGGTTTTCACCATCGTGTTCAGCACGTTTATCCCCAAACCGAACATCTAATCAACTTCAAATAAAACTTTTAGTTTTAACAGACTTTGCGGTTCTGGCCGGATTCCGAGCTAACTACTTGTCCGGCGATCAAATGTTTTTCACCATCATGTTCAGCATGTCTTCTTATCCCTAAATCGAACATCTAATCAACTTCAAATAAAACTTTTACTTTTAACAGACTTTCCGGTTTTGGCCGGATTCCGGGCTAACTACTTGTCCGGCGATCAAATGTGTTTCACCATCATGTTCAGCATGTCTTCTTATCCCTAAATCGAACATCTAATCAACTTCAAATAAAACTTTTACTTTTAACAAACTTTCCGGTTTTGGCCGGATTCCGGGAGAACTACTTGTCCGATGACAAAATGGTTTCGACCATCGTGTTCAGCATGTCTTTTTACCCCATAATCGACTATCACATTATATGTTTAAAAATATTTCATTTGCCCCTTAAATTAAACCCCCTCCCCCACCCCTAAATGTGGGGCTACAGATACCATCTACGAACCTGACCTTACTCTTGACCCAAAAAATCCTCACACCAAGTTTCATCAAAATATCTCATTCCCTTCGAGAGTTATAGTGCTTACAGACGGACAGACGGACAGACGGACAACTTTTGGGATATCATAGGTATCCCTCTACTTACGTTTTGGGATCCCAAAAAGAGGAAGTACAGGACCTTTATTGGCCTTATTCTTTTGGTTTCTTCTTCTTCTTCACTGAGATAGGATCCCTCTTCAGAAAAAACAAGACCAAAGGTTTCGATGGGATCCCACAAATTAAATATCTGATCCAGACAACTGGGTCTTGTCTTAGCCAGATCCAGTCATCGCCAGACTCCTTGAACATTTTTACAATTAAAATTCAGAAAAAGATTAAGGCCAAATAGCTAATCATCTGAGAAAAACTTCCTGCCACTACCGCCAATTTCCCGATTTCGGCCAAACTCCAGAACTAATTGTCGGGCGAAAAAAGGAAAGCTCAAAAATGAACTCAGGGTATCTTCTTTCCCCAATAATGAACATCTAATCAACTTCAAATAAAAATTTAACTTATAACAAACTTTCCGACTCCAGCCGGATTCCGGTCGAACTATATGTCCGGGTAAAATATGATTGTCACACACGGATTCAGCATCTCTTCTTACCCCTAAATCGGTTATCTAATCAACTAGAAATAAAGCTTTAACTTCTACCAATTTTCTGGTTTTGGCCGGATTCCGGGCAAACTACATGTCCGGATAAAAAAAATTTTCACATAAGTGTTCAGCATGTCTTCTTGCCCTAAATCGAACATCTAATCAACTTCAACTAAAACTTTTAATTTTAACAAATTTTCCGGTTTGGGCCGGATTCCGGGCGAACTACTTGTCCGTCGAGAAAATGGTTTTCACCACCGTGTTCAGCGTGTCTTCCTACCCCTAAATCGAACATCTAATCAACTTAAAATAAAATTTTTACTTTTAACAAACTTTCCGGTTTGGGCCAGATTCCGGGCGAACTACTTGTCCGTCAAGAAAATGGTTTTCACCATCGTCTTCAGCATGTCTTCCTACTCTTAAATCGAACATCTAATCAACTTAAAATAAAACTTTTACTTTTAACAAATTTCTGATTTTGTCCGGATTCCGGGCGAACTACTTGTTCGATGACAAAATGGTTTTCACCATCGTGTTCAGCATGTCTTCTTACCCCATAACCGACTATCACATTAGCTGTTTCAAAATATTTTGTTTGCCCCTTAATTTGAAAACCCTCCCCCACCCCTAAATGTAGGGCTACAAAGACCATCTACGAACTTGACTGGTCCGACGACTCAACGAATCCTCACACCAAGTTTCATCAAAATATCTCATTCCCTTCGAGAGTTATCGTGCTTACAGACGGACGGACGGACGGACAGACGGACAACTTTTGCGATGTCATAGGTATCCCTCCACTTATGTTTTGGGATCCCAAAAAGACAGGAGCCCTAATTGATTAAGGCAGGAGACCTGTTCTTATTGGCAAAGAAGCAAGGGGCTGTAGTCCTGTTCTGGCTTTCTTAGCTTAATATTGTCAACGAACATGGCCTTTAATTTTGGACTTGGATCTGCCACAAAACTACAGTAACCATTGGCTAGCAACCAAGAAGGCAGAAAGAGATCTACACCAAGTCAACTCAACACCATAACCACAATGATTATACTGATGACCAGATGACTTGTGCCACCTAAGGCCACAGCGGGCGTGTTCCAGCTTTACTCCAGAAGTAGCCGCGTGGTTGATCGCAAAAAATTGGACGAAGTTCGAAGGTTTGCATTTTCGGTTCTTTATTTCGGAATGGGCTAAGTTATATGGAATAGATAATTAGTTTGTGTGGGTCAGCAGCTGGTTGTTAGTGTGTGAATCCTCGCTCAGTTTATTTGATAGTTGGTAAATTATAATTAGGTTTAGAGGGTACGAGATTGGTTGTTACATTGTTTAAAAAATTATTAGACAGCTGCTGTTTTTGCCGCTCGAACAGCAGCCGTGTCAAAAACTGAATTTCAGCAATAGCTTCCCTTGCAGCTATTTGTAAGATATAATTCCCTAGAATAGGATACTTATAGTTGCTAGAAGCTTCATATTCATTGCAGATTATTTCTTCCAGCTACAGCCTGACGAGGATCCTTGCCAAGAAGGACCGAAATATTACTGAAGAAAATCCTATCTGACTTACCCGCTTCGAGTATTTTTTCAGACATGATTCCTAGTCAGCTTGTCATTATTATTATTAATAATGAACAATACTTCTATCAGGTATGACACCACAAGTTTTCTTTGGGCAGTTGGAAAGGATACGTTCCTACGAGCTGCTGAAAAATTCGGCATCCAAGAAAAACGAGGCTGAAAAATTCGGAAAAACGGCCTATATTATTATTACATTTGACGGTACAAAACAGATAAGTCAGCTACATTTTATTAGAGCTATAGATAGATAGTTTATTGCTATAAGCTGCCCGTGGGCCATAGCAAAAATTTAACATCCGAACACTGACATATAATAATACTCCTTTCCTTTTAATTTGTTTTACTTATTCCAAAATTCTACTTCTTTATTCCATGGCTAGCCTCAAAAATACTAGCAAAAATTTGTGTTTTTTTTTGTTTTTGTTTTTTTACGATTATATGAAAAACCTTTAACGATTACCCTTTTCTTAATATAAAACTACTTTGGTTGCCAAAAATAGCTTTAATACTTTATCCCTTTCTTAAAACTTTAAAAATTATCATTTTAATATAACTGTACAATCCCACTTATTATTTTTTTTTTTAAACTAAATTTCAAACTAAATCATCAATATTAAAATTTAATTCCAAATCATTTCCTACTTTATCTTTACTACCTTTTATTATTTCCCAACATTTTTGAACTTTCATTAATACGGAATCATCCTCACCTTTTTCTCTTTCTTTCCACGCATAATAGCAAAATGACGATATCATTAATGTCATTGTCCTTCGTGTTAAATATTCGTGTTAACCACTCTTCGTCAAATACGCACACACCATACTCTTCTTTTTTCCAGTCACTCAGCTCATTACAATCGCAAAGCATGTGAATCACACTCTCATCCACGCACCCACACATCGGACAGAAGTCCTCTTCAGGCTCAAGCTGGAATATGAACTTGTGAAAAACAAATTAGAAATTCTTCTTTAAATATCTGATTATGTCAACTTCTTCTTTGAAAATTGGTTTGAGCAAATCGAACAGCAAAAACAGCAGCAATGTCCAGAACGAAATCACAGCACCAGCTTAAACTCCAACCAATTTTCAAAGAAGAAGTTCACCAAATCAGATATTTAAGGAAGAATCTTTAATTTGTTTTTGACACGTTCATTTTCTAGCTTGAGCCTGAAGAGTACCCTTGCCAAGAAGGGCCAAAATATAGCTCTATTAAAATGTAGCTGACTTATCCGTTTTACACCGTCAAATATGATTAGCAGTCAACTTGGGCAGAAGGAATGTCTATTATTGTCTAATAGGAACGAACTGTAGGTGAGTGGACGTACATATTTTGTAAACATAATGCAGATTTTCTTATATTTGTCTTGATAATCATTTTGCGGCAGATATATTTCATTGTACACAAGCTTTCGACCTCAACAACAACACCAAAGTCAACCCAAATGCGGAAAAATACCGATCCTATCAACGACCCAGTCGAGCAACAAAAACAGCAGCCTTGTCCAAAATGAAACCACAGCACCAACTTTAACTACAAGCGATTCTCACAGAGAATTCAAGTATTTCAGGCCAAGTTAGAACCTTTAGTAGTTTTTCCACAAGTTCATTTACCAGCTTGGGCCTGAAGAGGACACTTGTCAAGAAGGGCTGAAATATAGCTCTAATACAATTCATCTGACGTATCCGTTTTGCAGTGTCAAAGAGACATTACTATGCTTCTCGTTGTTAAAGTAACAGTTATTTTTTTATGTGCCCTTGTACGGGTGAATTTCATTTCTTTCATTTCTTTCGTTTCTTTTTATGAGGTCCGTTTCTCCCAGAAAACAGCCTGACCTACCTTGCCCTTGCCAAGAAGGGATGAAATATCTCTGACGAATATCATAACTTACTTTTCCGCTGTGAGCCATTGTTTAATATATGACTGAATTTCAAGGCTGAATTCCAACTAAGAATTTGGCTCACAGCAGAATCAAAACCCCCATTCTAGCAATAGTCAAGTTCAACCTTGCCTCCGAATCTCTGACAACTAGCGTGACACACGAGCCGATCAAATGACCTGACGAAAGAAGGAACCCTAGGGAGAAACTAAAAAAGAGGTCAGAGGTCATCGGCTCTAGTCTCTAGTCCAAGAAAATCGCTCATAGATGATAGAGCTGAAGCAGCAAACCATGTCGAGTAAAGAGACGACCATCTTGTCTTTGACATTCATGACAGAACGACCATCATAAAAAGAAGCTCTCACGCTTAGGAACGACGGCTCGAGGTGCAGGAAAGAGTGTTTGCTTGCCCTCACTCGCTTTGAAGAAATCTCCTCCCGAGTACAGTAGAAGTATGGTTATTTGAACACTTCTCTAAATGTTCACTACATTGAATTGTTTCTTACTTCGACAAGCAGTTGAAATTTGATAGACATGTAGCTACCACAAGTAACAATGCCAATTTTCGTGTCCATACTATTAGACGCACATTCAGAAAATTCAACCTACGAAGCTTCAAAACGTTATATACATCGCTGGTAAGGCCTTTGGTGGAGTACAATTCTTCGGTTTGGTACCCTATGAATAAAACGGATAGATTACGCATTGAGAAAGTTCAAAGACGCGCAACAAAGCTTGTACCTTATTTGAGAAATCTGTCGTATCCGCGTAGAATGAAAAGTTTAGAGTTGCCTAGCCTAGATTTCAGACGTAAACGTGCTGATTTGTTGAATGTGTATAGGATAGTGCGAGGAGTTGACAATGTTAACCCTGAAGATTTATTTATTTTTTCAAATTACCCGTCAACACGTCAGCACAGATTTAAACTTTATCAGCCAAAGCCAAACCGACGTGTTGGCATTTATAGTTTTCAAAATAGGGTTTGTAAAGATTGGAACGCACTACCAGATGAAACTGTTATGTCGGAAAACGTAGATATTTTCAAACGAACGATTGTTTCGTCAACATTTTATTCGAGTGCTTATGCAGACCCATTTTTGCCAACTTAAGTTTAATTCAGTTTATTTTTCATTGTATAGATTTATTTGTCTTACTAGTGCCTTATGTTCACATTGTATGTAGTGACAAGTCTTTATGACTTACCACTTTTGGTGATAATAAATAAATAAAACAGTAAAATGGAAAAGTTGGCCAACAGCTTTCTTCCAGCACCAGCAGTTCGCAATTAATTTATTTATTTGAGATGTTGTTAAATTTCATACATGCCTCTTCTTCCATTGGGGTAAGCTGTTTAGTCTTAACGTCATCTACTGGAAGAAATTACGCGCCGCTTAGCAAAGTAAAATATGCAAAACTGATTCAGAGCAATTTTTTTTCAAAATGTAGCTAAACTGGACGTTAACTAAAATACATATTTTCGGCAAGTATTTGGAAGTTAAAGTTCCCTTGCATGGGTTCTAGTATTTTTATCGGCAGCCGGTCACAGTTATAGATGACGACCTCTATTGTGGTTGACTACGAATGGAAATCGGTCTAGTTTTAAAATGTGTGTAATATAGGAGAGTTCGGGGTTGGATCGAACACGGATTCGGTCTGGACGCCCGCAAAAAAAAGTTGTCGCTAAAATCGAAAAAAAAACAACATAATATCTGCCTTCTAGTGATCCAACTTTGTACCAAATTTTCATGGTACTTGCATTTTTGGTTTTGAAAAAAATTTGAACAAATTGGTTTTCTTGAGGTAGAAGCATGGTCGGTTAAAAGCTGTACGCCGAAGATTAGCGATAACCCGAAGGCGATTAAATGACAATAGTCAACTTAGTAATTGGGGTGTGTAGCCTGCTTAGAGTATTTTAAAGATAGATCAGTTAATTTTTCTGTAGTACGCCATTTTGTTATTTCAGTCAGGGTGGGGTTGGTCCGGACAGTTTTGAAGGGGTTGGTTCGGATAGTATTTTCCTACTGATATGCCATACAAAACAGAAACTGACTAAGAAAAATGCAAAAAGATGTTATCAGAATCCTTATCGTATTATTTTTTAACATAATTCGTTTGAAAAATTAACGCGCTGAAAAGAGATGGCCACAACCGAAGAAAACTAGTTAGTAGAATTGTCCACAATAAAATAAAAAATTAGATTTTTTTTAATTTAATGATTTAATATAATTAACTTGCTTGCGATATTTTCAGGAGGAAAAAGAAACAAGAATTCGTCCTTATGAAGTTATATTTGGGAAGGAGGTTCCTTGAATGAAAGTTCGTTGAGGGGCTTGAAGATATTCTTTCTGCGCACAAGTGAGTGTAAAATCATATTTTTGTAGAATCGATTCGAGTAATCAGTCCAACTAAAGATGGACCGAGCTTTGATGATATAAGTTTGAACTTGCCAGCCTCTGGAATTTGCTAGGTTAACTGAAAGGACGAAATGAAGGGTTTTCGCTTTAATCCACCTCGCCTCTTGAAATATTTGTATTCTCTAGTTTTGTGTTTACTTTTGAGCTGCAGTATCATCATTTTCACTTTCTAACATATTTGCATAAAGTCGTATAAAAATAAATACATTACAAACAATGTCCGAACCAACCCCAGGCCTGTCCCAATCAACCCCATGGGTGCGGGGTTGGTTCGGACAAACTGAAAAACAGAAAAAAATATTTACTTAAAAACCTGATTTAGAAAAAAATCTAAAAAAAATTACCAGCTATTCTCCCAGACATTCTACACGTTTGACAACAAAAAGGATGTAATCCGCCAAGAAATGGCGGCCTGGCGAGAAAAGGAAAATTAGTGTCCGAGTCAACCCCGAGCTCCCCTAGAGATTGCACCCTACCCAACGAAAACGGATCTGAGTCAGCATGACAGTGCTGACTAATTGGAAGGACAGTTGAAGGTGCAAAAGCCACCCATTACAATGCGAGACTTTTTTTGAAAAAGCTTCAACTTTCAGGATCTTATTTCTGATTCTTTGCTCCTGGGACTAAATCGGACTATGCTATCCAGGAAGATTCGAAAACGTTTGCAGTTCGAAGTTGTGAGTTGTACGCAAACGGTGATACTTCTGTTTCAAAGTCGAAAATAATTATGTGTTCTTTTTGGGATCCCAAAAGTAAGTGGCGGGATGCCTATCACATCGCAAAAGTTGTCCGTTTGTCTGTCTGTCCGTCTGTGCGCACTATAACTCTCGAAGGGAATGAGATATTTTGATGAAAGATAGTGTGAGGATTCTTTGGGTCAAGAGTAAGGTCGAGTTCGTAGATGGGCTCTGTAGCCCTACATTCAGGGTTGGAGGAGGGGGTTTAAATTAAGGGGATAATGAAATATTTTTAAACAGATAATGTGATCGTCGATTATGGGGTAAGAAGAAATGCTGAACACTATGGTGAAAAAACATTTTGTCATCGGACAAGTAGTTCGCCCGAAATCCGGCCAAAACCGGAAAGTCTCTTAGAAGTAAAAGTTTTATTTGAAGTTGAATAGATGTTCGATTTAGGGGTAGGAAGACATGCTTAACATGATGGTGAAACCCATTTTCTCGCTGGGCAAGTAGTTGGTCTGGAATTGGGCCAAAACCGGAAAGTTTGTTAAAAGTAAAAGTTTATTTGAAGTTGATCAGATATTCAATTTAAGGGTAAGAAAATATGCTGAATACTTATGTGAAAACTATTGGGATCGGCCTATTTTGGGGTTTCAGTTTGTACCTTACTACTGAAGTTGTCAACCCCTCTAGATTTTCAAACTGTTGTATCTCATGAAGGAATATTTGTACCAATAAACGGATGACATATACTTTGATAAACTCATCAAGGTTTATCGAATGCCGTTGACAAAAAAAAATCTATCTATCTTAGTTCAGATGTTGACTTTTTTGCCCTAGGCCAACTTTCTAATATCACCACTTAGAAAGGAGCAAAGGCTAAGCTCTAATTTCTTTAGCAATGAGAGAACTTTGAAAGTTTAAGAGGCCCATCTAATATCATTTCCTCTTCCTCAGCTGAAATCACGAACAGGAATAGGTAGAAACAATAGATGGCAGCAATTTCGGAATCGTGGGAAAATGACATTTTTTTTATTCTGTAAATTTGTCTATTTATCACTCAAAGAAGATATATTGGCTGTGGGACCAGGGAACTGCCGCACATAGTTAGCACTTATAGAGTTTATTCCATCTTCAATTTAAAACTGATGCCTGTCTGCTTGCCTGCTAGAACGGAGCTTTCCATTCGAAAGCAGAAACATGATTTGATGAAATGAAAGCTTGGCTGCATAACTTCAGACAGTCCTCTCTGACATAGGCTGTAAAACTCCACTTCACTTCACACACCGTAGGCTCTGGCTCGAGGACAAGCAAAAACCATCCTTTTTGGCCCCAGGCAAGAGTTCTACGAAGCTTTCCAAAATGTAATCTCATATTGATCAATCCGGCCTAAGGTCCACACTTTCCGTAAAAACTGCACACGTTACACCGTTACCACTTTCTAGTAATAAGCTGAAATCGGAGGACTGGAAAAAACAAGACCAAAGGTTTCGATGGGATCCCAAAAATTCAATTTCTGACCCGACAACCGGGTCTTGTCTTAGCCAGATCCAGTCTTCGCCAGACTCCTTGATTATTTTTACTATTAAAATTCAGAAACAGATTAAGGCCAAATAGCTAATCATCTGAGAAAACCAAGTTCAGATATGGATTCAGCATGTGTGTTTACCCCTATAAGTCACATCTGTTTTGACGAAAACTTCCTGCCACTTCTGCCAATTTACCGGTTTCGGCTGAACTCCGGAACTACTTGACCGGCAAAAAAAGAAAGCTAAAAAATGAACTCAAGGTATCTTCTTTCCCCAATAATGAACGTCTAATCAACTTCAAATAAAAATTTAACTTATTACAAATTTTCCGACTCCAGCTGGTTTTGGCCGGATTCCGGGCGAACTACATCTCCGAAGATACTACGGGAAGAAAATCCCATAACCTCTGACAGATTCGTGTACTTTAACAAGCTGTGGATAGTTCGGATCCATTATTTCTCACCCTTAGACTACACTTCACACATCTACTAAAGGTCTATAGCCCCATGATAAATGTCCTGGTCATGCTAGCCGGGATCTGAATAGGGGAGGTGATTTGGCACGGACTGCTCCTTTCTTCAGGAAGGATCCATTCAGGAAACTGATGAAAGGATTGATTGATACTTAAGTGTTTCACTAAACGTTTCTCAGTGGACCAAAGGAACCGATAAGATACATGACGTATACAGGTCAGACTGTCTACAAAATGGTACAAGAAGTCGAGGAAAAACCGGACTGTCAGTGCCTGATTACCATATAAGCAGAGTAGGCTCCAGACTTCGGTCCCACCCTTTTCGTGGCCCAGTAACCAAAATCAAAATGATATAGTTTTGATCTTGAAAGAATACAGGACAAAAAATACAAAATAAAGAATATTAAAGAAACAAAGGATAGGTATCAAACAATATCAAAATCATATAACCTTGAAAGAAAGATACCATCAACCTCTCTTAAATTGTTTCCTTAAAGTAGATAGCCATCTCCATTATTAAGCTTATATTGTAGACACTACTTTGTACAATCTTAATGCACAAGATTGAACTGGGACACGAACTACAACGTCATCTTATTGTATAATCACGTCATCATTGTGAACATTTTGAATGTCTTCTTTCACTGATATTGTTGTTGTGTGTGTATCTTTTTTTTAAAGAACCGAGGTGGGCATGAAGCAGTTGGTGTCGTGAGCTCCCGCCGACTACAGGACAGGAACGCTTCGAAAATCCAAACTTTGAGGTCTCCACACGGTTTTATCCAATACTGCAAGTTCGTCCACTCTTCTGAGTTACCTCCTCAACATTCGACTATATCCACTTTAGTGTCTACACTGTAAAAAACAAGGGCTGTAAGCTCATATGGCACTTGCATGGGTTAAGATGTTTTGATTGATCAAAAGTAAGTTTCGACTTTGCGGTTGAGATGCGCACTCTAAGGGAGCTACAACTTCATTTGTAAGCAAAACCCTTGAGGCAAAAATGATAATGGGCTGATGGGCATCATGAAAATGCATATATTGCTTAAAAGTATTTTTTTTACTTTGCGGTCAAGATTGGGACTTTAAGGAATAATCGGATTTGGGAAGTAGCAACTTATAAGTAAATGTTGTTGAATCTCTAATATTCCAGCGAAGTTTCATCGTCTTAGCACATCTGGAAGTACCTCAACTCGCGATCACCGGAATCCCAGACCCCCCCCCCTCCAACTCCACCCACAATACCCGGAGCCAATCCGGTTCTGTAAATGATTAATCCAGAGCATCTGTTTGTTATTTCCACGAAGTTCGATCCCGATCACACCCGATTTCACTCGAATCCGATTACCCGTTCCAAAGGTACGCATGACTCAATGTTCCAGATTCCCCTCCCTCAACTCCGGAGTTGAGGGAGGGGAATTCCCCCCCCCCCCCCCCTCCCTCCAAGACTATCATATCGAGAAATTTGTTGTATTCCAATTCAGTTTGACCGGGTCCCTGATACGCCTGCCAAGTTTCGTCGTGAAAATCCCCAAAACACGGAATTCAGGGAAACCCCCTCCCACCCCCTCAAGTGTCCGGATCCCGTCAAATTGTGTAAAAGATTTACGGGAGCAGATATTTGTTTTCCCAGCAAGTTTCACTCAGATCCCTCCATTCTAATCGTTTCTCGAGATTTCCCCTCCCCCACGGTGCCCGTAGCCAATCCGATTAAGTTCCGTAGATACATCAGTGTCAGAACCGAACCGGATTCGAGCACTGTGGAGGGAGTGATGGGGGGCGGGCGGAATTCCGGTGATGGCGAGTTAGGGTACTTCCAGATGTTCTAGGACGATGAAACCTGACTTGAACATTATAGAGTTGACACGATTGGCTTAGACATTGTCACTTCCCTGATCCGACCATCCCTTAAAGTACTCATCTTAACAGCAAAGTACAAAAAATACTTTAAAGCAAAATATACACTTTCATGATCCCCATGAGCCCATGATCACTTTTCTCTCAAAGCTTTTGCTTAGAAATTAATTTCTAGCTCCCTTAAAGTGCGCATGTTAACCGCAAAGTGAAAAAAAAGACTTTTGACCAAACGATACATTTCACGATCCCCGAGGGCCCATGGTCTTTGTGCCACAAGAGTTTTGCTTCAAAATGAATGTCTAGTACCCTGGAAGTGCGCATCTTAACCGAAAAGTAAAAAAAAAAATACTTTTGACCGAACGATATATATTCATGATCCTAAAAGGCCATGCTAGTTTTGCCTCGAGGGTTTTGATTGCAGATTAATTTCTAGCGCCCTTAAAGTGCGCATCATCAGAGCCATGAGCAAAAATAAAATACTTTTTACCGAACGATACATTCTCATTATTTCCAAGGGCAAATGATCATTCTTATCTCAAGGGTCTTGCTTACAAATGATCACAAAAACCCACAAATTGGCAAATTCCTACTTTCATCATCTAACCCTTGCAAGTGCCGTATGAGCTTCTAGCTCTTGTTGGTTTTGTCACTGTCTATTTTTTATTATTTGTCATCTTCGCTGGAAAGAATTTTGATTAATTCAGTATAACTTTTCTCGAACAGGTATGTAATGTATATCTTCCTATGTCCCACTGGTAGTTGACAATAAATACTGTGGAGGCTGACTCCAGACAGGATGATACGAAGCCACATCAACCTCCGCAGGAGTTCATCGAGCCCTTTTCCTCAACTACTGAAAACTGACTAACAAAAATTAAATAAAAGACATCCCATCAGAATGAAAACAAGAGCTACGAGCTCATATGGCACTTGTACGAGTAGGATGTACAAGAAAGTAGATGAGAACGTCACAAAATACACCCGCCATCCAAAAATGCGGTTCGGAAATAGAAATAGGATATTTAGTTTCACTCATTTCTGAGCTGTTCCGGCATCGTCTAGATTGTCTGTAGCAAATGCACATGACTGTTCAAACTTTCATCCCAATAAATCCATTTGTTTGATCCCTAGACGTGCTACAGGATTTCCGGTACTCACTCTATCTCCACCTACCGTGGCCGAATCTGGTTCGGAATAAAAAAAAAATCGACCACCTAAAGCATCTTCTTTTATACCATCTATCAAGTTTCACTCGAATCTGAGCATTTTTGGAAAGTTCCGGTACCCCCCCCCCCCCTCCCACCAACGATGTCGGAGCCGGTTCGGGCCCAATCTCTTAATTCCCTGTTCCTGTCCATCAAGTTTTACTGAAATTGGAGCATAGCCCATCTGCAAGTTTCCAGTACCCCCCCCCCCTACCTTGGCCGAATCCGGCCCAGACGCCAAATAACAAATGTAGGCCGCATATACTCGGCATTGTCGAATTTGCATCTCATTCGGTCCATCCGTTTGGTTTTTGTGCATGTCAAAAGTCCCCCCACCCCCAATTCCCCTAATCGTGGTCGCATATGGTTCGAACGCATGTTTTACATGTCGAGGCCATCGATTCGTATCACCCATGAAGTTTCACTCGAATCAGACCACTCGTTCGCAATTTATAGAAGTCAATTTCCATATTTCTCTTCTCTTGCTCCCCAAAAAATGCTCGGATCTAGGAACGGAAGTTTCCGGGGGTATTTTGTGTCAGGTTCTTAAGTCAAGATAATTCGGGTCGCTAATATGCCTGCAAAATTTCGTTGTCGTTTTACATCTGGAACTATTCTAACTCACGACTACCGGAATTCCAGGAAACCCCCTCCAACTCCCCCCACAGAGCCCCGAAACCATCTGGCTCCGTCAATTTCATCTAGGCCTACTGCTTGTTCCATCCCTTAAGTTTCGTCCCAATCCCTCTGCTTTTAGAGTTTCTTGAGTTTTCCACCCCCACCCCCCATCCCCATAGGTATCGGACCCGACCCAGACGTGACACTGAACGTCCTAGGCGATAGCTCACCAGACAAGTTTCATTCAAATCCGATCACCCGTTCAAAAGTTATGCACGCCACTAGATTCCGGACTCCCCATCCACCCAATCCCCCCACGATGGTAGGGTCGGGGAAACGGCTGTTCTCAAGTCAATCTGTTCGGATCCCTGACATACCAGCCAAGTTTCATCGCCCTAGGACATCAGGAAGTATGTCGAACTCGCGGGATCGCTAGAAATCCGGACCCCCACCCCAACTCCCCCACAGTGCCCTGATCTGGTCCGGTTATGTCAATGACGTGTCTAGGACCTGTGCTTATTTTTCCCACCAAGTTTCATCCCGATCCCTCCACTTTAAGCGTTTCTCAAAATTTCCGGTTCCCTCCTCCAACTCCCCCCAGTGTCATCGGATCCGGCCCGGATTTAAAGTGAGATGTCTGAACACGAGGTCATCCTAAATATCAATTTTCATCAAGATCCGACTACCCGTTCGCAAGCTAAAAATACCTCAAATTTTGGCTTCACCCTCCCTCCACTCCCCCCCCCCCCAGATGGTCGAATCGGGGAATTGACGATTTACTATTTAATTTGGTCGGGTCCCAGACATACATGTAAATTTCCATCGTCCCAGCACATCAGGAAGCACGGAACTCGCGGGATCACTACAAATTCGGACTTCTCCCCCCCCCAACTCCCCCAAAGTGAGTGGATCCGTTCCGGTTATATCAGTCACGTATCTAGGACTTTTGCTTGTACTTTCCACCAAGTTTCATCCGGATCCCTCCACTCTAAGTGTTTTCCAAGATTTCCGGTTTCCCCCTCCAACTCCCCCCACTGTCACCGGATCCGGTCTGGATTTAAAATGGAGGGTCTGAGACACGAAGTCCTTCCATATATCAAGTTTCATTAAGATCCGATCACCCGTTCATAAGCTAAAAATATCTCATTTTTCCTATTTTTTCCGGATTCCCCCTCCCTCCACTCCCCTCCAGATGGTCGGATCGAGGAAGCGACAATTTCTAATTTAATCTGGTCCAGTTCCTGATATGCCTGCCAAGTTTCATCGTCCTAGCTTATCTGGAAGTGCCCGAACTAGCAAAACCGGGACCGACAGACCGACTGACGGACAGAAATTACAATCGCTATATGGCACTTGAGTAAGTTCAAGTGCCATAAAAAGACCAAGAAATTAAACAGAAAAAAATGCTGAAAAACATTAATAGAAAAAAATGTTCAAGAACTAAGAGAAAATGTTGCTTTCCTAGCCAACCAACCTGGGTCGTAACTTTTCAACCGATAGAACATTATTTCCAACTTACTTCAACTTATTTTCCTTGACTCTCCAAAAGGCAGCTATTGAGCAATTACAACAGTCTTTTTTCTTGAATTTGCTCTGATTAAACAGCCTATTAATAAAAACTCCAGTGTTGGCACTTTTCTGATGGAACCTTTGATTTTTTGGCGCAAAAAAACGATGAAATTATGGAACCTACGAAACTAGGTCCTTTTCACCAAGTATTAACTATTACCAACACCGAGACACGAATTTCTGACACCGTCCACTCGAGGACCTTTCGCAGTTTGCCACCAAGTAAGATGGGAGACGGTCGTCTAAATCCTAACCAGACGCGATCATAGGCGAATATCGAACCACAAAACACTCCCAACCAAACGTTTTCAGAGTTACTGAAAGTCCATCAACGAAACCAGGAAGCTCTACTCCAGAAAGTAACACAGCTATGAGAACAACCTTGGACTCCTAAAGAAAAACCGAAAGCACTCAAATGCCTTTACTGTAATGCAGATTCGCTACTCAACAAACTTGATGAAACAAAAATAATAGTCGCAATCGCTGATCCCGATGTTGTTGCCTAGTCGAAGTCAAGCCAAAAAATTGTCCCTTCATACCTGCGCTGTCAGAGCTGTTCATTGACGGCTACAAGACACACGAAATAAACATCCAGAACAACAAAGGTAGAGGAATTGTTACCTACGTCAGAAACACCCCAACAGTCACCTCTGAACTAACCACTAGTCAAGAGTGTGTATGGCTACTACTCAACAAACTTGATGAAACAAACATAATCGTCGCAATCACTGATCCAGATGCTGTTGCCATAGTCGAAGAAGCCAAGCCAAAAAATTGTCCCTTCATACCTGCGCTGTCAGAGCTGTTGACTGACGGCTACAAGACACACGAAATAAACATCCAGAACAACAACGGTAGAGGAATTGTTCTGTACGTCAGAAACACCCTAACAGTCACCTCTGAATTTACTACTAGTCAAGAGTGTGTATGGCTATCATTGCATATTACCAATGGTAGGCCCCTGAACTTAAGGGGCAAGCAAAATATTTTTAAAAAGCTAATGTGACAGTCGATTATGGCGTAAGAAGACATGCTGAACACGATGGTGAAAACCATTTTTTCACCGGACAAAAGGATATTTTACAGAAGCTCACACAGCACTTTGGAAAATGACCAGTTTCTTTTCGACGAAATCAACAAGAAATCAGGAAAAACAGAGCGACCACAATTATAGTAGGAGATTTTAATTACCGAGAAATTAACTGGAAAATGTCTCAGCAACAGGAAGATAGTGGTCCGACGTCGCAAAAATTGTTCCTCAACAATACACGACAACTTCCTTCAACAGCTTGTCCATCAGCCTACTCGCATACGTGGATCAGATGATCCTTCCCTGCTCGATCTGCTGCTTACAACAGATACCGAAGTCATAAAGTCGCTCGAGTTTGGATCTCCTGTCGAAAATCAGATCACGCGACGATCATTTTTGAAATTGACGTCACCGTAAAAAACCAAGAGTTTTATTAAAATCGGAAAAACTACGTCAAGGGGGATTACAGCACGATGTGAAATGCTGCGCAAGTATCGATTGGACAGTTCGCGAATTCTGAATCAAGTGAACAGATGTATGAAAGTTTCACGACAGCTCTTCAGGATCTGGTGGAGAAGCATATCCCAGTTTACCAAAAAACAAACGTTCACCTAGATCAACCGTGAAATTGATAAAAGCGAAACAAGAAGCGTGGAAGAATTTAAGGATATCTGGAAGCAAAGAAGACAGAACGAAATTCGTCAGACCTAGAAACAGGTCCGTAAAGAAACGAGACACCAACAGACTTTAAGGGAGCAACGTGTCGCAGAGCAGTCTAAAACAAATCCTAAAGCCTTTTGGAGATTTGTGAACTCCAAGCGTAAGCTTAACCACGGAGTATCGGAACTTCGAGACCCAGACTCAGGCCAAAAATTACTAATGCACAGGAAAAAGCAATCCTTCTAAACCGACAGTTTGAAGCAGCTTTCACAAGGGAACAGAGACAACTGAGGAGTTTTCGTCTGATAATGAGAAAGCGCCAATCCCAGATCTATTTTTTGGTAAATGACATTTATATAGAACTAAAAAATTTAGACCCTCATAAATCCCCAGGACCCGAGACCTTCATCCTAGGGTCTTGGGCGAACTGGCATCTGAAATCCAACTGCCGCTACACGAGATCTTCAAAAAATCATACGCAAGCGGAAAGCTACCTTCACTGCGGAAAAAAGCCATCGTTTCTCCTATATTCAAAAATGGTTCGAGACAAATCCCATCAGACTATAGACCAGTAAGTCTGACAAGCATCACATGCTAAATTTTTGAGTCCCTCCTTGCTGATCCCCTCTGTAGACATTTGACTGAAATTTCCAAAAGCCAGTTTGGATTCATGCGCAGGCGATCTGCAGAAGCTCAGCTTCTATTTGCCAGTGAAGCCTGGAGAGCAATGAACGACGCGGGGATACAGGTGGATGCTCTCTATATTGACCTACGAAAATCCTTTGATAAAGTACCACACAAAAGGCTACTTTTTGAAACTGGAACCGTTGGGTGTGGTGGGACAAAATTTAGCTTGGATAGAGGATTTCCTATCCTCCAGAACACAGCGAGTATGAGTGGATGGCCAGCTTAGCATCAGGGAGGTGAATGTTCTTAGCGGTGTACCACAAGGAGGTGTTTTCGGTCCCCTTCTCTTCAACATTTGCATAAATGACTTAAGCGAAGGCATCAGCTCTCCGGTTATGCTATACGCTGACGACACTAAGCTGTACAGAGGCATAATGGGATTGAAGGATGCCGAGTCTCTTCAAAAGGACCTTGATAAGATCTGTCAGAGGATGACTAAATGACCATGGCGATCAATACCAATAAATGTCACCATCTTCGTCTTGGCCCCACCACCCTTGACCATCGATACACCTTAGACAGAAGGATGATTTCGGGAACCACCTCTGAGCGTGACCTCGGGTAGTAATGGACACAGATCTAACATTCTCAACACATTACGAAACTATCATCAAGAAAACTACAAGAATTGTGAATCTTATGAGAAGGACATTTACATTTAAGGACAATTCCCTATTTCCTATTTTTTTAAGGCACTAGCTCGCCCACTAATTGAATATGGCCACGCAACAACAAGGCCCTTCTATATCAAGGACGTTATCGCCATTGAGCAAGTTTAAAGAAGAGCAACAAAAACAGTGCCAGCCATTCGCCATCTGCCTTATGAAAACCGGCTTCAAAAACTACGATTACCCAATTTATCTTACAGATTTCTTGGAGGTGATTCGATCGAAACTTAAAAAATTTGCCATAGTTATTATGATAATATAGGCCTGATGATGTCTTCACTTTCAACCACAACGGTCTCAGAGGACACAACTTGAAACTGAGTGGTAAGAGATTCCGAAAAGACATCGGAAAATGGAGCTTTAGAAACCGAAGAGTAGAACATTGGAATAATCTCCCAGAAAGTGTTGTAAATGCCGAAAATATCAACCAATTCAAAGCAGGTGTCGACTACCACCTAGCTGAAATTCAATTTAGTGTGTAAAGTGTACCGACAAATTTTTAGAGGCGAAAGCCTTCTTATTGAAATTATATTATAATTATTATTATTATTATTAACGAGAAACCTCGCTTTATCATTTTCATAATTATACGCCTCAACTTTTATGCTTCACTGTTGTATTTACTGGTAAGAAACCGTTCGCAATGTTTTTGCTCGCTTTGTCAAAGAAACGCAGAATTGCAGAGATCTGCGACAAGTGGCAACAACGAATTAAGCCTGATTAATTTTATCTCTCTAAGAGTCCGCCGCTAGATAGCATCTGCTTCGCCACGAATGAAAAAGATGGTGTTGGATAAGGATTGTATGATAATAAACAGAAACGCCAGGGTCACAACGGTAATCACTTTCATTTCCACAGTTGGCTAAGGTTGCCGTTTCAGTAAACAAAAATTCCCTACAAAAGTAGCAAATCCGACTACCAAAGAAGACAATGAAAGTTATGATAGATAACATAGCTCACCTCCGTCTCAGTTCGAATCCAAATACCACGCTCGAGGACCATTTAAAAATATCAACGTCGCTGCGCTCGGCAGATATTTTTCATAACCTCGCTCGGATAGCGAGGTTATTTTCCTATTTTCCCTCCACACACATCCTGCCCTCTCAGCCCATGAAATTATTAGCCAGTTTTTCATTCCTGAACCCGATTAGTGTGCTTGTCACTGTGTACAAATTTTAAGTCTATTCAGTGTGTTTTTTATTCATATGAAAAGAATGTTGTCGTGTTTATTTACATTGTTTTGTTAAAGTGTTTTAATATGTATATTTTACTTTTGTATTTTATTCATACTCCGCTGTTACGCAAAAAGCGGGTCATAAATAAATAATTAATTAAATAAAATAGGTTATATTCAATGGCCGTCTGGTTGTTATAATCCGACATCAACCTAACCTTTATCACCCGACTACCAAGCTAATTTTTGCCGCTATACATTAGTGTCTGTATCATGGGCTCCGTAAGGACTCTTGTTATTGTTGGTTTATTTATCGGCTGCAATAGAACAAATTTGATTACTTCCGTTTAACCAATTACAACGCTAAATATTTCCGCTAAGCATTTGCTAAATGCAGCATGGTGTTTTTTCGTGTTTCTTTGGGCCATAAAGTCAACCACAGCTTCTAGAACTTTTCAAACCTACTCCATAATGTATACTCATACATCATGAACCTTATTCGCGCCCGAGTACAAATTAAGGTAATTCAGTTATATATTACTTATTTGTTTACAATGCTAAACTGCAGACAAGAGTCACACAAACAACAACTATGAGAGCAACACAATGGGGGCTCGGTCCGGGAAAACTAGAGTAAAAAGTCACTCAAAAGAACCAAATCATGATCTTTAGCCTTGTACGAGCCAGACAAGACAGCAGCATCAGGTTGGAAATCTCAAGAATGTTCATATAGTACTGCAGGGGCGTCATTTAGAGGGGGCAGCTGCCCCCTGGCTTCCTAAGCGGGCCTCGAGCTACCGACGAAAAACATTCTTCAACCAAGTTGACGAGGTTCAAAACTGCATATGTTTATCTTATTTCGACAATTCATTTTCCATCAGACTTCGCGAACACATTGTTTACTTTTCGTTCATGTGTATTTTCAACTTCACCTATGTGTCATACAACAATGATATAGACTACCTTCCAAAACACTAGCGGCCTAGCAAACAAAGTGCCAACTACTCAAGACCAACTACTCAAGACTCTCTCGCATATGTTCTCGGAATAAGTAGCCCATTTTCATGTTAGAATTTCAAGCGAACCACGACTAATAAAGTAAAAGAGTTTCCAAGCCTATTATGCTCCCGTAGGCCAAGGTATAAGCTAACGGCGCTGTAATGGATACTTTAATCCATTAGGAATTCGATATGTCAACATGACAACAATCTAAGAGATAGATTGGGAAAATTCAAAAGATATGAACAGGCTACACCGTCCTCTTTGCAAGTATGGGGAGAAAGAACTGCTCACTCACTGCTCTAGTATCAGGCGCTTTCACATTTAAGTTGGTTCAGATGTTCCTTGGTGTCCTGCAATCTACGAACCCGAGCCTTATCATCTATGTTTCTTTACACATCCACAAAGCGCTCAAATTGTTTATAGCTAGGTAGCCTATAGTTTAGGATATATAGTTTTAGTGGCGGCTCCGTCTGTTTTGTTTTGTTTAAGGACTTTCGCGTTTAAAGCACACCCTCGCACTATTTACTGTTTATGTTCCAATATTCTAAACCGTTAGAATACTGTGAAAACATTCTATGCTCTTAACAAATTATCCACGGCTTTGGCTGTTTAAAGCCTTTCACAGGCCCATCGACTTCTAGCAAAATTAAGAAAACCAGTTTTACGCACCAATAGCATGATACGCGAACACCTGTCGGTAGCATAATACGCATGGAAAATAGTGAATCCTGGCAAGTAAAAAGATAAGTGACGTATCGTTCGCGGGCTTAGAATGTAACATATGAAATTTAGGTCTCCGGGCTAAAGAATTAATGAATGTAGGTTGCATTGGCATTACAGGAGCGAGGGGTCCATAAAGAAACATCACACTTCTGCGAGCAGCGTATGTAAACGCTTGGAGCTTCCCAAGCAAAACGCAATAGATTTTTTTACCAGTTTTTTTAGAACATTTTTGTTCTTCAGATTTTTTTTCGTGGAGTATTTAATTACGAAGAGTTCACTATTACGGCCGCTCTTGTTTTGTGATGTAAATTGCTTCAACCTTCTGTTTTTTCTTGATGACCCCTAAAATTATTATTCTTTTATATTGTCGCCCAGTAGGCGAGCATGTCTCCCCAGTCGGGCAATCCGAAGTAATTGATAAATGATCTTCCTGCTGAAAATAAAACTAAACTAAACTAGATTGTTTTTGGCTTCCGTTTTCGGTCTTCGCTTTCGCCTTTTTGTGTGTGGTTCATAAATCGCGACCCTCCAGGTGTCAGTTCAAATTCGGTACTAGTGCGGTCTAGTAGTCACCAGAACCTAGATATGCAGTTTGGGAGTCTCCCCCCGAAAGCCCACCCGCTTCAAGGACAACTGGGCCCATATTTGCTAGTGACCTAAGTTTGGTTGGAGGTGGGACGAAGAAATGTCTGGAAATACTTTTTCGAGTTGCACCCTCCTCCTAACCACGCACACATCCTCCTCGTTCATGGACAACCTGGCATATATTGCCTACTGATTTAAGTTAGTGACCTGACAACGGTTACGATGATAAAACTTTCTTTCACAAGACACTATCTTGAACGTCCTTGTGGAGTTGCACCTTTCCCTTCCGTTTGTGGCCTAGCGATCTTCTTTTTGGGTCTCGTCTCTAACACCCTCCCGTTTAAGGAACAATGGGGCATGATGTTTCAGTGACTTAAGTTTGTGACTTGGCAACGGGTGCACTACGGACGACAGAATTTCGTCTGACCAAAGACCTGAAAGTTATTTTAGCGTTTTTATCACTCCACCTTCTCATTTCAATTGCCACAGTTCAACTGGGCCAAGACTGACCGATGACTTAAGTTCGCAGCTTAGCTTGTTAACGCTTGGAATTACGACGATCAAATTCTGTATATTTGAGATCCTACGATCCTCCCTCATCCCCTCGGTTCATGGGCCAGTAGGCCCACATTGCCCCACATTTTCCAGCAGCTCAAATTTCATAATCTGATAACGGTTTTGGATTGGACGACGAAACAATGTGTTCCGAGTTTATTGTAGCTGCTTACGCTACGGATCGATGGTTCCCACCTCCTCCCTCCTTTTGGTTCCTGGGAAACTGGGTTCAAGTTAAATAAATCCTGAACTTTTCACCTACCCCCCCCCCCCTAAAAGGGTGAACAGGCATGCTTTAAAGTCTTAAAGGTCGCTGTAGAGAAGTTTAGAAGGTCAATTTTCAAAATTAGCCTAAGGACACACACGGCTACTCTTAGGGTGTTACTGTTTTGGAAATAAAGGCGAAGCAGGTGAAGTGACGGTTAGACCATCGATGATATGATGAGTTCTTATGGGTTTACGGCAATGTCGGCAAAAACTATGCAACACTTTTTATATCTGAGCTTGGATCATTCTTTCATATATGATGCTTGTCGAGCGCGTTCGCACTTGTTAAATTTTATTATGCACTGTGAGGGTCGATTTCTTCAATCAATTCTTCCGTACTCCTCACGCCCTACCATAAGAGCCAACAGCAGGACTGACATCCTTCCCGACTCCTGTCACGTCTGCTCGATCCTGGCAGTCCACTCTGGCCCTAATGGATCTAAGCACACCTTTCAACCTTCCAGAACATCTGATAGAGTCGCTAAGTGTTCATTCCATCCTCAAAGAGGCTCTCAAACAGATTATTTCAGACTATGCTCCGAGGTATAGAACTATTAAACCAAGACGTTTCAGCATCTGCAGAGAAGGGAGAGAGCCCGACGCATGTGGATTTCGCTTCGTGTCTGTCCGTGCCTAAAGCAAGCACTCTTAGTACAACAGCCCAATCAGTGTACGCTCGTGTGCCTACAAAACGGCAGAGCGGGAACGTCAACAAAAAAAAGCTTTCGATAAGTCCCCATAAGCTTCTTCTACAGAACGGAACAGACTTTCAACAATATCTTATAGTGAGTTGAACCGGTTTTGACCGGTTGAAAGTCCACAAGTCTTCTCTACGCAATGGCAAGAAGCTGTAGGCTACAGGACCATCCCGATCAAGGGTTCTCCAAGAAGATCGGAACAAAATCAGTGGTGTCTGTATCGCTGGCTCATGGTGATAAATGTTTCCACGAGACACTCGCCGTTGGTACAAAGCTCGATGAAGTCCCGCTTGAGCGATTTGAAGAACCTCGTGATCTTGGGTCAATCATCGACTGTCTACTCCCGCGTGACAGTCATTACGAACAGATCATCCAGAAAGCAAAAAATTAGCTGTGTTAATCAGACGTCTTTGTCAAGATGGCAACCTAGTAGCCATGATATTTAAGACCCTCGTGACGGGATCATCCAGTACGGTCACTGTATTGTCAGACCCTTTCTTGATAAACACATCGATGCCACAGAAAGATTACAGCGACGTTAACGAAGTTCTGCCCTGCCGTTCGTGACATAACTTAGCCACAACTACATGAAGCACTTTTGGCGATCTCACTGAATGCTACAAAATTGTCAAGGAAACTACGATAAAGCATTGTCCAAATAGGTGTTGGAAGGTGTATTACGGCGTATAAGGCTTATTAGATTCCTCTTTTCCTCGAGGCGCGCTGTAATAAGGCGGATAAGGAAAATAGAGCTCGGCTCTATTCTCCCTTATGCAGAGCCAATCAGATCGCTTGGTTGGTTCCGCCAGCGGGCCGAGGAGAGGAGCAGTGTCGTCAGGGTTGCCGCAGAAAGCACAAAAGTTCTACTTTGTTGGAAGGTACAGAAACAACTTTTCTTTAAAAAAAACACACATTTTTGTTCTATTACGACTGCTTTTCCTCAGTTCGAGGATCAATGCTCCATCCGTTATTTTTATAGCTTTTTTACAGTATAATTTGCGTTATAATGTACTCGTGTACTTCAAGTAGTACTAAGAACCTTTTCGGATATTTTTAGATCTTACAAAATTATATTACCTTGGCAACACCGAACGCCGCATTGATAAGAACCTCTTGGGTTCTATTTGAATAGGCGTGTGTATTAAGACGCAAAGATCGCGGATAGCGCTATTCCCCTTATTACACCTATTTGGACAATGCTTAACGTGATTCCCGACGCAACTCTCAACTTCAACAAGAATGGTCTACGCGGATATGACTGCAAACTGAGTGGCTGGCGATTGGACTGTTGGTGGACTTTTGGAATGCCCTTCGCCTTCATTCTTTACATTCTTTGGTTTATTAGTTTGCGTTTTATTCGTATTGTTCGTGTGTGTTATTTTTCAATTTCTATCCGTGTAGAAAATTGATTGATTGATTCAGTCTCGAGTGACCCATCAACAGTTCCAAGGATTCCCTGGAAGACTTGTAAGCTGAAAAAATGTATGCTGAAGAGTGTTTTAGACGAACACAGCCGAGGCCAACGGCTTATTACGGGCATTATACTATTACTTAAACCTCTAGGCAAGGGCAGCGGCTCGAAGAGTGAACCTTTCCCGTCTTGACTTACTACTGACCGCTAAAGCACCCAACGTCGGTCCTTTTATTATCATGAGGAGAAATCACAGAATTAACATTAACCACCATCATAGGGGCATTTGTTCAAGCTAGCGAATATCACGATCTCATAAGAATGTAAATAGTAAGTAAGTATTTTTTTTTCACCCGCTATTTTGGAAAGTGGAGAATAAAGAAATGAAAGAAAGAAATAAAATAAATGCAAAAGACATAAAAATAAATAAAATATGTACAAGTGGAGTTTAGCAAACAAAATTGTTGATAATAACTAAGGAATTAATTTATTTAAGACCCGCCATTTTCAAAAGCCGAGTATGTACAAGCAAGAACAAATAAGAGCAAGAACTGCTGTCTCCCTATATCTGTCACACAACCAAGCTGAGACGAGTCGACTCCCGACGCAAACGAACGGAGGTGGATCTTACCCGGGACATCAAAAGTCGTTACCTCTACAGAGAAGGTGTAACGCAGTAAACCACTGAGGAAGAAAAATCGAATGGAGGCAGCAGTGATAAGCCTGTTCACACTGGGCTGGGCGGGCGCTGAAACAGCGGTTGCCGGCTCATTGATTCAGACAAGCTTTCAGGGGCTGACAAGAAAATTCCTAAGAATATCAAAATATACAGAAACTGCCATTTGATGCAAAGCAGATTTACAAATGCGTCAAATTTAGTTAAAAGTACGACAAACTGTATATATATCTTATTGAAAAACCCAAAGGCCGTATACAGGTAACGTAAGATATATGGTAACGTAAATTGTATCGTTTCGGGGTCAATTCAACTAAGTGGTGTCAGTATCCAGAACAAGAAGAGATAAATTTCATTCCAGGTATTTGCTCTCATATGAGAATGTCAGATGAAAACAGGCAGATTCTTTAAAAAAAAAGGGCCGTGTTTCAGGTTTAATAGGCTAAGTGGAAATGAACAAATATTACGCAGATGGAATAGGCTTCTACTCTGACAAACTAACCAGAAACAATTTTGAACTGAATTTAAAAAAAAAACTAGGACTTCTATGTGGGTCCTAGACAAACTAGAACACATGTGGCAAGGCCTCAGTACGAAAACCAAAGACTTTCTTTAATGGGAAAATACACCGTTGACATCGAATTATTTGTAAGTAGTGAACTAAAAGACAAACGAGATAGACCAAGTTGAGGTGAACTTTCGTCTTTCAATTAACTACTGAATCGAAATCTAACTCAATAAATCGAAATGTATACAATTATAGATTTCGGAAAAAAAGAAGAAAAAACACAGAATATAAACTCACCTACTGGTATTATTTTGACTATTCCATGCTATTCTACCATTTCGGTAATTTCAGTAATCCTCGAAAGCCTTAATTACGTTACTCTTAGTTTACACTCGTCTGACAAAGTTAATACTACAGATGTTGAAACTCAATGGGTCATGACTTCAGTGAGTGTGCTTCAAATCCCGGTTTGCATTGTATGGTTCTCCCGAGAGACATAAAAAGGAATGTCACAAGGGGGATTTCAATCTTCATACGTATGGTCATGGTGTAACAAAAGCGATTATGAATGACCATCGTCAAGTTCGCTTTTTGTTTTTCGCATCACTAATATTCACTAATCCGACACCAGCGTCTACTCAAACAAAATCAACGCTGTTTCCTTCCCGTGTGAACAGGCCAGAACATCCGTCTCGCTAGTGGCTACGTTATTTTCTTCGTAAATGTGTAACGTCGTAAGTGTGTAACGGCGGAGAGTCGGAGCCCAACGAGTATACACGGGCGACCAAGAAATGGGTCCACCTCCGCTCATTGTTGTCGGAACATTTTTAGTCGGTGGATGGACGAGAGACCATTGTTCTTAATCGTTATTTGTTCTTGGTACAAGTAAAGAAAGAAAAGAAAGAAAAAACAACAAAAAACATACAAAACACAATTTATCGATCTTGCGGCCAGAACACAGTGAAGAACGCCATGTTTTGGCTGGCCCAGTTGTCCATGATTTTTGGCAGAGACGATGAAATTTCCAGGATAGGATACTACCGCTATAAAGTCACGTAACCCGCAAAGAAATAGAAAACAGTGATTTTCGGGTTTTTTTCTTGATCAGCTAGTTATCCCTCTAAGATGATGTGCGAGGGATAAATATAAATTCGGATATTTCGGTTGCGCTTCCGGCAAACCGTCCTCAGCGAAATAAACAAAAGACTAAATCATAAGATCCAACACAATACAATACAGTTCTGTGGAAGTATTTGTATAGTTATGGTAAAAACGAAGGATTATATAATAGCTGGGTGCTGGGTGAAAGCTTCTGCGCTTTCCCAGGAAATTGGTAAATTATAAATAGACACAGAATTCAGAACTATAAAATAATCACAGATTTGTACATATACACTCTTAACATGCACATTTTAATATTTGTTATTTTATTTGAATTTGTATGTCGTTAAATCCGCATCGTTCTTATGGTTTTTAGTTACATGTCGTTGCATTTTGTGTTGGTTCCGCATCGTTTTTCTGTTGGTATTGTGTTGGATCTTATGATTTAGTTTTTTGGGTTTTTTTTCGCTGAGGACGGTTTGCCGGAAGTACAACCGAAATATCCAAATTTGTATTTATCCCTCGCACATCATCTTAGAAGGATAACTAGCTGATCAAGAAAAAACCCCGAAAATCACGGTTTTCTATTTCTTTCGTAAAGAATGGTCAGCTTGGCTTCAAACCTTATATTCGTAACCCGCTTGCAAATGCGATCTGCCTCATGTGATGGGTCGATTTTTGGTGGGTTTTGTCTCCCTAGCCTTAGCCTAGCAAAAATCTCTGAGAATTACCGGCATCCATTTTCTTGTCATGTCCGAACTTTCGCACAATTTGATTAGCGAATGCTCCGGAAGCAAATTGTAGTCCTGTAGTGAAAAGCTGAACCAGAAAAGATCCGCCGCAGACGATCCAGCCCCAGCCTCCCTGAAAATAGAATAAGCTATTAATTCTCTAGGATCTAGATTGCGAAACAAGCTTTCGAAGCGCCAGGAAAACTAGGCTGCAAAGGGTGCGCCAGTTTCCAAAACTGGAAATTCAGTAGAAGTAAAGTTCTTTCTGAAGGTGGTGAGAGGTTTGATTTCTGGATAAAGAGACACGCGAAATCCAAATATTATGAACATAGTTTTCTCAGCGTATTATTGTTTGGTCGTAATCCGCCAAAAAACCTTGTACGGTATCATCTTTTTTACATTTCCAAGCGGCTAATTAATAAGACCTTATTTTGAAGGTTGCGGTGCAAGGTTTACTCAAATACAAATGTAATGGATTTGCTTAAAGATAAAGATTCATTTTATTTCATGGAGAAACATATATTGAATTTTATATGTACGGTATAATTTCTTATCTTTATTGTTTATTTTATCTAACTTTTTTGCACGTGAACAACAAAGTGAAAAACATGGAGTACATATAGAAAGAAAAATAAACAGAAAATCTGAAAGTAACACACATACATAAATACAACAGAGCAAACTAACCGTGTTATCTAAATGATAAGGAAGTCACCATAGACAATACGGGAAAATGGATATTCGTACCAATTTCTAGCAGCACGTCTTCGGGCTCTTTTTACAATCTTTTTCGAAGGTAGTGCAGGGTCAATAACGCAATTAAGAACGCAAAACTGATGTGTTTCTAAACCATAATGTCAATCTGAGAAGAAACTTGCAGTACGTGAAGTACGAGGTCCTGATTTTTTCCACTCAGTGATACTAAGAGGGGAGATATAAAGCCCACTCGAAGAATTAACAGCATTGAAAAGACGCGTTCACAGTGTACGCATACATTGACATGGTCGGGAAGTTTGGGAGAAAAGGAGGTTTAGATTTCTAAGTGTGGGAAGTGTTTTGGTGACCTTCGAAGATTGGGTAGATTCCTGAAAACTGCTATAACCAAACGCAAATTGTTTCTTTAGATGTCAATTTTCGCTGTTTTTGCTTTTTCTGTGGTTGAGTGCTTTATTCTTTTGGATTATCTTTCCGGCCATAGCCCATGTGGTATATTGGGAATAAATTCACTCATTCATTTAGTGGTTAACAAACGGAAAATAATGGAATGGAAGCTTCTATCGCGAAACCAGGTGTCTTTTTTTTTGCACCAGGGAGGTAAAAAGAGGAGAAACCTTGCACATCGGTAATAACTATAGACCTACGCCGGGCAACGTGAAGTGTTGCAGCAGACTTTTTTCGGCTTCGCCGACGAAAGTGTTGCGATTGTTTCTTCGCTAACTCTTAAACGCTAAAGTTGTCAACCCATCTAGGTTTTGAAAATGGTATGTTCCAAAAAGAGTTTTTTTGGGGGGGATCCCAAAACGTGACATCGCAAAAGTTGTCCGTCTGTCCGTCCGTCTATCTGTCCGTCCGTTTGTCTGTCCGTCTGTCAGTCTGTAAGCACAATAACTCTCGAAGGGAATGAGATATTTTGATGAAACTTGGTGTGAGGATTCTTTGGGTCACGAGTAAGGTCGAGTTCGTAGATAGGCTTTGTAGCCCAACATTTAAGGTTGGGGGAGGGGGTTTAAATTAAGGGGCAAGCAAAATATTTTTAACAGTTAATGTTACAGTCGATTATGGGGTAAGAAGACATGCTGAAAACCATTTTTTCACCGGACAAGTAATTCGCCCGGAATCCGGCCAAAACCGGAAAGTTTGTTAAAAGTAAAAGTTTTATTTGATGTTGATTAGATGCTTGATTAAGGGGTGAAAAGGGATGCTGAAAACAATTATGAAACCTCGCCGGACAAGTAGTTCGTCCGCAATCCAGCCAAAACCGGAAAATTTGTTAAAAGCAAAAGTTTTATTTGAAGTTGATTAGATGTTCGATTTAGGGTTAGAAAGACATGGTGAACACTATTATTAGAACCCTTTTCTTGCCGGACAAGTAGTTGGCCCGGAATCCGACAAATCCGGAAAATCTGTTAAAAGCAAAAGTCTTATTTGTAGTTGATTAGATTCCGATTTAGAGGTAAGAAGAGATGATGAGTCCGTACATAGCAGGGAACCCAAAAGATTGAGTTGGGACTAGTCACTTCTCCGGTCCAAGCATCGTGGGCGGAGTGGTGGGAGGGGGAATCCGGAAAATTGAGGTATTTATAACTTCTGAACGGATGATCGGATCTTAATGAAACTTGATATTTGGAAAGACCTCGTGTCTCAGACGACCCACGTCAAATCCGAACCAGATCCGGTTACTTTGGGGGGAGTTGGAGGAGGGAGCCGGAAATCTTCAGAAACGCTTAGAGTGGAGGGATCGGGATGAACTTGGTGAGAAGAACAAGCACAAGTCCTAGACACAACACTACATAATCGGACCTGATTCGTGCACTGTGGGGGGAGTTGGTGAGGGGGGGGGATTCTGGTGATCCAGCGAGTTCGGTACTTCCTCATGTAATAAGATGATGAAACTCGGCAAGAATATGAGGGATCAGAATAGACCGACATGATAATAGCCGTTTGCACGACTCGAACATCGTGGGGGTAGTGGAGGGATGGCGAATCCGGAATTTAGTGGCATTTATAACTTTTGAACTGGCGTTCGGATTTGAATGAAACTTTCAAGGTAAGTGAAAAAGGCAAGTGGAAAAAGCTGTTGTCTCAGATGTTCCATGTCAAGTCCGGACCGGATCCGATTCTTGAGGGGGGGGGGGGGGTGAGCTGGAAGGGGGCAGCACCGGAATTTCTGTGAAACGCTTAGTGTCGAAGGATCGGGATGGAATTTGGTGGGAAGAACAAGCATAATCATTAGATACGTTCTTGACGGAACCAGATCACGTCGGAGCTCTTTGGGGGGAGTTCGAGCGGATTTCCGGAATTCCGGTGATCGCGAGATAGGATGCTTCCAGATGTGCTAAGGACGATAAAACTAGGCAGGCATATTATTGACCCGGCCAAATAGAATTAAGGACCCGACACAATACCCTAGGAAGACTTCCGTTCCAGGACCCGACCATTTTTCGGGGAGTGGAGGGAGGGGGAATCCCGAAATTACTGACTTCCGTAGGTTGCGAAAAAATGGTCTGATTCAAGTGAAACTTTATGGGTGATAAAAACTGATGACCTAGATATGATGATACCTAGATGTACGAACCCATGCTGCCATGGTTGGGGGTGTGGGGGGGGGGGGGGGGGTACGGAAACTTTGTGATATGCAAAAAAAAAAACGGATGGGCAGAATGGAATGCAACTTGGACAGTACAAAGTTTATATGCGGCCTAGATTTGTCATTTGGCATCCGAACCAGATCAGGTAGGAGGAGGATGAAGCAGGAACCGGAAATTTGCAGATATGCTCCGATTCGAGTTAAACCTGATGGACGAGGAGAAGAGATATTATTATGCGTCCGAGTCGTATTCGGCCACAGTAGGAGGGAGTCCCGGAAATGCTGTGGCTATAGGGGTTAAACGAGAGAAGTGATTTGAATGACACTTGGAAAGTAGAGACGTCTGCCTTAGATGAAAAGTTTAGGGTCCGGACCGGGTCCGACCACGGTGGGGAGGGGTGTCGGAATTCCTGGAAAATGCTCAGATTCACTTTCGCGCTTCTCACACCACCTACTCGTAATCGTAACAAGTGCCATATGAGCTCGTAGCTCTTGTTGAGCTTTGTTATTTTGTCGGATAAGTAGTTCCAGAAATTTTCGATTAGTTTCGTCAATATAAATATGACTTATAGGGGTAAACACACATGCTGAATCCCATCTGAACTTCGTTTTCTCAGACGATTAGCTATTCGGCCTTAATCTGCTTCTAAATTTTTGTAGTAAAAATGTTTAAGAAGTTTGGAGAAGACAGGACCGAATTGTCTGGATGAGGTATTAAAGTTTTGGGATCCCAACGAAACCTTTGGTCTTGTTCCGAATTGACGACAGGCTACCTCAGGTTTTAAAGAAATACAGAATATGGGAAGCAGGGACTAAATTGACTTTGCAGACAGTTGAACCTATTAGGTATTACAAGGCTGTCCGTAACTTTTCAGGACCATTATTGCCATAGATGCCACTTTACTAATAACTTTACTTTACTAATTGCAAAATTATGTCATTTTACTATACCTCAGGGTTCAAAGAAAAAACAAAAAATCGAAGGTGGGACTAAATTGACTTTCAGTTGAACCTTATCCTTTTCAATCGTTACTTCAGGACTAAAGAAAACGGAGCTTTCCACTCGAAAGCAGAAACACAGTTTGATGAAACGAAAGTTTGGCTGCACAACTTAAACTGACATAAGCTATACTACTAAACTTCCACTTCACACACCGTAGTCTCTGGCTCGACGACAAGCAAAAACCATCCTTTTTGGAGATCTAGAGATCTAAGAGATCTAAGGAGCTTGCCAAAACGTTATGTCATATTCATCAATTCGGCCTGAGGTCCATAGTTTCCGTAAGAACCGCAGAGGTTAGATCGTTACCACTTTCTAGCAACAGGCTGAAACTGGGTTACTAGGAAAAAAAGTGTTGCTCTCGCAACACAGTTAGAATGGACAGGTGGAGGTGGACCTTTTACGTGTTCTCTTTCGTGAATATATAAGATTCAAAAGAATCATAACAGAAATACTCACACATTTAAGGGAAGGTTATGCAACCATGGGTTAAATGTTTTCAGACTTCTGACAGTGTGGGAAGCGAAGGAAAAGTCAGCGGCAAAAAAGCTTTTATTTTGCTGAAATATGACTACTTTTCATGGAACTTTAATTCTTTCCTGCGGCAACGAAGTGGAGATTTTATTCAGTCTGGAAACCTAAGGGGGCGGGGGGCGTGAGAGCATTTGTAAAACAGGGTCGCATTTTTTATTTGCAAACTGCTTTGGTGTTCAATATTCTATATTTGGTCAGATTCGCGATTATCACGCTGCTGTTTTTGCGTATCGATGTTGGAATGATGTATGTCCTGCAGTTTTTACCGATTTTTTTGCGCAAATCGTTCACTCCACAGGTATGCGACTAGAGAGGCGGATAATTTTATTGTTGAGTACCGAGACACCACACGTGCAGATTTCGGAATGAGGTATCTAGATCCGGCTGTTTGGAATGATATCCCAGTTGGCATTTGGGATTGGCATTGGGTCATTTCAAGTAAAACTTACAAAACATTTATTGGTAGAGGGGAGTTAATTTTCTTTTTTCTTTTAATTTCTTTTTTTAGATTTTGGTATTAATGGTTAATTGAGTGAGAGTGTTCTTGTCCTTTTTTATTTTTATTTTTTTGTATTTCTTATGAATTTTTTACAGGTTGAGAATCAGAGGATTGCTGCCGTCCATCATCAGGATGTTTGAGCCTTCCCCGGGCGGTTGTGTGTTTACATTACATAGTTTATTCTGTAATTAGTAGTAAATAAAGCAAGTAAAGTCAAGTCAAGTCACGACGGTTCGCTATTCGCTGAGTATACGCTAGCAGTCCCTCCTTTAACTCAGCAAGATAGATTCTCGGATCGCTTGTTGCCAAGTTCCAATCGCTTCCACTCTACCGTGTCTGATGTGATTAAATGAAAAGCATTTCACGACAGTGCATTTCTAAGATAACATGGAAGACTATGAAAATAAAGGATTCCGGCACTGCTGATTTACGATCCGCCTGGATTTCTAATAAAAATTGACGTTGCAGTGTTATAGGAGAGAGAAATTGTTCCTAATAAAGACAGGAATACGGAGGGGAACACACAGCAGGGGTGGCAGGTTCGCCACCTGGATGTGCTAAAAGGTCGGCTAAAAGTATGCTGTTTTTGCAGTCGCCTACTCGCTATTTTTCAAAGGATATGAATATTTCCTTGTGCCAAAGTAGGAGAGCTCGGGGTTGGGTCGGACAGGGGGTTGGTTTGGACACCCGCGAAACAAATATTACAAATTGTCGCTAAATCAGAAAAAAATACATAACACCTGCCTTCTAATGACCAAACTTTGTTGCATAGTTTCTTTGTTCTTGCTTTTCTGGTTTTGAAAAAAAA
This sequence comes from Branchinecta lynchi, assembly GCA_023053575.1. Taxonomy (NCBI): domain Eukaryota; kingdom Metazoa; phylum Arthropoda; class Branchiopoda; order Anostraca; family Branchinectidae; genus Branchinecta; species Branchinecta lynchi. The sequence continues at coordinate 22,869,019 of JAKZAP010000002.1, forward strand.
GTGGAAAAAACGGTTTTATTGGGGTAAAGTTTTCACCTCATGGTAAGTTAGAAAGCTGCTCCCCGCAGCTTTATTGATGACTGGAAGGCAATTAAATTATAATGTATAGCTTATTGATCGGGGTTTCGAGACAAATCCATAGGAGTTTCCCTGTGGTACGCCATTTAGTTATTTCAGCCAGGGTTGGGGTTGGTTCGGACAGTTTTGATGGGTTCGGTTCGGACAGTCTTTGCTTACTGCTACCCCAGATAAAACCCAAAACTGAGTTAGAAAAATACAGAAAGATATTAGAAGCGTTATCGTCTTGTGTTTTAACAGTAATAGTTTTCAAAACCGAAATTATGAACGCTAAAATGAGACGGCTACAACCGAAGAAAATTATCTAGTAAAACTGGCTATAATGAAGGCAAAAAAAATATAATATAAATAACTTAGCTCACGATATTTTCAAGGAGGGACAAAAGAAATACGAATTCGTCTTCGTGAAGTTCAGTTAGGGAATAAGTCTAACAAAGGTCTTTCTTTTGTGGGAAAGTCGAACAAGAAAAGAAACAGAAGATATTCTTTCTGTGCAAGAATGGGGACTAAGATCATCTTTCTATAGAATCGAACATAAGTTGGAAGTTATTAAGCCCCTGGAATTGCTGGGGGAAATGAAAGAGCAAACAAAAGATTTTCATTTTAATGCAAACTCGGCTTCTACAATATCCGCGGATCTTAAGACATTTTTCTTCAGTTTTATGTCAACTTTTGAGCTGCAGTTATTGTCTGTTCCACTTTTATTACACATTCAAACTTTAAAACAATGCCCGAACCAACTCGGGGCCTGTCCGAACAAACCCCGGGGTCTAGAAAAAATCTCAGACATTCTACACGTTTAAAAACAAAAACGGAGAAAATATGCCAAAAAATGGTGGCCTAGCGACAAAACGAAAATCAATGTCCGGGTCGACCCCGAGCTCCTCTACATTAGAGCTATATGCTTATTTGAAATTTTCTAAGCGGACATTATTATTCTCCCAGGGCTTTTTACCTCAACGCTTTCTTAACCTTTTTTCGAACAACTGCGACAGCTACTTTAGGGGTCGTGGAAGTAACATCGTCGAAACCAGTATTGACACTGGTAGCAAAATTCTGGGATTGGTCACAGATGCTAGTTTCTTCCAATAAATTCTGAGACTGGTCCCTTACCGGTAAATAGAAAAATGAAACACAAAGTTCTGAAAGTGATAAATGCTTTCATTAATAATGATAAATTTTCGAACAACTGCGACAGTTATTTCCTAGTTTGTTGTGCTGCTATGAGCTGAGATAGAGGTATGTAAACTATAATAACTTTTTCGAAAAAGGATATTTTTTATCGGTAGGACTTATTTTTCTTCTGTTACTCTTTTGCTACTGGGATAGGGCATTTTATTTTAGTTAAGTAGCAACTCAAGCCTACTGTAGACATACTAAAAAGATTTGTTTTTAGATTTGTTTTTCAGATTTGTTTGTATAAATCTATACAAACAAATCTGTATAGATTTTCACGTGGTAGGTCTGTTATGATATTACAATTTTCGTTTGTAAAATTCCATTATATATACAAAAAAAAATTCTCTGTCTCTCATTACTGCTGTGACCCGAGCATTTCTGTTTCTATCATTAAAGTATTTTACATTTTTGGAAGTGTCTACTGCAGACCTACGGAAATGACTACTTTAGGGGTCGTGGAAGTAACATCATCGACACCAGTATTGACACTGGTAGCAAAATTCTGGGATTGGTCACAGATGCTAGTTTCTTCCAATAAATTCTGAGACTGGTCCCTTACCGGTAAATAGAAAAATGAAACACAAAGTTCTGAAAGTGATAAATGCTTTTATTAATAATGATAACTTTTCGAACAACTGCGACAGTTATTTCCTAGTTTGTTGTGCTGCTATGAGCTGAGATAGAGGTATGTAAACTATAATAACTTTTTCGAAAAAGGATATTTTTTATCGGTAGGACTTATTTTTCTTCTGTTACTCTTTTGCTACTGGGATAGGGCATTTTATTTTAGTTAAGTAGCAACTCAAGCCTACTGTAGACATACTAAAAAGATTTGTTTTTAGATTTGTTTTTCAGATTTGTTTGTATAAATCTATACAAACAAATCTGTATAGATTTTCACGTGGTAGGTCTGTTATGATATTAAAATTTTCGTTTGTAAAATTCCATTATATATAAAAATGTTTGTCTCTGTCTCTCATTACTGCTGTGACCCGAGCATTTCTGTTTCTATCATTAAAGTATTTTACATTTTTGGAAGTGTCTACTGCAGACCTACGGAAATGACTACTTTAGGGGTCGTGGAAGTAACATCATCGAAACCAGTATTGACACTGGTAGCAAAATTCTGGGATTGGTCACAGATGCTAGTTTCTTCCAATAAATTCTGAGACTGGTCCCTTACCGGTAAATAGAAAAATGAAACACAAAGTTCTGAAAGTGATAAATGCTTTCATTAAAAAAAAAAACATTTCAATGATATTTTAAGAGTATTATGTTTTTTTCTGAAAGTTATGTTTCATTTTTTGGAGGTCAGCTTCTACTTTTCAGTATCAGCCTCCACAAAAGTAATTGTCACAGTATAACTTCCTATACGGGATATACGAAGATATTTATTGCATACCTATTCGAAAAAAATTATAGTAGAATACCCATTGCAACGAAAGATCTTTTTACTAATGTCTATTTCTCGTAGGCAGGAATTTTTTTTTATTTATTTACTCGGACTTTTTACATCCCTCGTCCATTACTTAATTATAAGCTTCAAAATTCCCGTACTGTTTCATGTTGCACTTATGACTTTTTGGCCATTCTTCGGCCGCGCAAAGATGTCCAGTCAAGATGCACAAACTCTACCGAATTCTTGAAGGTCCCCGACGTTTTATCTATATTTTGTTGTACAGACTGGCGTATTTTAGCGTCAAAACCCGTTCAGGAAGGCTAACCCTAAGTTCACACAGAGCAAATCGCGGCGATGAACGAGAATTTTCAATCGCAGCGACAGGAGATTTTTATCGCCTGGATGTTCCCACTGAATTTTCGTCGGCAACAGAATTTAACGCGAAAAATAATTAAAAACAATCCTTAAAATATTTAAAAATAATTAATTTTTCTAAAAGTGAATCATCAAAAGGGTCGTCCATGTTGCTGTTGCGTGCATAAAATCTTACTGTCGCCCGATTAAAGTTGAATTTTCCCAACATTGAAAATCGCCTGACGAAGCAACAGAAATATCCGATTTTGGCGAAGAAAATCTCAGCGATGGCCGACGAACGTCTGTGTGAACCTAGGGTAAAACAGCTATTATAAATAAACGATTCCGACTATTCCAATTCCATCTCTTTCCCGAATTATGGCAAGAAAAGATTCAAATTTTGTTTTTTCATTATGGAAGATTGGTAGGCAAGCAGACCTATATTTTCTTTTACTTGGCTTTTCCGCTTTATGACCACCATGACCAGTTTTTCAAGTATTTTGCGGCGAGCCTCCGCTTCGGAGAGCGGGAAGTCTGGGCAAAGTTTACACAAGCCGACAAAATAATTGCTAAAACAGTTGGTATTTCTTCCCCACGATCTTCCCCAGAGCCCCCACCCCCCGGACCCCCTTAAACTCCCCCCACGGTGCACGGACTCTGTCAACTGTGTATCTAGGGCTTGTGCTTGTCCTTCCCACAAAGTTTCATCCCGAACTCTCCACTCGGAGAGTGTAATACGATTTCCAGTTCCCCCCTCGAACTTCCCACAAGGTGACCGGATCCGATCCGGACTTGAAACTGGGACGTCTGAGACACGGGATCTTTCCAAATATCAAGTTTCACTACGGTCCGATCTCTCGTTAAAAAATTAAGTATATCCCCGAGATTCTGGATTCCTCCTTCCTCCACTCCTTCCACGATGATCGGATAAGGAAAGTGACCATTTCCAAGTTAGTTTTGTCGGTTCCCTAATATGCCTGCCAAGTTTCTTCGTCCTAGCACATCTGGTACACAGATGTACAAGTACAAAGTAACTCGCGATCATCGGACCGACCGACCGATCGACGTAAAAGTGATCGGTATGTGGCACTTGGCAGGAAGGTAAGTGCCATAAACAAGAGCTACAAGCTCATCTGACACTTGTTACGAGTGGGTGGTGTGAGAAACGAGAAAGCTAATCTGAGCATTTTTCCGGAAATTCCGGTACCCCTACCCACCTTGCTCGGATCCAATCCAGGCCTTAAAATATGTCATCTAAGGCACACGATCTCTCTACTTTCCAAGTTTCACACAAATCGCGAGCCACAACATTTCCGGGACTTCCCACTCGTTGGCTCTTCAGAAAACCAAAAAATTCGAGATCAAAGACAGTGATCAATGCTGAATAAGTAGCTTTGGAAAGCAAGGGATAGTATGATGTTTTTTCAGTTGACAAGCTGTATTTTCAATGAAAACCTGATTGTGACAAGGTATGACCTAGGGCATAGGCTGGTTGTCTAAGTGAGTAAGATGTTCTGTAATTTTAACACCGACTTTATTTATTTTTTATATAATTTCATGTATTTGTTTGTGTTTTTTTTACTGAACATATTGTTTTTAATTTATTTATTATTTATTTTGGAGGTCAGCTTCTACTTTTCAGTCTTTGACGAAAAGTGCTCGATGAATCAGTTTTTGAGGAAAAGTGCTCGATGAACATCTGCGGAGGCTGATACGGCTTAGTATCAGCCTCTTTGGAGTATGATGCGAGGTCCTAACAACCTCTGCAAAAGTAATTGTCATAATATAACTTCCTGTGGGACATAGGAAGACATGCATTGCATACCTGTTCGAGAAAAGTTGTATAGGTATGTATAGTATTTATAGGTAAATTACATATTCCTACTGCATAAAAGGGTGCGAACCTTCCAGACATGAGAGTTTTGGAATCTCCTTCAATTTAAAACTGAAAGCTTCTTTTTCTCCGCCAAGAGGAAAGCAGGACCCATGCTCTGCTTTTCTTCGTGTTCTTCTTTAAGCGTTGAGAGACAGGTCTATTTGACAAATTCCGATGATCGGAGCCATTTTGCATTCTACAGGATGGATGCTGGTATGTGACAAGGAGGGGGAAAGACTGACTGAAGCTGGTTAACCTACAAGAAGAAATTCATAAAGATTTCATATACTGTCTAACCTCAGGATAATAGTGTTGTCGTATCGTTGAAGTCTTTGGATCATGCTTTCTTAGCCCTGGGAGAGCTCTGTGAAGACTCCAAAGTTCTCTCTCGTCCAGACCAGGTCCCCCAGGGCCTTTGGCATCGTCCTCCAAGTCATCACCTGAGGGTGGCTCCTCTAATCTGGCCCAACGGATTATACCTCTTGTACCTAAAAGGAAAACAAAAATCGAAATTATATGGCTCCCAGAATTAGCAGCCACAGTCACAATACATATTAGGTAAAGATGAATGTTACATTACACAAGGGAATTTTACCTTACTTTTCTGGGACGTTAAATGCTTAGACGAATCTGACTAATATATTGGTTGCGAACTATGTTTACAATTGTAATTTTTACGATCGTTAACAACTGTTTACAATCGTAAACAACTATTTCCAATCGTAAAAAAACAATTGTTTACGATCGTTTCCAATTGTTTACGATTGGAAAAATGTCCCATAATACGATGGCTTGAATTATTTCCATACGGGAAGCCCCTCTGTAGCTCAACGGTCGAGCAGTGGCCTTGGAAGCTGAAAGGTCGTGGGTTCAAATCCTGCCTAAGAGCATTTTGTCTTTCATTTCACTACTAAAAACACAGGTACAATGTCTCTTTGTACAAATAGCAAATAAATTGCATTCAAACAGTTTGTATTACAGGACGTTATCCCTATCTCCTACCAATAATTAATAAAAATAAATACCAGCGTGGCTACAACTTTTTGCATAGTTTCTACAAAGACCATTCCAAATCATATGTTATTTTCTTGCTGCGGGCAGATATTTTGAGAGCACTCAGACATTGTACTTCCGAATCCTGCCGCTACATCACGTTTTACCCAGAATTGCTTTGGTCAAAGGCGTGAGAGCACTTTTAAATCGGCTCCTTAAAAACTGCAGCAGAAACGATAATATTCACACATAATTCTGCGGCAAGAATGGTGTCTACCAAGACTGAGCTGTTCGGATATACAAATGTGACAAAGAGGGTTTCTCCATATTTGATAGTTCAAAACCCAAACGTCAGCTGAATTTTATTATAGCTATATTTTGGCCCTTCTTGGCAAGGGTCCTCTTCAGGCTCAAAACCGCTCAAGCTGGGAAAACAAACTTGTGGGAAAACAAACTAAAAGTTCTAGATTAGCGTTAAATATTTAACTTCGTCAATTCCTTTGTGACAGTTGCTTGGAGCGAAAAGGTTGCTGTGATTTCATTCTGTCCTCGAAAGATATACTGAGATATACGAAAGATATAAGAGAACCAACTGAATCCGTTGGACTTGTTCTGGCTTGACTTTTAGTTGTTTTAGCGGGCATTATTTCTCGTAAACACTACAAACCAACTAGTGTTTTGTTTCAGGGAAAACATAGCATTTTAAAAAGTCCTAACACAATTTTTCCACAACATAAAAACAACTTTGCACAGGTCTGTCATGCGGTGGGATAGGGTATATTCTCTCATAAGGAGAGCTTAGCGGCTTTAAAGAGACTCGGAGTTCTGGCATAGTCAAAGAATCCAGCTTGTAAAATTTCACCGTCTTTCCTTTGGGATCGCTTCCTCAAATTGAGTCACAATGCGTATGGCTGTCTTTGTCCAAACCTAAGTTGCTATAAAGGGAAGGCGCTTGGGCGAATTTATAATGTGTTTTGCGCGCCCTAAATCCTGTAATGTTCTGTTGTGAACCATATTCTGCGGAAGAAAGACACTGAAGTTTTGAAGCGTCCTACATTAATCACTGTAAATTTTCAATATATCTTCCTCGTTTGTGTCATAACCGTAAGTTAGTTCAGAAGTTCGGCGTACAATACGCGTCTCTTCTAGAAACATCTAATCATCCAGCTCATCATATAAATGATGTTTTTTCATGGATTTTTTAGGCCCAGTTAGTAACTCAGTACAAACAGTCGTGCTGTATGTTGATTTTTACTTGTGTTTTTTTTCTTTTTTCCCTACTGCCTCCCTGTGGATTTGGTGGGTCATCAATTAAATATATATACAAAATTCCCCCGGAAAAGAGATATTCTCTCCCCTTCTACTACATAACCTGAAAGGCTCTATGGTTACACTACGGTGCGACAAGGAACAGACAGGAGTATACAAATGGACTTCTGAAGTTTTATGGATGTGAAGTTTTGTAATTTCCATTTTACGACAGGGATTCATTTCAGAGTGCACAAAACCAGACAGGTTTAACACCAGTATTAAAAGTGAATTAATGATTTATCGGCTGCAGTAAAGAACTTATCAAGGAAAATGCTAGACAGACAAGAACATACCTCCAAAGAACTTCAGTCCACGAGTCGATTTCAAGCAAGTAGATGATACCAGGTTATTTTTGGATTGACCTACGGCATCGTAAATCAGTGCGGTTGTCTTTTATCGCAATAGTGAGTGTCTTGAGTCTCTAGGTCAAGAGAGGTCGGGTTCGTAGAGCTCCAAAATCTATCAGGTGTGTGTGGGAGGACTCAGAAAGTGAGGAACGGAAAAGGATTTCCGATCAAAGAATTGGAAAGATGAGAAAGAGATAAAAGACATGCTGAACGAGGATATTCTATTTGCTTTTGAATTTAAATGGATGGTTTCACCAGATTCCATTCGAAAAAGGGAAACTTATGCACACACTTAATTACCCAAGAAATTTACTAAGCGGGTCAAATTATTGGGGATCCTCAGATTAGCTTTTAAACACCGGAAAGATTTCTTCTGATGGGGAAATTGTGTTTTTAGTGCTAAGAAAGTATTCAGTGTAAATTAAAAATATTAAGAGTGTGTTAGTGTGTATATGCGCATGTAAGATTGTTTACTTTTTGTTTCGTTTTGTTGCACGATGGCCGGATGGCTTTAATGTGCAAATAAATCATTCATAAACCATTCATTCATGGGCTACTGGTATTGAATATGGGATCGGATAGGCTTCAGCCGAAATCCGGCAAATCAGAAGCGACCAGTTCGGTCGGGCAAAACTAGCCAGGGGGAACGGAAGGGGGATGATGACTTACAATTTCTTATTATTTTTCATCTCGGACGGACACTCTCTTCGATTAAGAAGAACAGCCAAAACTGGGTATGGAACCAAAAACGCCTTGACCAAGTTCTATGGAGCGTAGGTTAGAGCAGTGGTTCACAACCGGTGGTACGTGGTACGCGAAGAAACCCAAACTGTCTTAGTCTGTAGCTTCAAAATCTCGCCTCACTCATTTATGATTGGCCAAAGCCTATAATATTACCAGCAGAGAATCAATAGCCAAACGTATCTTAGTTTCAGTTCAGTTTAAGTTTGTTTATTAACAAAAAGCAAATCATACACTTTAAACTAACTACACCCTAAGTGAGCACTGCCCGTAACGAACGGGGGCAAGTAACGTACGGGGCAAGGTATTTTTACTGACAGACAGGTCGTTTTTACTGACTTTCTTTTTTTAAATAACTGCTTTTACGAAAAAATCGAGGCGCTTCGCGCAGACTCTTTTCTTTTTAATCTTTAGGCCGACCTTTTTGGGGGGAGGGGTGTTGTTAACCTGTGCGTGACCTCTGATTACAAGCACTAGTGAAAGTCAGTGAAATAATATTGATTCCAAAACATCTAGCCTACTGCCGTAAAATCTGTTCCTGTGTCAAACAATATTGTTTCAGGAAGAATCGAAGACATTGCAATTAATAAAGTCATTCAGGTTGCGAATACACTTGATGACTCTCCCTTCCGATGAAGAATCTCCGGCTACCTGCGGAAGAACGGAAGAAACGGTGTCACAGCTGCGCTGAAAGTTTCGAAAAAGTTTCCGATGCAGCTTGATGAAAGCACGGAGAACATGAAAACAAAAAACAGAAACAGGCTGACTGTAAAAAATATTGCCGTTAATGACGTCGAGATTCGACAAAATGTTTGCTACAAAGCAGCATCCAGTGATTTCACGTTCTGAAAAAAGGGGGTACGCAACCTTTTCAAACCTTGATTAGGGGTATACGCGGCGCGGAAAAGGTTGGGAACCACTGGGTTAGAGCATAAGAATGATTGCATTTCTCTGCTCCATTTTTTCTGAACCGACGGTACCATCGAATTTGGAGGAAAACCAGACATTCGTTTGAGCTACATTTTCGTGATTGAGATGTTACATTCATGGCTAGGATATCAGGATCAGAAGGTGGTGATACTTGGACAAGAGCTCTGCACGGACGGGCTAGGCTGCCAAACACAATCTAATATTGGCAGCCACGAGGAAGACGGAAAAAGGGAAGACCAACAACCGCGACCAGTCGCACTTTCTGATAACTGATAGTTACAATTAAACACACCCGCAAGTCTACGATATGCTTTGGTGGAAGTCCTAAGGCAGCAGCCCATCAGGGAGGAGACTGGCGCCTATTCGGGATGCCCTCGGTAACCCCGGTGGCACAAGAGGGTCCAATGTCTAAGGTTCACGAATACGGGGAAGTGAAGACATATTAAATATTGTCTTCCCATCGCTTTCTCGCCTCATCTAGGTATCTGCAGTACACAGTGTAGTTAATTCCCTTCATTTCCTGACAAAACCGATAATGCCTGGGTAAAAAAAAAAAAGTTGGGATCCAACCCCAAACTTTGTTCTTGTTTCCCTCGCGTTAGAATTTGCAGTGCAAAAAGTTAGGCGACCTCCCAAACAAAATCCCTCTCCAGTACCGCATAGATCTCAGCTAATCTCCGAACAAAGCCACATTTTTGTCTTTAAGCAATATACGTGGCTGTACATACTGGTACCCACGCAAAAGATCCTTTTAAAGCCTAATGGTATCGATTCCAGTATATTTCTAGGAATCCCCTCCAGTTTCGGAGACATATTGAGTTTTCCAGCAGGGCTAGTCCATGAAATAATATTTGCCTCCAGATGTTTGCCCCGGAATATTAGGGATGCAATGGAAATCGAAACATCCCCCTAGTTCAAGAAACTGTGCTGAATAGTAAGCGGTTCAGCGGGGCAAACAACTCCGACCGAGGTAGCTGCAGTTTATATTCCAGTAATTCCAGTAGCCTATAGTCTCTTACTTTGACTCATTTGAAACTTTGTTGGGTTTCTCAAAAATGAGAATCCCCGTCCTTACTGTTTTCAGGCTCACTCGAACCACTTGGTTTTGACGAGAAATACGGACAAATTTGCATAACCGGTATTTCTGACCAATGAGCTCATCGAATGGGATACGCGGAAGACTGGTCCGCCTCGATTAGAGCCAAACACTACAAATCCAAAAATCAAGGTAGCATACTGCCGTCAGGTTGAACAAAAAGTGACCAGAAGGTTACAAGTTCGGAAATGAGAATGGTTATAACGATCAGGATCGTAGACTGGAGCAGTAATATTCATATTCGTTCGAATGACCTGTATGCTATAAATGTTGTATTTAGGCTACTTAAAGTTTAACTGAAAATAAACTTACTTTTACATCTGATATCTGAATACACTGGAACTTTTTGACCCATCAAAGGGGTTTTGCATTTTTTCATTCGAGGCTCCAGTAATGACGTTCAGAATCTGCGCTGCTTGTACGGCAACCCAAAATTCATCCTGACGCGATGATTTTGAATTAAAAACAAGCCTGCATTTGCAGGATTTAAGACGATAAGCGCCAGCTTGTTTTTTGGCAATGGCTTACCATTGTAGTAGGTAAATAATGCAAGCGGGACAGGCACGTAGAGTTATCACAAATCCGAAAGATGAAGCTCATTCGATGAAACCATTATCTGTGGGCAGGGGCGTCATTTCGCGAAAATCTAGAGGGGGGCAGCGATGTCGCTCCTTGTCGTTAGCTCAAATTAATAAGTTCAAAGTCTAGTAAGAACTTTTCACAACTGCCTATCATAATTTTGTCAAATAACTTTTTTCCCGCATATTTTATGATTGTTCATGGCTTTCCCTGGGTGGGTCGAATGACGCCCCTGGACAGCGAACAAACGGAGTAACACATTTTGATCGGGTTTTCAAGCCTATTTAAGCGTATACATGATGTGTGACTAGACTGTCGGTTCTTAACCCTTTTCGGTTAAACTTCTTGCAGGTCGTGACATCACCACCGTCCAGTGTGGCCTGTGAGGCTAATGACCTTTTCTCTTACACTTACGGAAAATAAAACCTATATGGCGGCTTCGCCTACACTTTTACCCTAAATAAACGAATAAGCGGAGCAGCGGGAACGAAAGTAGGAGAGCATGAAAAGGTCACAAAACGAGTTTTGAACTTGCAGGAGTTTGGTAGGCCTAGGGATGCTGAGCAGTGTTAGTATCACTATCGCATATGTTACCACATTTCTACTAGGATATTCTAGGACGAAGGCAGGGGGGATTCACTAGAACTCAATTAACGAGCCCAATTTGTGTGCAATTTTTGTGTACTATATTCCCCAACACCCCCACGGCTCACCCGCCACCGCACATAACTTTAAGCCTGTACAAATCCGTTTCATCTGCATAATAGTCGTCAGAATGACTCGCGCAGTGGTGAAGTCGGTATAACTTGATTTTTGTAGGGAAAAAACATCGTGCCTAACTTTGCCTTCCATTGAACTAAAACTTTAAAGTCGAGGGATACAGAACAGTCAAAGGTGGAATTAGCTAGGGAAAGAGAATATATAAATAATGGTGATTGATTAACTAGAATCCAATGAAAAAAAAAAAATTATTTACATGTTCTATTATATCCTCCCCTCGACCCCCGCACACATGAGCCACTGTATATAGCTTTAAGCCTGGAGGCTCCTTAGCACCTAGACTACTGCAACTTTCGAGGAAATTCACTATTTCATATTTTCTAGCAAGCATCACCAAACTTTGGGAGTGGTGAAATCATATAATTTAATATTCAGGCGGCAAAAAAACATCCTGCCTAACTTTGCCTTCCATCCAACTGAAACTTTAATGTCAAGGGATCCGAAACAGTCAAGAGGTGGGATTAGCTTGGAAAAGCGGTAATGCAACATTAATAAATAGGCTGAAGAACTAGAAAACCGTGATTTTCGTTTTTTTTTTTATTGATCAGCTAATTATCCCTCTAGGATGATGTGCGAGGGATAAATATAAATTCGGATATTTCGGTTGCACTTCCGGCAAACCGTCCTCAGCGAAAAACAAGCAACTAAATCATAAAATCCAACACAATACGAACAGAAAAGTGGTGCGGAACCCACATATGTAACTTAAAACCAGAAAGAACGATGCTGACTGTTAAGATGCGCCAAACTTGCTAGGCTGGGTCAGAGGATGGACGTGATGGTCGAATTTTTTTTTTTTTTTTTACTTTTCGTTTGAGATGCGCGCTTTAAGGGTGCTAAAAATTAATTTCTAAGCAAAATCCTTGAGGCAAAAAGGATCATGTGCTCACGGCGATCGTGAAAAAGTAAATTTTGTAGTAAGTTCTTTAAGGGATGGTCGGATCGGAGAGTCTAACCCAATGATGTCAAGTTTCTAATGCTCCAGCTTAGTTTTATCGTCTTAGCACATCTGGAAGTACCTTAACTCACGATCACCGGAATCCTGGACATTCCCTACAGCTCCCCCCCCCCCCTTCGGTATCCGATTCCGGTCCGATTCTGTCACTGATGCACCTAGGACTTGTGCCTGTACTTCCCGCCAAGTTTCATCCTTATCGCTCCACTCTATGCGTGTCACAAGATGTCCGGTTCTCCCCTCCCCCCCCCCCCCAGTTCATCGGATCCGGTCCGGACTTGAAATGGGACATGCTGAGAGATGAGGTAGTTCAAGATATCAAGTTTCATTAAGATCCGATAACCCATTCGAAAGTTATGCATGCTACTAGTTTCCGGATTCCGCCGTCTCCCCCTCCCCCCACGATAGTAAGATCAGGCAAGTGACTGTTTCCAAGTTAATCTAGTCGGGTCCCTGAGATGCCTACCAAGTTTTATCATCCTAGCCCACCTGGAAGTACATTAACTAGGGACCGCCGGAATCCCGGAACCTCCCTCCAACTCCACCCAGTGTCCGAATCCGGTCCAGTCCTGTCAGTGATGTATCTAGAGCGTGTGCTTGTTCTTCGTACCAAGTTTCATCCCGTTCGCTTCACTCTGAGAGTTTCACACGATTTCCGGTTCTCCCCTCCGACTCCCCCTCAGATTCGTCGGATCAGATCCGGACTTGAAACGAGACATCTGAGACACGAGATATTTCCAGATATCAAGTTTCATTAAGATCCGATCACCCGTTCGAAAGTTATGCATGTCCCTATTTTCCGGATTCCGCCACCTCCCCCTCCCCTCACGATGGTCGGACGGGGCAAGTGACTATTTCCAAGTTAGTTTGGTCGGGTCCCTGATACGCGTGCCAAGTTTCATCGTCCTAGCATATCTGGAAGTACGCTAACTCGCAAACACCGGACTAACCCACCGACCGACCGACCGACGGAAATGTGATCGGTATACGGCACTTGGCCGGAAGGCAAGTGCCATAACCAGAAAGAACGATGCTGACTGAAACGACAAACAAACTCAAATAAAATAACGAATATTAAAATGTGCGTATTAAAAGTGTATATGTACAAATCTGTGATTATTTTACAATTCTGAATTCTGTGTCTATTTACAATTTACCAATTCCCTGGGAAAGCGCAGAAGCTTTCACCCAGCCATTATAAAATCCTTCGCTTTAACCATCACTATACAGATAATTTCACAGAACGAACACGCACATTTTAATATTCGTTATTTTATTTGAATTTGTTTGTCGTTTCAGTCAGCATCGTTCTTTCTGGTTTTAAGTTGCATATGTGGGTTCCGCATCACTTTTCTGTTGGTATTGTGTTGGATTTTATGATTTAGTTGCTTGTTTTTCGCTGAGGACGGTTTGCCGGAAGTGCAAGCGAAATATCCGAATTTATATTTATCCCTCGCACATCATCCTAGAGGGATAATTAGCTGATCAATACAAAACCCCGAAAATCACGGTTTTCTATTTCATTCGTAATGAATGATCATCTTGGCTTCAAACCTTATATTTAATGAATAGGCTACCTTGCATTTCTAAGAATGGCAAAAGTACAGGCAAAGCCTACTGGAAATATATGGAAATATAACACAGTAACATTCTCGGAGGTGGAATGAGCTTGGAATAGAGTTCACGCAAAATATATGGTTCCAAAATCTACGAAAGCGTTTGCAGGTTCTATGCGTCCTTTATAAAATCCGATGACGAATTGCCGCCAGACGCACTAGATGAACAATAACAATCACACGTGAGATCTACGGACAAGTTATCTGACCGGTGAATGAGCGATTGGGCTTTCGCTTCATATCGAGTCGCGCATTAGTCCCGTGGAAAAGACAGTCAGCACTCAGCACTGAAGTCGGAAGCCAGAAATGACAAACTTGATGACGAAGAACACAGTTGGGTAAAGTAAAAAGAGGGGAAGAGACATTTTAAACAGTTTTCAACATGGTTAGGCCTAAGAGGAATTGAAAATAGCAAAACAAACTTGGATAAACATACACAAGTTGTTTTCTTTACGAGAGCGCACCTAGCGGCCAAAAAAGAACTAATCTGAGAGGCGTATTCGGATGCATCGTATTATAACATCAACCAGCAAAGTGTGGATCCACAATACCGGGTTTTATGTAATAACGCTCTGGGAAAAGAAAGAGGAAGTATATTTGTAGGTATTTGCGCATACAATCTCAGAAGTTTCAGGATGCGTGGTCTCAACAGACAACATTCAAGAGAAAACACTTAGGATGCGATGTGTTGTCGCGACAAACTTTATGCATGAAATGTTACGCATAACAAGCATTGCCAGGAAGAGCCGAAAAAACGCCAAAAAAGCATCTGCTGACTTTGACTTTTTGACGAAAATACCTTGATTTTTTGTATTTGGAGGGATCTATTCGAGGCGGACCAGTCTACCCTTATCCCATATATACATTTTTCAAATATGACTTTTTTGTTTGTCGTCATGATGTGGGAAAATTCAGCAGATGCTTTTTTGGCGGTTTTTTTTTTGCTCTTCCTGGCAATGCTTGTTATGCATAACATACCATGTATAAGTTTTATCGCGACAACAGGTTACATCCCAAGTGTTGTCTGTTGAGTGTCGTCTGTTGAAACCGCGCATCCTTGTGGTATCTGTTTTGAAACTTCTGACAGCGAATAGCGGTGCTATGTAGGTATTTTTCTTGCAATTTGCCTTATTCCAGTTCAATGCTCCAAGTGGACTAGTTTCTGCTAGTCCACCATTGTCTCATTACCAACATCTGTGTAGAAATAGTCAAAAGCCGGATCCATAAGGTAGTGGTTAACTTTCACTTTCTACCTCTGCAAAACGTCCATTGCCTGGGGAGCAGATGAAGATTTTCTTCTCATCAATTCTTCTCATCAATCTATGGCTATCAACAGAAATAGAAGCTTGGAATCGCTGAACTGGAATCTGGCAGATATGGACTGCAATTCCTAATCTTCTGTTTTCCCTGAAACGAAGCATGAGTCTGGTTTATACTGAAAATCTGAAAACAAAAATGAAACTCGAATTTGGTGTACAGCGCACAAAAAAAGCTTATGCAATTTGTTTACTTTTTTGCCGAAAAAAATTACAGTTTTTTCTCTTCCGTTTTTTGTTGCATCAACATAGGCTACATTATATAGATATCTCGACGAAAATAAATGTCTGGGAAACGGAAGAAAAATCAGGAAGATGAAGCCGTTTAAGCTAGATGCACACACATCCCAATAAGATTTCGCATGCGAAAATACGCACGCGAAACTCGTGTAACTATGAAAGCCTAAATGCGATGGAAAAATTTCGGAGCAAAGGAGGAAATTCGCATCATTGCAAAAGTCGGACTATGTCTGCAAGTCTCCTAACCTCGACCTAACCTCATCTTAAATGCGGCTGACTAACCAATCGCGGGAAGACGTTTACAGATGTCCGAGAAGATGTCAGGACTTTCAAATTGTTTACTGCTATAACTCCTAGATGGCTCATTTGGCACAAAATAATGACAAGATCGTTTAGATCGTATTCAATCACCAGTATCCTAATTTATGGATTTTTCTTATTGTCTTGTCTTGTGTTCTGCAGTAGGCCTACATGAATGAATACTGCACACTCAATATGCGTTCTCTTAGGGTTACAAACTTATTCTTTCACAACAAAAACTTAACTGAAAAGTAAACTGAACTATCTTTTATGATGAGTTACAACTGACTGGCTGTCTGATTGATTTAATTAAAATCCGCAATCAAAAATGCACAAACAAATAATCGCCACTTGGCTAGGAACTGCTTAAACAAGGAGGTCTCAGCCTCTTGTGCAAAATAGGGCAAAATGATCTAACAAATTTTAACCAATAAGTCTACTTGCCCCTCAGTCTCTCAACTTACTGGTTGGTTTCCCTCACCCGCCCCGGACCACCAGATCATTCGTAACTAATAAAAAACAGCAGTGAATAAACAAACAAAAACATATAGCCGAAGTATTGATCACGAACTGAAAATCCTATTGATTGAAACCAAGCAAGTCTTAAGTTTTTAGTGTAGTATATTTTAGTGTGTGTTTTATAAGTTATTTCTCTTTCGTGCTATTTTTTCCTTTTTTCATTATACTTACTTCGTGCCTCGTGCTTATTATGACGGGTTAAAAATAATCATCAGCATCATCATCACAATCATATGAAAGTCAAACCTAAAGTCCTAAAGCGACAAGCAAAGCTTACTGCTATAATGGTGTAGTCAGACGATCCAGTTCACCTGGCCAGACTTTCTCCATCGTGAATTCAACTTTTCCAGACAGAACTGATGATGATGCAGAAATTCGTGGCAAGAACTCCAGTCCGCGCCCGCCAAATCCTGACAGTACGCCCGAAGCATAAATGTATGAAGTTTAACCGAAAAGGGCTTAGATAGGACATCTAGTTACCCATCACTTATTCACTTAAAAGAGTCTTGAACACCCGATGAAAAAGCGTTGCTCTGCTATTCACGAACAATCGATTTTCATTTAGTGGAATTTCCCTGTCGGAGTTGTGGTACCTCTATACGTGTGTACCTACGTTGTGTGCTTGACGAAAACGATTTTCGAAAAATAAGTGCTCATGCAATGAGCTACCTTCCGCGAGCTGATCAATGGCCACTGAAAAGCCAAGTCTGTATTGAGATTCGAATTTTCCGCGTCATAGTACAATTTTGCATTGTGAGGACGGTCGGAGATATTCTGAACTTCATACTAGAGCACATAGTGAGAAGTGAAAAAATCCCTTTACACAATCCAAATAATGCAGAGTATCCAGTTAGATGATGCAAAAAGTTTGCTTTTCAGTTAAGCTATAAGTTTAGTAACGGTGTTATCAATCATCCTTGACAGGCCTTACTAGCGATGCTGGTCCCCAGTTCTCTGCCAAGAATAGCAGTGGGCGGTTGGGGGCAAGCCATCTCGGTGCTCTCGCATGCCCTTCCTATCACCTGCCCAGAATTCTCCAGGCACCTATTTGAAGCTGAGTCGACTTTGGCTTGTCTTACAAGGTCACCACACTAACAAATATTCCTTCAGCCCAAGCTGACTGCGAATAATATATATATTATATTTGACACTGCAAAACAGATACGTCAGCTGAATATTATGAGAACTGTATTTCGGCCCCTCTTGGCAAGGGTTCTCCTCAGGCTCTTGTCCCTTCCTGGCAAAGGTCCTATTCGGGCCTGACGAGGATTCTTTCCAAGAAGGTCCGAAACATAGCTCTAGTAAATTCAGTTGACGATACCCGTCTTCCGTTGTCAAACCCGCCACTAACCCCCGCCTTAAACCTAATCGTTGGCACGACTGAGACTCGAACCTGCGCCCCAAGGGGATCAAGGAAATTTCGAGTCCAGCGCGCTAATCACTCGGCCGGGATGCATGTTTTGTGTAAGTAATTTAAAAGTAGACCATTTTCAAAGAAGGAAAATTTGATTTTCAACCTACCTTTACAGGAGCTGGCATACGTGTTCGAACTCTGTGCGCTAGGGCTGCTTTCGTCCCGATTCAATGGTCGCTTAACGTTGTTCGACTGAGAGCTCCTCAAGGGTGGCTCAGAGCGTAGCGTTCCGTTTGCAGTATACGGGACATCTGTGGACCAGTGCTTAAGCATTTCAGCATGGCGCTGACATGGCTTGTCGTAGCTCTTGTTAAACTTCGCGTGATTGGCTAGCTCCTCATGATTGTCAGAAACACGATGGAGCTCACATGAATGCATTTCTGTAAGACAAAACAAAGAATATTAAAATCAACAGCAATTCTCTTGACGAACTATTCTCGTCGAAGAAGAATCGCCGTGTGCCTGTCGAAGGGCCAGAAAGTCAATGGCGCGACACGCAACAGACGTTATTGATTGGTTGAAATGGTATATTCTGATTAATATTTTGACCGTTTCTGAACTATTCAACTTTGCGTCATTCCTATTTAAAACAAAGTATGTCCGTTGCCAGCTTCCATCATATTTCCATACAAATTATTTCTTTCCTTGCCCACTAAAGCACCAGTACGATAACCGTCATAAATGGAAGATCCGAAGTCAAAGAGCAGCTTCAGAGAGGTCTCGTTTTTCTCCATCTTATTCAGTTTTGAATTCATGGCGAATTTTATTTCCTAAAATTGATTCTACGAAATCCCTTCAAAGTATAAAACAAGAGCTACGAGCTCATATGGCACTTGTTACGAGTAGGCACGGCTCGGTTATGTCAATGATATATAAAGTGTTTGCTAGGTGTCTTCCCACCAAGTTTCATCTCGATCCCTCCACTCATAGCGTTTTCCAATATTTCCGGTTCTCCCCTCCAGCTCCCCCCAAAAGTCACCGGATCCGGTCCGGATTTTAAGTGGGTCGTCTGAGGCATGAGGTCTTTCCAAATATCAAGTTTCATCGAGATCCGGTCACCCGTTCAAAAGTTATAAATACCTCAAGATTCCGGATTCCCCCTCCCTCCACTCCCCCGACAGTGCCCGAATCGGCTCGGTTATGTCAATGATGTATCTAGTGTTTGCTAGGTGTCTTCCCACCAAGTTTCATCTCGATCCCTCCACTCATAGCGTTTCCAAAGATTTCCGGTTGCCCCCTCCAGCTCCCCCCAAAAGTCACCGGATCCGGTCCAGATTTTAAGTGGGTCGTCTGAGGGATGAGGTCTTCCAAATATCAAGTTCCATCGAGATCCGATCACCCGTTCAAAAGTTATAAATACCTCAAGATTCCGGATTCCCCCTCCCTCTACTCCCCCCACAGTACCCGAATCGGCTCGGTTATGTCAATGATGTATCTAGTGTTTGCTAGGTGTCTTCCCACCAAATTTCATCTCGATCCCTCCACTCATAGCGTTTCCCAAGATTTCCGGTTGCCCCCTCCAGCTCCCCCCAAAAGTCACCGGATCCGGTCCGGATTTTAAGTAGGTCGTCTGAGGCATGAGGTCTTTCCAAATATCAAGTTCCATCGAGATCCGATCACCCGTTCAAAAGTTATAAATACCTCAAGATTCCGGATTCCCCCTCCCTCTACTCCCCCCACAGTACCCGAATCGGCTCGGTTATGTCAATGATGTATCTAGTGTTTGCTAGGTGTCTTCCCACCAAGTTTCATCTCGATCCCTCCACTCATAGCGTTTCCCAAGATTTCCGGTTGCCCCCTCCAGCTCCCCCCAAAAGTCACCGGATCCGGTCCGGATTTTAAGTAGGTCGTCTGAGGCATGAGGTCTTTCCAAATATCAAGTTCCATCGAGATCCGATCACCCGTTCAAAAGTTATAAATACCTCAAGATTCCGGATTCCCCCTCCCTCCACTCCCCCCCACAGTGCCCGAATCGGCTCGGTTATGTCAACGATGTATCTAGTGTTTGCTAGGTGTCTTCCCACCAAGTTTCATCTCGATCCCTCCACTCATAGCGTTTCCCAAGATTTCCGGTTGCCCCCTCCAGTTCCCCCCAAAAGTCACCGGATCCGGTCCGGATTTTAAGTGGGTCGTCTGAGACATGAGGTCGTTCCAAATATCAAGTTTCATCGAGATCCGATCACCCGTTCAAAAGTTAAAAATACCTCAAGATTCCGGATTCCCCCTCCCTCCACTCCCCCCACGGTGCTCGGATCGGGGAAGTGACTATTTCCAACTTAATCATTTGGGGTCCCTGATATGCCTGCCAAGTTTTATCATCCTAGCTTATGTGGAAGTGCCCGAACTAGCAAAACCTGGACAGACCGACAGACCGACAGACCGACGGACGGACAGAAATTGCGATCGCTATATGGCACTTGGCCGAAGGGCAAGTGCCATAAAAAAGCTGTCCCAAATTCTCATTAACAAGTTTAAGAATGGATAATTAACAGTTAGAGATTGGTTGTATTTCATGTTTATTTTTGTGTTTTCCTCTAGTGATACTGGTTTTCAGTCACCCTTCCCTCCTCTTTGTTGTTGTTTGTTTGGTCACCCTTCCCTCCTCTTTGTTGTTGTTTTTGTTTGGATTGATTTCGCTTCGTGTTGGCGATGTCGTCCGGTGATCTTTCTACTGAGCGTTGGATCGATTTCGTTTTATTGATTTTCTTTTATGGAAGGGTCTGAACCATTCGATGTTTTTCTTCTCTCCGGTTCAAACCCTGAAATAATTGTAAGTGCAGAGTATAGTATTGTCAATGTTTATGTATTATATAAAGTAAGAATAAAAAAACCTTGAACCTTGAAATGGCATTTGGATTAAGTTTCAGGATTCGTTCGGGTTACATGTCTCGTTCTTCCCTCGTACTTTTGCCATGGAAGCACGATCAGGGTAATGAGTTCCTGTGCTGGAATTCCTGCCCGTATTGTCAGCACCATCATCACTTCCGTATGGAAAAGCTCAGATTTGCAAAAGTTCATGTACATAATGATTCGCAGTCAGCTTGGGCTGAAGGACTGTTTATCAAACTCGTTGGCGTTGAAAGAATTTGAATTGGACAATCGGAAATCGTCGAGTTTTCCAGTGTCTTCGTGTAGCAGGGCAAAGAAGAATGATAGCCAAGCCTTGACTTTCCTTCCTTCATCCATACTCGACTCATTACGCCGATGTTTTTTGTTTCGAAGTCAACTCCCAAAGAAGAAAATATTTTGCACATCTACTGTATCACCATCCGATGCGTCATCCATGCGTCAATTCGGTCAGATAATTCATTTGTTTCATTTTGTTCTGCATTTTTGTTTGTGCTTATACACTGTCAGAATTTCGATAACGGAAAACAAGCAGCCTTGTATTAAACGTTATGAAGATCTATGTTACGACCTTTTTAAACACAACATTGTAGTTTACTATAGAGGCCAATGGCCTATTTTTGCATTTTGTTATTATTACTAAGCTATCCCGGAATCTCGGAATAATAAAAATAACTGAAGAACACCTTGCCGCAGAAACACTGGTCCTCCTGTACAACGCTCTTATAAAACCCCATATACAGTATTGTGCAATGATCTGACCATCGACCTTCAAATCTCACCTGCGAAAACTGAGCTCGATTCACAAACGATGTCTGATAATAGTTGGAATAAATGAAGAGTACTTGTCACTGGAGTCGCTGCATCAACTGTCATGCTTGACCTTTGTTTTTAAGTTTTTAGCTGGTGAGCTGCCATCTTCATTCAAAACATTGTTTCGACCTATACGGACCAGCATAATCGGACCCGATCATCATCAAACCTGCAAATACCCTTCACCCCGACTGTACGATCAGATTTTGCTCCGAATATAACATCTGCATAAATATGGAACCTGATCCCAGATGAGCTGAAAGGTAGGAGCTCTCTTGCGTCATTTAAAAAAAAAGTAAAAAATTATTTATTAGCATTACAGAAGAATAATTAAATAAGGTCTGATAAAAAAAAAAAAAAAAAAAAAAAAATATGCTTAAGAATAAAATAATAATTAAAAAAAAAATTTATGATGGGGTGACTTCCCCTGGGGTAAGGTGCAGGAAGGTAATTGGTTAGTTTTTTTTGTTTTTTTTAGAGGCAAGGTTGTGTCTAAGAGTAGGAACAGTGACCACTCTGCGTATTATGTCTAAAATGTAATGATTGTGGTTCTCGGCGTCCAGAAATGGACTGAGTGTTTTGGTTATGTATGATTTACTTTGTATTTGTTAATAAACCCATTGAACTTCAACTTCATAATTAATACTTAAAAGGGTTATAAAAGGAATATTCTCATCTTCACCATCGAATATATCATTTAACACAAGGATGCGCAACAATGGATTCTCTGTTATCAGACCTATGACGGTGTAGTTATTTAAATACCGCTAGTATTAGGTTTTAAGTCAGAAAGAAATTCATTAATTCATATGCATAGGCAGCATAGCAATCCATGGTACCCCGATGAAAAACGTGTAGCCTGCGTAGTAAGTATGGTAGTTGTTCGAAAAAGTTGCATGTAATACTATGTAATAGCAAAGAATACTATCATTTAATGTGCCTCAGACTGGTTCAATCTTAAGTAGTCCATTAGCACCCTGTCTTGCCATAGTAGCATCCGGTGTTGCTAATAGTAGCATGCAGTAGTATGCAGTAACACGGTAGCCTTGAAGTAGAAGCATCAGTTAGTACTGAATGCTACTTTTTCGTACAACTTCATACTACTATTTGAGTTAAACTTTTTATCGGGATGGAAACGCTATTCGCGGAAGTGTGGATTAGACAGGGATAAGAGCCGTGACGTAATGACTAAGATCTGGAGCTCACCAAAACTTGAAATTTTCATGAGCCAGTTTGATAGCATTAGATGCAGTATTTCTCCAAAAGGCTTATCTCTTGCACTTAGACAAACCCTACTTCCAGAACTTCCACCGACACAAGTAGCTGATATTCCAAACTGATTCGGGGAGAGAACAACTGTCGAGAAATTCGGCCGTTTTTTGCGAGAAAGTTCAGTTTAGCTTGGTTTATTTAAATACAAAGAAATATATACACTATAATAAGTTCCACCCGAAGAGGATGTTCCGCGCTCAATACAGCCGAAAAATGGACAGGATCGATACAGTCACAAAATAATAGAAAAGAGCACTGCTAGTACCGTATGGCAGCACTCATTCATACATAACACAGAGAAAAATACGAACAAGAAAAAAGAACGAAAAACCGACAGTAGTCTAGTATAGACTGAGAACAACCATAAGGAATGAAATCCAACGGAAAGAGATTTTAGATTCTAGATTCGTTGTTTCATTTCCGAATGAAACTTGATACGTGATTCTTAACTTGACTCGTAATTCTTTCATATATGAAGACAAAAATTAAACCAACGACATCAGGTAGGCTCGCCGGTAAGTCACGACAGATAACACACAAATAATGAGGTCTCTGTCTGAAATCAGAAAGGGCCTAATATTTGTATATCTTGATAGCCAAGTTGCCAGTCCCACGACCAATTTGAACCATCTTCCTACAGTGTGTTACCACATCCTTTTTTATTTGCTTCAGGTTCTTAAGAACTTCTGAGCGGCATCATA
This sequence comes from Branchinecta lynchi, assembly GCA_023053575.1. Taxonomy (NCBI): domain Eukaryota; kingdom Metazoa; phylum Arthropoda; class Branchiopoda; order Anostraca; family Branchinectidae; genus Branchinecta; species Branchinecta lynchi. The sequence goes on from JAKZAP010000002.1 coordinate 22,892,675, forward strand.
CGATATGATACGATACGGTGGTATATTTGCACAAAAAGCCCGAGGGCCATGGTAATACAAAAAAAGGCATTATCTTTTTACCAAACCAACTAGATAAACCCCTCTCGATGTTTGGTCGAAAGCTTAAAGGACCCTTCGCACTATTTGCTCTGCAGCTTACAGTATTTTAAAATATTTGAATACTTTAAAACTAGGCTGTGCCTTCAACAAATGACCCACGGTTTTGGCTGTTTTAAGCCTTTTCCGAGACCCGTTGAATTGTAGCGAAAAGAGGGAAACGATTTACATAACCGGTTTTTCTGATGGAAAGACTTGTCGCAGACAACCATCGACAGAGTGATACACACAGAAGGTAGCAAAACACGGCAAGTGAGAAAATCAGCGTGGTTTTGTTAAAGGGGTTAGAATTTACCGTACGAAATTGGGGTCTCCGGGTTAGAAATATATGGAGTGATTATGTAAGTAGGTTGTGTTTGTATTATAGGTAAGACAGGTCCTTTAAGGAATCTTCCCAACTGGCGAAATCCCGTAAAGCATTAAATCGGCGGCGAAATTAAAATCATAAACTCGACGGCTTGCTACCGGCCCTTTCGTCCAAACCTTCAGACGAAAGTATGGAAAACTTCAGACGTCAGTAAAGCATTGTTCAAATAGGTGTAACAAGCTGCATAGCGCTATACCTCATTTTTACGTCTTAATACACCATTGTTCAAACTGAAAGTAAAAAAGGTTCTTATCAATGTAGCGTTCGGTGTGGCAACGCTGATATGACTTTTCAAGCTTCTAGAGATAAAAAAAAAAAGTGTTCTACCTGAAGTACACGAGTAGAATCTGACGCCCATTACATTTTAAGAAGCTACTAAATCAACGGATGGATAGCATTGTTCCTCGAAATGACAATACGCAATCGTAACAGAACAAAATGTGTTCTTTTGAAGTAAAGTTGTTTATTCAACGTCCAATAAAGTAGAACTTTCGTGCTTACCGCGGCAACGCTGACGACGCTGCTCCTTTCCTCGGCTCGCTGGCGGAACCAATCCCCTATCTGATTGGCTCTGCCTAAGCCAAAATAAAACCCAGTCTATTATCCTTATTACAGCGCACCTGAGGAAATGAGGAATCTGTCTACGCCGTAATACACATGTTTGAACAATGCATAAGCGACTTATACCTACAGCGATCGTCGGAGTTACTGCATCACAACATCAGTACATTTCCTGTTTCCAAGCGCTCTCACCATATTCACTCCCAAAACTCAACTGACTAATAAGCCGTTACGAATCTGCGATATAATCCGTTGATTTCCCTAACGGTCGCTCCACAACTCACGATTGGACAGAAGCTTCGGACGTCTATAAACTGACCATAAAGGTAATAAAACTGAATCAGAACAAAAAGAATAAAAGGTTTTGAAAAATAAACAACTAAAAGATAATTGTAATTTGTAACATATCCGGACTATAAATAAAATATCGTTCTCGAGTGAAACACCACCAAAAAAGTAAAATGGGTCTATCATTTAACCAGTCTAAGACCGAAGTTGTAATTTTTAATCGCCGTCATTCTGATGTGGTAGAAGTGGATATTGGTGGCCAGCCCGTTCAACCTCTCTGACTTACTTGGGTCTACCTCTGGGAACCAGTCTCTGAGCCACCCGTTCGCTTCTAAAAACATTTCCTCGTGAAGCATACTGAATCCTTGTTTCCATGAAACGAAATTTAATAGATTTATTCTTGCTAAAATGTATGCTTTGTAGTTCCGCACGTTATTGCTTTGGCACCTTTTTGGAAGCTTTTTTCCTGCTCAGATATGAATGACATTGGTAAATCTTTTTACAAATATGTAAAAAATATCTGCTGAGGTTTCCGCCATGGACAAGTAATTACAGATTGTCTTCAAAGTATGGAGTTGCATGACCTATGTCTGTTATTCTGGAAAGGCAAGAGCGCTGTAAGCGCAGCCTTAATGTAGCTCAGCAGAGGCTTTACTCAGTGTAAATTCTGTCTGTGTGTCCTGTTTTCTTTTTAAGTTTCTTGCGTTCTTTCCATTATTATTGTTGACAGAAATGTTCTTTTTTCATTTCTGTCTTTGTTCTTTTTCTTCTTCTTTATTTAATCACTACGTCTATAATTATTATTATTATTCGATGAAACACTTTCGAGTAAACAAATATAGCCTATTACTTAAATAAGTATGTTACGCCTCTTAAGCTACGTGCACAAACAGTCCGATACAGAGCAAAATAACACTAGGGAGTAGCACCATGACCTATGATTTCCATGCTTCACAACCGGGCCGTACTTATAGCGTCTCCCACTACGCTTCCGGTATTTTTTTGAAAAATTTGCGGGTTAGCTAAGATATGGTCTGTACATGTTGAAGAAACAGGGGAGGTTTTCTCTTTTTTTGGCTGTGTTAAGAATTTTAAGTTATTACAAGTTCATTTTCCAGCTTGAGCGGCTTGAGCCTGAAGAGGACCCTTGCAGCTGACTTATCCGTTTTGCACCGTCAAATATTGGAGTCGGCGCTGGTGCACGACTGATTGAGTTTCAGTAATGACGTCATCTATCGCTAGTGGTGCTAGTGTCGCTGCTATTCGAGTGTGCGTCACTTTTTCCAAGTCTTGGCTCTACTACCTAGTGTTATTTTGCTGCGGTCCCATAAGAATTCGTGTCACTATGGTGCAACCTGCATGCGACGCGTGCAAAATTTTGGAGCGAAGGAGGAAATTCGTTGAGCAAAATAACACTAGGGAGTATTTATTCAAACAATGTTTACAACGGATACGTCAGCTACGATTCTTCGTCAGCGATATTTCGGCCCTTCTTGGCAAGGGTCCTTGTCATTGTTTGAATCAACATTGTTTGAATAAATGTTTCAAAGTCAGCTTGGGCTCAAAGAATATTTAACTAGGGAGTAGCCCCAAGACTTGAAAAAAAGTGACAAAACTCAAATAGCAGCGACACTAGTACCAAACTCGATCAATCGTGCACCAGCGTTGGCTCCGATAACTTAAGATTCTGAAAACAGCAAAAAAAATGTAAAACCTCCTCTGTTTCGTCGATGTGTGCATACCGTATCTTATCTTTACTAGAAATCTCTAAACCCACAAGTTTGTCTCGCTTGAAATGCCGCAAACATAAGGCTTGGCGCTCTCCCTAGTGTTATTTTGCTCCAGCAATTCGCATCCGACTGCGAAAACCATAGGAACCAAGGTTCACAATTTAGATTCCAAGATCGAACAAGCCAAGAGGAAAGAGACCTAGGAAATCCACCGTCATATTAGAGGTCATGCCTTCAAGTTTACCTTTGCAAAAGCAGGTGTGATACCAGCGCGGCTTTGCAAACAGAACTTCAGGACCAACAGGCTCACCCAAGATTCGGTTAATGCGCGATCGGTTATCGCTCAAGTGTATTACAGACAAGGTTTTAACTTTGTTCTCTACGACCATTGCTAATTTCTTCGAGGTGTGAACCCTTTTTGATACAATATATTATTTATGATATTACTTATTTTGTTTAATTCACCAGACGTATTGACAAACGCTAATCACTCGAAAGTACACAAGAATAGAGATTAAAAGTTAAATTAGACACCCACAAGTTCGTCATTCCATTTTCTCCATCGAAGCAGGTGAAGTTGGAAAATTGGCGAAGAAATAGTCGCCACCTGTAAGTGACAAAACTGTTTTTCGTCATTATAATCAATGCGAGTCAACCTCATGTTCCACGATGACACTGCACTTCAAAGGACGAAAATGCTAGTGCTCCTCATCCAAAAGACCAAAACACTCGAAACTTCGCAAACACGCTGAGAACCTCACAGCAAAAGCCACCTCGACGGAAGTAGTAAAACTATTTTTTGTTCTTCTAATTAAGCTCTTAACGCTGCTGTAACTAGCTCCTGTAGTTACAGCGAATGGTTAAAACCGCTCCCGCTCTTAAACTATGGGGTGTTTCAACGGCGAATAGCCCAGTTGCCACCAAGGTCCGCCTCAGGGCCAACAGGATTTCGTCGTATTTTACCGAGCAAGGAAGAACCGTGTCGTGCTTGACACTTGGGAATAAGTAATTTCCACTGATACTAAAATACCTGATTGCTCAACAGCTTATTTTTAGACTTAGACTTGGACTTTTTATTTGCAATCAACACAATAGAAAACAAAACACTCCCACCGAGAGCATCCATAGGATTATATTAGATAAGCAAAAACACAGACTACATATTAATTCCCAAACATAAAACTGTTACTTACGACAAGATATTCTATCTAAAAAAGAAATTTCCGTTTAATTACCAGTCGGTTAAAGCATACAACGCGGTAGATACAGTTTTCTGTTCCAATATTTTAACATACAACATACCAATTCCATCCTTTGAAACTTTGTTGTGTATAATAAAAAAAAAAAAAAAAATACAGGTTCACCACAGGCTACTTCAGCCGTGCTCGTCATCGTCCTAAAAGTAGAGTGACAGAAAGACAGGCGGCCGACTAACAAACTTTACGAGGTTATAGGTATCCCGTATCCCCTCACTAACATTTTGGGATACCAAAAAGCCGGCTGTGTATGTTGGGTTATAATATGTTCCCATATTCCGCTAGCTGACACGCACACAGTTAATTGGAAACTGAGTTTTCTATTCTGTACTTCATGGTAATCGGAGCAACACAGTAATGGCAGTAAAATAACTTGTGCGGTCAACATAACCTCTACATTAACATTCCTACGCTGATAAAAACCATCACGAACAAAATTGCTTTTCCTCGAAATAGGTAGTTCAGAAAAACACAAAACACGGGCAATTGTTTTAATTCCCTTACGTCATTTCACAAGTCGATCAAGAACACGCCTGACTCGCCTCATGATTGCTTTATAAGACTTGGTTCCTAAATGTTGGTATTTTTCAATCGATCAATCCCAAAATCCGTAGCCATACCAGAAAAACCGGATTCGGCAGCCTATCAGATTTCCTCGTCACCAGTTATAGGCTACACCAAGACCAACCGTTCTCCCGTTCGAGAATCTGTAACATCTCACGAGCAGTTCGTCATTTTATTTTTAAGTTAGCCGCTCGCGCAACTTTGCATTTACGAATCCGCAGTAAAAAAAAACAAGAGCTGTAAGCTCATATGGCACTTTCAAGCATATGTAGTAAGAAATACCCCAGCAAGAAAAAATTAAGGGGCTGAAAATTCAACCTATGGTTTCACTTTAAATATAAAAATAGGAGACAGAAAGCAAAAGGAAACAAGAAGGAAAACAAAAACCCGGAAGGCTGGGTCAGATGGAAGTATTCGGTTAAGATGCGCCAAACTTGCAAGGCTGGGTCAGAGATTGGAAGTGACGGTCAAAAGTTTTTTTTCACTTTTCGGTTAAGATGCGCACTTTAAGGGTGCTAAAAATTAATTTCTAAGCAAAACCCTTGAGGCAAAAAGGTTCATGTACTCATGGCGATCTTGAAAAAGTAAATTTTGCTTAAAAGTATTTTTTGTATTTTGCGGTTAAGATGAGTTCTTTATGGAATGGTGGGACTGGAGAAGTGACGATGTCAAGGTTCTAATGCTCCAGCAAAGTCTTATCGACCTATCACATCTGGGAGTACATTAACTCACGATCACCGGAATTCCAGACACCCCCCTACAGCCCCCCCCCCCAGTTCACTAGATTCGGTCCGCACTTGAAATGGGACATCTGAGACATGAGTTCTTTCAAGATATCAAGTTTCATTTAGATCCGATAACCCGTTCGAAAGTTATGCATGCCACTAATTTTCGGATTCCGCCGTCTCCCCCTCCCCCCACGACGGTCGGATCGGGCGAGTGACTGTTTTCAAGTTAATCTGGTCGGGACTCTGACATGCCTGCCGAGTTTTATCGTCCTAGCCCACCTGGAAGTACATCAACTACGGATCGCCGGAATTCCGGAACCCCCCTCCAACTCCCCCCACAGTGTCCGAATCCAGTCCAGTTCTGTCAGTTATTTATCTGGAGCTTGTGCTAGTTCTTCCCACCAAGTTTCATCCAGATCGCTCCACTCCGAGAGTTTCCCCCTCCGACTCCCCCTCAGATTCATCGGATCCGGTCCTGACTTGAGACGAGACATCTGAGACACGAGGTCTTCCCAGGTATCAAGTTTCATTAAGATCCGATCACCCATTCGAAAGTTACGCATGTCCCTATTTTCCGGATTCCGCAACCTCCCCCTCCCCCCACGATGGTCGGATCGGGCAAGTTACTATTTCCAAGTTAGTTCGGTCGGATCCCTAATATGTCTGCCAAGGTTCATCGTCCTAGCATATCTGGAAGTACCCTAACTCGCAAACACCGGACTAACCGACAGACAGACAGACAGACAGACAGACCGACAGACCGACAGACAGACCGACAGACCGACAGACCGACGGAAAAGTGATCGGTATATGGCACTTGGCCGGAAGGCAAGTGCCATAAAAAATGTCTTTGCGGGATTCCTTAGCGGGACGTCTCTTTGCCCATTATCAACCCCTTGACATACTAACTAGACAATTAGCTTCATCCGTAAATTTCCGGTACTGAACGGATTCCGGCCAAAAAATTAAGAAAAATATTTACATTCTTTAGATACACTTTAACAAGAGCTGAAAGCTCATATGGCACTTGCAAGGCTGGGTCAGAGGATGAAAGTAGGAATGTTTCAATTCGTGGGTTCGTTGTAATCATGTGGAAGCATAAATAACCCTTGAGATAAGAATGACCATGGGTCGGATCCTTGGAAACCACGAAAATGTATCTTTTGGCACTGCATTTGGCTGTGATGATGCGCACTTTAAGGGCACCAGAAATTCATCTGTAATCAAAACTCTTGAAGCAAAAATGACGATGAGCTCATCGGGAGCACGAAAATGTACATTTTCTCATAAGTATTATTTGTACTTTAAGGAATTCAGTTGTAAGCAAAATCTTTGAGGCAAAAATGATCATGAGCTCATAGATATCACGAAGATGTATATTTTGCTTAAAAGTATTTTTTGTACTTTGCAGTTTGAATTAGTACTTTAGGGGATGGTCGGATCTGGGAACTGACAATTTCGAAGTCAATCTTGTCAAGTGCCTAATTTCGAAGTCAAGCTTCCTGGCACATTTGGAGGTACCTTAATTCGCGCTCACCGTAATTCTGGATCCCTCTCCAACTCCCCCCACAGTACCCGAACCCGGTCTGGTTCAATCACTGATGTATCTAGGGCTTGTACTTGTTTTTCCAACCAAGTTTCATCCCAATCGCTCTAGTCTAAGCGTGTCACAAGTTTTCCGGTTCTCCCCCACCCCCCACATTCATCAGATTACATCCGGACTTTAAATAGATATTTGAGACACGAAGTCTTTCCAAATATTAAGTTTCATTAAGATCCGATCACCCGTTCAAAAGTTATACATATCTCAAGATTCAGGATTCCCCCTCCCTCCAATCCCTCTTCAAGATGGTCGGATCTAACTCCCCCACGGTGCCCAAATCGGGTTCGGTTATGTCACTGATGTACATAGGGCTTGTGCTTGTTCTTCCCATCAAGTTTCATTCCGATCGCTCCACTCCAAACATGTCACAAGGTTTCCGGTCCCCCCCCCCCCTCCACCCCCCCCCCCCCCCGAAATTAATCGGATCTGGCTCGGACTTAAAACGGGACATCCGAGACATGGTCTGTCTAAATATCAAGTTTCATTATGATCCGATCACCCGCTCGGAACTTATACATATCTCAAGATTCCGGATTCCCCCTCCCTCCAATCCCTCTACGATGGTCAGATCGGGAAGTTGACTATTTCGATGGTCAGATCGGGAAGTTGACTATTTCCAGGTTAATCTGGTCGGGTCCCTGAATCCCCTACGCCCTCCCCCCACATTCATCGGATTCAGTCCGGGCTTGAAACGGGACATCTGAGACATGACGTCTTCCCAGATATCAAGTTTCATTAAGATCCCCACCTGTTCGAAATTTATGCATGCCCCTAAATCCCGGATTCCGCCGTCTCCCCCACCCCCCACGATGGTTGGATCGGGCAAATGACTATTTCCAAGTTAGTTTGGTCGGATCCTTTACATGACTGCCAAATTTCATGGTCCTAGCATTTCTGGAAGTGCCTCTCGAGAACAGTGGACCGACCGAAAAGTGATCGGTATATGGCACTTAAGCGAAGCTGCAAGTGCACACAAGATTTTGACATATTGACATATAGACTAAAACGGTTCAGGATTTGAAACCAAAAACTGGCTAAGAATGTCGTGAGCTGGCAGGGCAGGATGTTGGTGGTGGGTGAGTAGAGTTGAATATGCCCAAAGAAGTGTATGGGCTCTGTCCTGAACATCGAAATCTGATACCAATTTACGACTGCGAATTTTTTTTAGTGATAGCCTACATAAGAAATTTCTGATCTATGTTTGTTTGTCAGCCAGTCCTCTCATCAAATGGCAGGGATTTTGTTCCACCAAATAATCGTAAAGATTCGCGCAACACCACAAACATTCCTTCTTCTTTTGTTATTGCCGAGTCTCTGCCCCCTTTATTCACCTTCCTGCACCCTGTTCCGCTGTTCGGCGACACTGGGAATCATACTTGGTGAGTTTTAAATATCGTCTTGCAAACATCTTCATAATGACGAGCATTTTTAATGTCTTTTTCATTGCGATATCTCTCTCGCTGGAATTAGTTGCTAGGCTATTTAGGAATAGCAATCTTTGATTCCTCAAATCTCGTCTGCTTTTGACAATGAAGGCACGAAGCAAAAGGCAAAGGTTGAATTAGGATCAAGTTGCACTTGTGTGTTTTGGTTGTCAAAGTTCAATACCTTTCCGGTAAAAAACAAAAATTAAAATTGGGTGAAGTGCTATTACCCGAAACAGTCATAACGTAAAGTTCATGCTTAGTTCTGATAACTTCGAACACAAGGCTGCGAAACCTGGTGATAATTTTATTAAACTTCCAACAGTGTATATCTGGTGTGTATAGATAATTTACAAGATTGTCAATAGGGATATATTATCTCGTAGGGTCGCATTACCATGTCTGATTTCCACATGTCCACATGACTGGGCCATGTCTGATTTTTTTAATGATACTTGCCCTTCGGCCAAGTGCCATATAGCGATCGCAATTTCTGTCCGTCCGTCGGTCTGTCGGTCGGTCCGGCTTTTGCTAGTTTGGGCACTTCCACATAAGCTAGCACGATGAAACTTGGCAGGCGTATCAGGGACCCCAAACAATAAAGTTGAAAGTAGTCACTTCTCTGGTCTGAGCATCGTGGGGGGAGTCGAGGGAGGGGGAATCCGGAATCTTGAGGTATTTCTAACATTTGAACGGGTGATCGGATGTTAATGAAACTTGATATTTGGAAAGACCTCGTGTCTCAGACGACCCATTTCAAATCCAAACCGGACCGGTTACTATGGGGGGAGTTGGAGGGGGGAACCCGAAATCTTGGGAAACACTTAGAGTGGGGGGCCGGGATGAAACTTGGTTAGAAGAAAAAGCAGAAGTCCTAGATACATCATTGACATAACTGGACCGGATTCGGGCACAGTGGGGGGAGTTTGGGGGGGGGGGGGGGGGTCTGGCGATCCAGCGAGTTCGGTACCTGGTGTAATAGGATGATGAAATCGTCAGGAATATGAGGGATCCGAATAGACTGACTTGAGAATAGTTGTTTGCACGACCCGAACATCGTGGGAGGAGTGGAGGGATGGGGAATCTGGAATCTAGTGGCATTTATAACTTTTGAACGGGCTATCGGATTTGAATGAAACTTGGCAGGTGGAAAGAGCTATTGTCTCAGATGTTCCTTGTCAAGTCCAGACCGGATCCGATACTTGGGGGGGGGGGGGGGGGTTGGAAGGGTGCACCGGAATTCTTGTGAAACACTTATAGAGGGATCGGGATGGAATTTGGTGGGAAAAACAAGTACAAGCATTAGATACGTTCTTGACAGAACTGGCTAGGGGAGTTGGAAGAGTTTCCCGGAATTCCGGTGATCGCAAGGATACTTCCAGATGTGCTAAGGACGATAAAAATTGTCAGGCATATTAGAGACCCCACCAAACGGATCGATACAATGCCCTAGGAATACCTCCGTTCATGGATCCGACCATTTTCCGAGGAGTTGACGGAGGGGAAATCCGGGAATTACTTACTTCCGTAGGTTGCGAAAAAATTGTCAGATTTAAGTTAAACTTTATGGTTGATAGGAACTGATTACCTAGATATGCAAAGCATGGGTGTGAACCCCACGCGGCCGTAATTGGGGGAGTTGGGGGGGGGGGGAACTTTGTGACATGCACAAAAACGAAACGGACGGGTAGAATGGGATGCAAGTTGGACAGTACCAAGTTTAGGCGGCCTAGATTTGTTATTTGGCGTCCAAACTGGATCCGACCAAGGTAGGAGGAGGAGGATGTGGGAATTTGCAGATATTCTCCGATTCGACTTAAACTTGATGGACGGGAAGAGCAGATGTTAGAGATGCGAAGTCTATGTGTCCGAGTCGTATTCGGCCAAAGCGGGGGGGGGTGAAGGGGGAGATTTGAACGAAACGTGGAAAGTAGATAAATCGTATGCCTTAGATGACATATCATAGTTTCGGGACCGGATCCGATCACGGTGGAAAGGGGTATCGGAATTCCCGGGAAAAATCTCAGATTTCCTTTCTCGTTTCTCACACCACCTACTCGTAGCAAGTGTCATATGGGCTCGTAGCTCTTGTTTTCACTTTGTACGCACTGATTTCTTTTCTCTTTTCCTAGTCCGAATGTGAGGCTACTGAGCGATCAACACAAACGTTCATTCATTCACTCGTATCAAGCCATCCGCACAAACTGGCATTATAGCTGTGCCCTCAAAGCAGATCAGTCTCAGTTTTTCCTTCGTCGCCTCGCCATCACACAGAGATAGTACAGCGGATCCATTAGCTGGATTTGAGTTGGATCCACAAGTCCAACAGATCCAGAGAAGCTGCTCATTTTTAAATTGAAAGGAAAAGCAATCCTTTTTAAACTGAAGGGTAGTGCAACCCTCATATGCCCTCATATAATCAAATGACGAATCGCCACCAGATGCGCTAGAGAAACAATAATAATCACACGTGAGATCCTGGTATAAGTTATCTGAAGTGGGGATAAGCGATTAGGCTCTCAGCTCGCACTGAGTCGCGCATTACCCCGTGGAGAAGTCAACCAGCAGTCAGCATTGAAGTCGGAAGGAAGAATAGAAAAACTTGATGAAGTTTGACAGAACGTAAGTTGGGTAGACCACAGATAGAGGCAAAGGCGTTTTAAACAGTTTTAAACACGCCTAGGCCTAAGAGGAATTGAAAATAGCCAAACAAACCTGGATAGACGTATAGCAAGAAGTAATGTGTCAATGTTTACTTTATGCTGGCGCATCTACCGGCCAAGAAAGAACTAATCTGGGAGGAATTTTATGAAGGGCGTATTGTCAGTGAGGTTTGCACTGTCTGCTGAAATAATTCAGTTAAACACATATCCTAGGAGATCCTTGGGTAAGCGTCGATGATGATGCTCAAATCTTGGGGACTAAAAGGAATTAGAGCTACATGCACACACAGTCCAGTAACGTTTGGCACGCGGAATCCGCGTCACTACGGTGAAACTTTCATGCGACGGTTCAATACTGCGGAGCGAATCAGGAAATTCGCATCCGACTGCAAAAATCGGACTGTGTTTGCATGTAACTTAAGTCACACGGTGACTGAAACTATCAAGCCGTAAAAATACACGTCAGCCCGTGTATACCAATTATTCAAGCTTACGAGTACGAAGACCCTTAAAGTACTTATTCACCAGTGACAACCTATCATTACACTTTCTCGGGAACAAGATTTCTTCCTTCGAACACGCAGTAATTGCAGTCAACAAGGTTCATTTGCCGTGAGACAACATGTCGGCTTTGCTTAAAGAGAAGGAGAGACGGCAACAAGCACTTACTGGGCACTTCAAAGCAAAGCTCAATGGGAGAATTACTGGTACTTGTGTCCAGTCGTAAGTGTAATGAAAGAGTAAGGGAATGTTATCCAGGCTCTTACCCCACCCATTCAATCCTCTTATAAAAGAACCATCATATCTGTTTTCCTTGTAGTAGTGCCAGTAGTACAGTTATTAAAGGACCATTCGTATCTCTATAACTGAATATCTATGCGTCCATAATCAATTCCGAGATTCAAAATTTCCTATGTAATGTCCACACTAACGGCGGTTATACAATTCTTGTAATTTTAATGTTTTTGTAATGTTCGACACACCCAAGACGGATTAATAATTTTTGGTAAATCCACCAATACTGGAACAGAAACTGGATCCACGCTAACAGTCAATTTCTGTAGTATCCGTGTTTGGCACTTTTCAAGTCAGATCAGGCTCCCGTGTGTAACGCCAGTTATGCGAGTACCTCCGTGTTTGTCGTCAAAATTAGAGGGGCTTTGGTGAGGTAAAAACAGCCGAGAGGGATTTATAACCTTTGGGATACACACCAGAATATTGGAATATAAACTGTAGGCTGTCTACTCCGACTTGTGCTTTAACTTGTTGTTTATTGGAAGCAAGTTGTGTGTGACTGTCACATACACTTAGATTATAGTTGAACATAGCCATATGTTGTTGTTGTTTTTAACAAAGACGAAAAAACAAGGAACATATTCGTTTGGCTTCGGTCTTAGAATAAATGAGTAATTGGTCGAGGAACAAAAATAAACCTGAACTTGTAACTTAAATGCTCACTGAGAAACTGATCAAAATTGCTTATAAACGTACTCCTTTACGTTCTCACGCCTGTCCAATCTCGTTTTACTACACTATCTCGGTCAGAGACTTTCAATATCTTACATTTCAGGTTTTTCTGAAACAGTTCCTAGCCCTTACCAGTTACCATTTGTTTTCCCATACATCTAAAAATCTCCGGAACGACCGATCTAGTGAACGGTAACTAAAATGAAGTTGGATGAGAAAATATATACTAACTTTAGACGGACTTATATTTTAATGGAAAAGGGTCCAAGGCCATTTTCTCATTTCGCATTGCTGAGAGAAGGTCGAATTCGAATTCTGATTTTCAACAAAAAGCTGGTTCACTTTAAGCTAGCGTGTTCGTTTCTTCGTTCAGGACGGTCATCTCGGGAGGGGGGGGGGGGGGGGTCAGCGATGACGCTGCAGCAACACGACAAAAACACTCACTACAGTTAATCAGAGGATCAGCCACCAGGTGCGTCACGTAGGCTACTGGGGGGAACGGGGACACCCCCTCCCCGACGTTGTCGGCCAGTTGGTAAAAGATTACCGAGTCGGACCGAACCACTGTGGTTCTTATGGCACTTGCCTTCCGGCCAAGTGCCATATACCGATCACCAGGGGCGTCGCAAGTGCATTTTCGGTGGGGGGGTGCAGGGCCAAAATTTTACCGAATCTTTCAAAAAATTTACCGAATCCTAGAACTAAGAATTCTAGCTTTAAATTATGAAACAGAAACGATTACGTAGGAAGATTAACAATAAAAGACAGCATGAACGACGATAAGCCAACTATTAGGCGGCGTTTTTGCGAAGGCCACATGGAGAATATATTGCCGGGCATGAATGCAGTAACAGGTACTATAGAAAATTAAATCGAGCGCCGCAGGCGAACATTTTCGAAATCCATTTTTTTTTTCCTAAAATTTAACTGCTTCTCTTACAAATTCTGTCATTTGCCGTTGATTAAATACCGAGACTCTAAGAAGTTCTACTAGAAACCGCATGGAGCGACGTTCCGGCAGCAGCAGCAATTGTAGTCTAGTAACTATACTACCTATGATCACAAAAAGTGAGCGCCGCAGGCGAAATTTTTTTTTTTGTTTTTTCCTGCCAAATTTAATTTCCATCCAAATTCTAGCTTTTAATGTTCCAAAATCTCAATCCTAAAACTCTTAAAACCCCCGTCAAATGACGCGCCATTCCACAAAATAGAGAATATTACGAAAAGTGCATTTTCGAAATATTTATGATTAGATATTCTTTTTGGGAGCCAAAATAAAAGCAAGGAATACCGATGATATCACAGATCACCCCTTTTGTTTGCGACCAGTGCTTCACTTGACCTCTTCTGAGTTTCGAGGTCCCTGGTAACTTCCGAATCCTGGCAATCACAACGAATAAGTTGCCGAATCCCAGTTATTATACCAAATAAGTTTAGACCGATAGCGTGTTCGGGATTCTGTATAACTACCGTATTCCGGTTATTATACCGAATTGTTTTGGTATCGAAAGACTATACCGAACAATATTCATATTCGGTATACTTTTGTCGAAGCTGGAACAAAGTCAGGATTCGTGGTTAACGTCCTAATCCTGGATATTATACTGAATAAATGACCGAATCCCAATCATGATACCGAATAATTTCGAACCAATAGCTTATTCGGGAGTCTGTGTAACTACGGATTCTCCATAAATATACCGAATAGTTCCGGCATCGAAAAATTACCAAATGATTTCAGCAAATTCTCTCACCAAAACGTGATATCTACCGAACACTAGCAATTATACCGAATCTCGATCATTATACCGAAGAGATTTGTACAGATAGCCTATTTAGGATTTTGTATAACTACCGAATCCCTGTAAATCCAAAAAATACCGAACAATTTTAGTAAAATGTTGGGCCTCCGGCCCAAAATTTTACCGAATCTCAAAAAGGTGGGGGGGTGCTGCACCCCCCGCACCCCCCCCCCCTTGCGACGCCCCTGCCGATCACATTTCCGTCGGTCGGTCGGTTAGTCCGGTGGTTAGGAGTTAGGGTACTTCCAGATGTGCTAGGACGATGACACTTGGCAGGTATATTAGGGACCTGACCAAACTAACTTGGAAACAGTCACTTGCTCAAACCGACAATTGTGGGGGGAGGGAGGGGAGCCGGAATCTGGAATTTAGTGACATGCACAACTTTCGAATGGGTGATGGAATCTTAATGAAATTTGATATTTGGAACGATGTCATGTCTCAGATGTCCCATTTCAAGTCCGGACCGAATCCGATGAACGAGGGAGGTGGGAGTCGGAGAGGGGAACCGGAAATCGTGAGACAGGCTTAGAGTGGACTGATCGGGATGAAACTTGGTGGGAGGACAAAGCACAAGCCCTTGCTAGATCCATTGACAGAACCGCACCGGATTCGTGCACTGTGGGGGGAGTTGGAGGGCGGTTCCGGAATTCTGGTGATACGGAGTTAAGTTACTTCCAGGTGGGCTAGGGCAATGAAACTTGGCAGGCAAGTCAGGGATCCGATTAACCTAGAAATAGTCAATTTCCCGACCCGACCACCGTGGGGGGAGTGCAGGAAGGGGAATCCGGAATCTTGAGGAATGTATAACATTGGAACGGGTCATCAGATCTTAACGAAACTTGATATTTGGAAAGAACTCGTGTCTTGGATGACCCATTTAAAGGCCAGATCAGATCCGATGAATGTGTGTGTGGGGGGGGGGGGGGGGGGGATTCCGGAAATTTTGAGACAAGGTTAGACTTGAGTGACTGGGATGAAAATTGGTGGGAAGGACAAGCACAAGAACTAGATACGTCGGTGATAGAACCGGATTGGATTTGGGCACTGTGAGGGCGATAGAGGGGTGAGTCCGGAATTCGCCAGTTAAGGTATTTCCAGATGTGCTAGGACGATGCAACTTGGCTTGAACATTAAGAGACTTGACATGATTGGCTTAGAAATAGTCAGTTCTCCGACCCAACCATCGTGGGGGGTGGAGAGAGCGGAATCTGGAATTTTGAGGTCTGTATAATTTTTGAACGAATGGTCGGATCTTAACGAAACTTGATATTTGGAAAGACCTCGTGTCTCGGATGTCCCGTTTTAAGTCAGGACCGGATCCGATGAATGCGGTGGGGGGGGGAATCTTGTGACACGCTTGGAGTGGAGCGATTGGGATGAAACTTGGTTTGAAGAACAAGGACAAGAACTAGATACATCAGTGAGGAAACCGGACCGGGTTCGGGCACTGTAAGGGGAATTGGTGGGGGGGGGGGGGGCAAAATTTCGGTGATCTTAAGGTACTTCCACATGTGCAAGGGCGATGAAACTTGGCTTTAACATTAGAAACTTGACAAGATTGGCTTAGAAATTGCCACTTCTCAAATCCGACCATCCCTTAAAGTACTAATCCTAACCACTAAGTACACAAAAATACTTTGAAATAACTCAAGGGTGTTGCTCAAAAACTAATTTTTAGCACACTTAAAGTACCAAACGATATAGATTTATGGTCCCAAGGGCCCATAATCATTTTTGCCTGAAGGGTTTTGCTTACAACTGAATTTCTGAAAATAAAAACTATCATTTTGAGTAAAATATACGTTTTCATGATTCCAATGAGCTAATCATCTTTTGTGCTTCAAGGGTGTTCATTACAGATGAATCTCTAGCGCCCTTAAAGTGCACATCATCCCGGCCAAATGCAAAAATAAAATAGTTTTTACGAACAATACATTCTCGTGATTTCCAAGGACCTATGACCATTCTTATCTCAAGGGTTTTGCTCAAAAATCATCACAACAAACCCACGAATTGACGACTTCCTACTTTTGCTGAAATAATATATAGCCTACAACGGATACGTCAGCAACGATTCTTCATCAGCGATATTACGGCCCTTTTGGCAAGGGTCCTCGTCAGGCTGTCAATCTTCAGGGTCAACTTCGAGAAGGAAACAAACCTGTAATCACGAACTGTAATCTGTATCAATCGTAGCTGACGTATCCGTTGTGTATATTATTTGAATCTATGTTTCAAAGTCAGCTTGGGCTCAAGGAATATTTAATTACTACTTTAATCCTCTGACCCAGCCTTGCAAGTGTCATATGAGCTTTCAGCTCTTGTTCGTAAGAACAATCAATTTTTTCATGAAAACAGTTGGTTTTTCTGAAAATCAGTCGATTTTTCGTCATAAAAGTAGGTTTTTTCTTAAAAAAACAGTCGGTTATTCCGAAAATGAGTCGATTTTTCGTCAAAACTGTCGTTTTTTCTTGGAACCGTCGTCTTTCTGAAAAATGACTGGCCAGTCGGTAAATACCTCCCCCCAAAACATTTGTTTGGCTAGTAACGCCTCTGTCAGCCACTACTTTATACGCCAACATGACACTACGATGGGATCGATGGGATCCCAAAAATCTTAGATGTTATTATAAATACTGTAAATAACTGCTTTTTTTACATCTGTCTTATCGAGAGCGGAGAATCATCCGGAAGAAAAACAAGACCAAAGGTGTCGATGGGATCCCAAAAATCTAATATTTGATTCAGACAATCGAGTCTTGTCTTCGCCAGATCCAGTCTTGGACAGGCTAATCATCAGAGAAAACCAAGTTCAGATATACCTCTATAAACCATATCTATTTTGACGATACTGACCGAGACTTCCTGCCGATTTCCGAGCGAACTACTAGCCCAGCAAACAAAAAAAATACAGAAACAAAACCAGCGTATCTCCTTATCCCTATAAAGAACATCTAATCAACTTTGAATAAAAGTTTGACTTAAAAAAAATCCGGTTACAACCGGAATCCGGAAAAATTATATGTCCGGTAAAAAAACATTGTCACAAACCGACTCAGCCTCCCTTCTTACCCCTTAATCTGTCATCTACTCGAACTTTTGCTTTTAACAAATTTTCCGGTTTTGGCCGGATTCCGGACGAACTAGTTGTCCAGCGAGAAAATAATTTTCACCATCGTGTTCGGCATGTCTTTTTACCCATAAATCAAACATTAAATCAACTTCAGATTAAACTTTTGCTTTTAACCAACTTTCCGGTTTTCGTCGGATTCCGGGCGAACTACATGTCCGGGTAGAAAATTGTTTTCACATAAGTTTTCAACATGTCTTCTTGCCTTAAATCGAACATCTAATCAACTCGAAATAAAACTTCTAATTTTAACAAACTTTCCGGTTTCGGCCGGATTCCGGGCGTACTACTTGTCCGTCGAGAAAACGGTTTTCACCATCGTCTTCAGCATGTCTTCCTCCCCCTAAATCGAACATCTAATCAACTTCAAATAAAACTTTTACTTTTAACAAACTTTCCGGTTTTGGCCGGATTCCGGGCGAACTACTCGTCCGATGACAAAATAGTTTTCACCATCGTGCTCAGCATGTCTCCTTACCCCATAATCGACTATCACATTAGCTGTTTCAAAATATTTTGTTTGCCCCTTAATTTAAACCCCCTCCCCCACCCCTAAATGTAGGGCTACAAAGCCCATCTACGAACTTGACTGGTCCAACGACCCAAAGAATCCTCACATCAAGTTTCATCAAAATATCTCACTCCCTTCGAGAGTTATCGTGCTTACAGACGGACGGACAGACGGACGGACGGACAGACGGACAACTTTTGCGATGTCATAGGTATCCCTCCACTTACGTTTTGGGATCCCAAAAAGGCATAAGCTCGAGCACTTTTCTTCAAGTCACGGACTCATCCATTTGTTCTGATGATTTTGTCTATTCTTTTGTACTCATCTTTGTATATCTTATCTACTTTTTGGGATCCCAAAACGTAAGTGGAGGGATACCTATGACATCGCAAAAGTTGTCCGTCTGTCCGTCTGTCAGCACGATAACTCTCGAAGGGAATGAGATATTTTGATGAAAGTTGGTCTGAGGACTCTTTGAGTCAAGGGAAAAGTCGAGTTCATAGATATCGGGCCGATAGCTGCATATTTAGGGGAGGGGGAGGGGTTTCAAATTATAGGGCGAAACAAATATTTTTTAAAAGCTAATGAGATAGTTGATTAAGGGGTAAGACGACATGCTGAACATGAATATGAAAACCATTTTCTCGCCGGACAAGTACTTCACCCGGAATCCGGCTAAAACCGGAAAGTTTGTTAAAAGTAAAAGTTATATCTGAAGTTGATTAGATATCCGATTTAGGGGTAAGGAGACATGCTGATTCAGAATACGAAAATTATTTTCTCGTCGTATAAGTAGATCGGCCAGAATCCGGCGGAAACCGGAAAGTTTGTCGAAAATAAAAGATTAATCTGAACTTGATTAGAGGTTCAATTTAAGGATAGTGAAACATGCTGAATCCGAATATGAAAATTATTTTGTCACCGGACAAGTATATCTACCGGAATCCGGCCATAGCCGGAAAATCTGTTAAAAGTAAAAGTTTTATATGAATTTCATTAGGTGTTCGATTTACGGGTAAGAAGGTCTGCTGAATTCGTGTATGACAATCATTTTATACCTGGACACATTTCACCACGAATCCTGCTGAAATCGGAAAATTTGTTAAAAGTTGAAGTTTATGTGACGTTGATTACGAAGATATGGATGGTATGAAGATACGCTGAATCTGTTTTTGAACTTCAATTTTTTGCAAGACAAAAAGTAGACATGATGCAGGCTATAGGGGTAAACTCACATGCGGTATCCATATTTGAACTTCGTCTTCTCCGGTGATTACCACTGGACCGCTACAAGACCCGATAGTCTGTAAATATTAAATTTTTGGGATCCCATCGAAACCTTTGGTCTTGTTCTTACTCTTTCTTACTCGAAAATCTTCAAACTGTTCATGTGCAGTGCGTTATACGTCAATCACTATTAATATTACTATCAACATTCGTGAGGAAATTATACAGAAATCAATCTAAACTCCAGAAATTACGCCAAAAGTTCACCTTCTTCTCCACTTCTTAAAGACCGTCTCAAAATACGATATTTCTGATTAAAACCAACAACCAACTGTACTCTGCTCTCTTTTGGGATCCCAAACGTAAGTCGAAGGATACCTGTGACATCGCAAAAGTTGTCCGTCTATCCGTCGCTCGTCTGTTAGCACGATAACTCTCGAAGGGAATGAGACATTTTATTGAAACTTTGTGTGATGAGTTCGTAGATGGGTTCTGTAGCCCTACATTTAGGGGTGGGGGAGGAGGTTCAAACTAAGACGCAAACACAATATTTAAGTAAGAAATCAAATTTTGCAAACGTTTGTCGGGAGCAAATTTTTCCGAAAAAAATACAGATTTCAAAAATTTCGCTGGTGTTGCTTAGTTCAACTTGCTCTAGGCACAGTCGTTGAAAGCTTCGCTTTTTAGCGAATGCGGCGCATTTTGTAGTATTCTCTATTTAGAAGAACTGTGTATCATTTAGTTTTCGTTCTAGGATAGAAATTCTTGGGGTCTGAAACACGTTTAAAGCTTATTTGATGAATATGTGAAAAATAAAATATGTGAATTATAATATACGAAATTATATCAAAGGAAAAATCTCAGCTGACGCATTATAGTTAGTTTGCACAAAATTTCGCCTGCGGCGCCTTTTGTAGTATTCTTTATTTAGAAGAACGGTGTTGTATTTAGTTGGCGTTTTAGGATTGAAATTCGTGGGGGTCTGAAATACGTTAAAAGCTAGAACTTGTAAGGTAGGTATGGCTAAATTTTTCCGAAAAAAAAGGCAGATCTAAAAAATTTCGCCTGCGGCCCTTAGTTTAACTTGTTTTTGGTACAGTGATCAAATCGACAAAAGCTGGAAACTGTATGGTACTATAGCTAAATTGTTCCGGAGAAAAGGCAGATTAAAAAAATCTCGCCTGCGGCGCTTCGTTTAACTTGTCCTGGTACAGTCGTTGGAAGCTTCGCTTTTTAGCGAAAGCTAAAATGAAAAGCCGAATATGTGAACTTTAATACACGAAATTATGCCAAAGGAGTAATCTCAACTGATGCATTACAGTTAGTTTTTAACCCGGTTCTATTATGTGCTGGCGGGAAATGTGTTTTGTCGGCACATTTTTTAGTCCGTCGGCACAAACCAGACCCCCCCCCCCCCCCAAAAGGCAAAAAGCGAGTGACGCTCCTAATGAGGGGTGGATGGGTTAAAGTGACGAAAGATGAACGCTTTATGGGAGTTCGCCAGTTGGGAAGATTCCTTGAGCTTTCGATGAAGCATCGAGAGGGGTTTATTTAGTTGAAATTTGGTGAGCAGATCAAGTTTTTCTTATTCTTCTTTTTTTTTATCATATCATCACTTTCCGGTGCAGTTCGACGGCGCAGGGATTCGAAATTCCTTCCATGAGCAGAATCTGTGATTATTTAGTTTTAGACAATATTTAGTTTAATGGTGTTTTAGACACCATTTAGTGAACACTTTGATCTTCAAATATTTTGGATATCTTCCATCATTATTACTTTCTGTCTGGATAAAAATGTGTTGCTAATTAGGACAGGAATATCTAAAACCTGAAAGCTTTTCTCGCCTTGATGATTACTCCCAACAGAGAGTGGGTTTGTATGAAGCAAAAGCTGATGATTGGATAGTTAGACACAGACTTTAAGGTCGGATAGAAGAAAGTCCTTCGTTCTGGTAAGTTTCGGTTTCAATAAAGAAAAAGGAGTTTCCTAACTAACATCCAACCCTCCGTCGTAGCTGCATCCCGTTATCGAAAATCAAAAAAATCTCAAAAGGAGGAAGAAGATCAAGGAGGAGGAAGAAGATCTCCGAGAAAACATGCTGTCGGAAGAAATTACGAGCAATACCGCATGGGCCCTTGTAACTACACTGACCACTCAACGCTCTCTCCAGCTTCATCTCTTTCTCATCGCTCTCATTAATCTCTTCTTCCTAATCTGATAATGCATCATTCAAATTCCCAGATGTCACGGGACAGGTGCTAAAGATGTTATCAATGGCGCTTCTTTCTTTCTACTTTCCCGAAATTCCAGCGAGGGATCACACACGCGATAGTAGCCGAATACATCTTACAATCATCTTACAACAAGTGCACAAGTGCTCAGACGTGGAGTGTAAAAGTAAATGTTTATCACATATTATATAAAAACAGCTTTAGAACCAAGACATTTCTCATCCCCAATAACCAAAAAATTGAAATAACCTTGTAATCATCACACTTTAAAAGCTATAAATGTATACAAACCGCCAGTATAAATCCAAAGAATGTTGAAGATCTTGCACGAAAAGCATTAGTTCGAACACTGAACGGTCTGCCAGCCCCTTTAAACCTCTTTCCCATTAGCAAGGTAATAAACAAGTGCAATAAACAATTCGTAGCAGCCTAATGCCCCCTTTGTCAGAATTCATTAAGAACGGCATATCATTGATCATATGACAATTAGTCCAGGTTCCAACTATTCATTAAAGATTAAAGTACGTCGGGTCGTCTAATGTGTTGCTGTTACACCAAATCGTCATCCATCGATATATCTCACCAAAGATACAAGAGTTGGACTTGAGACCTGTCATAGACGAACTTAACTCATAGGAAATCTGGTCCCAGCTGCCCATGAACGGGAGGGGGGGGGGGGGGGTCAAAATGCGTGTTACATCTTTTTTTCCTCAAGTTTACCAGCTTAGAGTTTGATTCCAGTCAGGGGTCAAAAACTTTTTTCATGGGCAATTTGGGCTCACTTGCCCATGAACTGAGAGGGTGGGGGTGGTTCAACTATCCCCGACCCCTATGATCCAAAAGCACAAAGGAATTTCATCGTCTTATCTCTAGTTATTTTCAAATTAATAACATAAAAATTGGGCAATCTGGGCCCAATTGCCCTTGAACCAAGTGGGGGTGGGGTTCGGGACTCGCAAAAAGTAAAAAAAGACCCCAATGCTCGCAATCCTACCAAGTTTCAACTTGATACCTGTTGATTCCTGTCACGGGTAACGAAATTTACTCTGGGCAATCTGGGCCCGGTTGGGCTCTGGTCGAGTTATGAACTTATTCACTCGACAATCTGGGCCCATTTGCCCCTGAACCGGGTTGGGGTGGGGGTGGGTCCCAGAAAAAGGCACAACTAGACCCCAATACCCACAAGTGTACCAAGTCTGAACTTGATACTTGCACTGGTTCACGAGTTATGAGCTTCACAAAATACGGTGAAAACCGAAAACCGAAAGCTGCTACAGCGCTCGCAATAGTGGATTGTTCGAAGGAACACTCAACTGAGCTCAGGACCCACGGGCAGAAGACACGGTTGCCATTCCAATAAAATGAAATTCATTGCACAAGTAGCAAATAAATATTATCAAACGAGACAAAGTACTACTTGAAGAAATAGTGCACGTGTTGCGCTTCTTCAACCGATGCATTAGCAGTGTGTTTTTGTATGCAACTTGTTTTCTATCCCGTTCTAATCGGCGTTTTTTTTTTTGCAGAACGCAGTAGTGCTATTAAATGGTTTTGGCTGAACGCAAAACGAGTTGTATTATACAACATGTGGTTTTTTTGCCGTAATTTAAGGATGAAGCAATCCAAGTTTCTTAATAACAAGCTTCCTATTATTAATGTATTTAATGTCAGTCATGTTTTCCCGCTTGAATAAATTTTTAGATGTTTCGAATAACAGATTGGTTCATAAAAGGTAGTTTCAGATGTAAGGATGTTTCACAATTTTGCCAACTGGCTTCACTTGACGAGGTCAGGAGGTCACTAAGAATACAATTGGTAGTTAGGTCACATATTGCAGACAAATTGGTAAAATACAACTATATCACCTTGGAATAACAGGTAGCCTATATTTTCTTCAAAAGTACTATTTTTGTAAAATGCACTGCCAAAGTACTACTATTTTTTTTTGTAAATGTGCTACCAACTCACTACTTAAAAAAATGTACTAAAGAGACCATTGTACTACAAGTGGCAAGCATGGCAGAAGGTCGTAGCCAAGAGTTAAGATTGTTTTTTTTTGGGGGGGGGGGATATCGAATTTACAGATTCCCGCTAGTATAAGAAGAGCCAAAAGATAGGACATCATGTGCCACCTCTTCGGCTAGCAAAGCCTATTACATCGAAATGCCCATGGACGTTCCCGTCACTTAATTTAAACCCATCTTTACGGATTACATATTACATTGCTAATTATTCAATCACGCATGCGTTCTGTCAGACGAGATGAAATTTTGCAACGCACCCGACACTTTGACAAAACATAATGTTTACTTGGTTGTCGCCCGATTTGTGCCGTTTGTCGCCAAACGCAGAATTTGCGCGAAATCGCAGCAGTGTGAACCAGGGGTTAGACCAGCGTTTTGCTCTGGGTCAGACTCGTTCGGAACTCTGTTGAGCGGGCATCAGACGAGACATCAAAGCGAAAACCAGGCAAAGAGACGATGACTACAATGAATGATTACATTACTTGCGAGCAATCTAAAGTCAGGAATTATTAAATAAATAGTAAGATTTTTTACGTATAGTACTTATTGTGCTTTTTAGTGTTAGAAACCTTGTACCTACTGACACCCACCAGCCAACAATCCTTGGAATCAATTCTGACTTTAAATTTGTGCCGACCCTAAGCGTCTATGCCCACACCCATCTGCCAACTTCAGTCGCAATGCCGTCATCGAATATCTCAATTCGTTCATTTCTCAGGGATAACAACTCGACGGACAAATAAACTATTTATAGACATCCCTCACTTCCGTCTAGGATCCTAAAAAGGCCATAACAGAAAGAAAGTGAGTAAGGGGGAGTTAAGCCTTCCTGCATTTCACAGCAATAAAACTGAACGCTTAAAGTAATCCACGGATGACACGTTACCAACAAAGCAAACGGCAATAAAAAGGACTGCCAAATGGAAAATAAACCAATGACTAGGCTACAACGATACAATCAGTTTGTACCTAAGGCTTGACTCAAAAAAGGTTTATTTTTTCAACTATCGCTGACCGTTGCAGTTGCTAAATTTCAAGCGTAGATGCACAAGAACATAGCCGAAAGAATAAAAAAAATCAATTCAATAAAAATCGATTATACGAGCAACAGAGCAACTAAGTGACACATTTTCATCAGCTCTTCAAGCCTATTTAGTTTATAAGTGATGGGAAAATAGCCCGTCATATCTCAATCCCACTATGATCATGAAAACCGGAAATCTCCGAATATCGGTTTATATTTTTTCTTAACAAGACTCTAGAGATCAAAATATGGCCATAATTATCTTTCGAAGTCCAATAATTATTCCTAACTTGGCCTAAATTTCGAGCACACAGAACTGGTGTACCAAAGTTTTGGCGCGTCACCAACCCATCGGTCGCATCTCCAAAATTGTGCTCCAACGGTAGAGCAAGACCGTTTTTCCAGGCCGATTCATCAACCAAGGACGATTTGATTGATGTGATAACTCCCGCCATCCGTCTTTTCTGCCCTGAAATTACTCTCTCTCCATCATACGCGTGACAAGTCTTAGATGGGATTATTTACTTCTCTGACGCCAGAAATTCCCGAATAAAACCTCTTCTTCTTTTTTTCGTGCTAACACCCAGTTTTAGCGTCCATTACGGGATTACTTCTGTAGTATGCCAAAAATATCCAAAACTGGGCAAGTCACTTTTTGCATTTAATTAAGCAATAGCTCATCAGGCGGAATTACAACGAAGAGGAACTAATCACAGAACCTCCGTCTCCCTATCTCTGTAATACGCCCATGAGGAGTCGAATAGATTCCCGATACACTGCCGGATGCAAACGAGCGGAGGGTAGGAGCTGCGCGGAACATCACAATTCATTACCCCTACAAACAGCTATATCGCAGTAGAGACCCGGAGAAAAAATGTCGAGATAATAGCCGATTGGTTGTCTACCATTAGACTTCACATGTGACGTGATGCAGAGGGGGTCACGCACGCTTGCTAGAGTCTTTTCCTCTGACATACCCAGCGGCGAAGAGGGAAGTAGACGGGCATCAACTCGAAGCTCAGCAAGCACTTCTATCTCTGCTCAGCCGGGGTATCCATAGACGCTGGATGGGACCAAAGACTGAGGCTCTATTGGCTTATTTGTTCTTGTTACATCGTTTGAATTTATGATGGCAAACGTTAGCTTGGAACGATTTTCATATGTATGAAATGGGGATAAACGATAGTTTGGCACTTCTTGGCAAGGGTCATCATCAGGCTGTAGAAAAGATTTCTCATAGCTAGGGTCAGACGAGGGAATAAGTATTCCATTAGTCCAAGTTTACTATGAACTACATTTGACTCATTTCACCAGGGGCGTCCCGAGGAGGGGGGGGATGTCGGGGGGTGCTGCACTCTTGCTCAAGGAATCTATCAGAACTTGTCTCAGGGAATTTACTGCAGGATATGGATCAGGGAATCTACCGGACTTCGAGCCACGGAATCTACTAGAATTTCGGAATCTACCGGGATTTTGCTTAGGGAATCTACCGGAATTTTTCTCAAAGAATCTACCGGAATTTTGGCCAGGGAATCTACCAGAATTGTCTTTGGGAATCTACCGGAATTTTGCTCAGGGAATCTACCGAAAATTGTCTCGGGGAAATTACTGGAGGATGGATTAGGAGATCTACCGGACTTCGCCCCACAGAATAACTTTTAACAATATGACCGGAATCTACCGAAGGGAATCTACCCCTAGTAGAAATATTGAACGAAAAATCCGTAAGACGTTTGGAGCTTTAATCCATCTGAGGGGTAAGCTTGGACGTGATATTCTGGCCCGTATATACCAGCCAACTCTTTTACCAATAGTTATTTTCCAGCGGTGGTGGTCAATGGTTTTAATTGTGGTATTGATTGCTAGTGTTAGTGTGTGCTATTTTAAATATTGTAATTTTTTGCTTGGATACCCTTTATTTGCTAGAAATACACCTCTAATTAATTCCCTTTCAGTTAAAGACCCTGCCTTGGCAATTCAGCAGATATTTGATAATTTTGTAGCTAAAGCTAATAATATTCTGACTCTGAAGAGTCTGTTTCC
This sequence comes from Branchinecta lynchi, assembly GCA_023053575.1. Taxonomy (NCBI): domain Eukaryota; kingdom Metazoa; phylum Arthropoda; class Branchiopoda; order Anostraca; family Branchinectidae; genus Branchinecta; species Branchinecta lynchi. Next base: position 22,919,438 of record JAKZAP010000002.1, read on the forward strand.
GTTTTTCAATAAAATTTAATAGTTAAGTAAGTGTGTTGTTTAAAGTACGTCAATTGTTATTTATTGTTTTGAAAGTTATTTGTGACAGTATTTTTTTAATTTATTTTAGTACTCCTCATTATATATTCTTTGAGAGATATAAATGAAACAAAAATCTACTAGAATTTTGGAATCTACCGGGACTTTGCTCAGGGAATCTACCGGAATTTGCTTAAAAAATCTACGGAATTTTGCTCAGGGAATCTAGAAGAATTTTGCTCAGGGAATCTACTAGAATTTTGCTCAGGGCATCTACCGAAATCTTGCTCAATGAAACTACCGGAACTTATCGCAGTGGATTTACTGGAAGATGGATCAGGGGATCTACCGGACTTCCCCTCACGGAATCTACTAGAAGTTTGGATTCTACCGGGATTTTCCTCAGGGAATCTACCGGAAGTTTGCTCAGAGAATCTACCGGAACTTTACTCAGCGAATCTATCGGAATTTTGCTCAGGGAATCTACCGAAGTTTGCTCAGAGAATCTACCGGAACTTTACTCAGCGAATCTATCGGAATTTTGCTCAGGGAATCTACCGAAGTCTTTCTCAAGGAATCTATCGGAACTTGTCTCGGGGAATTTACTAGAGGCTGGATCAGGGAATCTACCGGACTTTGCTCCATGGAATCAACCAGAATTTGGCTCAGGGAATCTACCAGATTTTGTTTGCTTACCGGATAAGTATATATTCACAACTTACCAGGATGACCCCGGCACACAACTTACCAGAGTGATTCTTGCAGACAGACAAAATTGCGTACCGAAACATTCATCGAGTGATTCCGGTGTTCTCCTAAGTTCCTGTAGCTTTTAAGAATTAGGCAACCTACTGAAATCCATCATTTCCAACTAAAAACACTGTTCCAGGAATAATATCACGGTACCGTCTACTCTAGTTTCGACAGCTTTCTCGACTCCTTTCCGGTAAAAATCCGAGAAGAGTTCAAAGACGAGTTAGCCTTGTTCCGACATGATCTCAAAAGTCGACAGGAGAGCCTCAAAACAAACAAAAAGAAAATATTCGAAGTTTTCCATGAACTGAAAGATGTCTTACCACTAGTGTCGAAAGCGTTCAGGCTGGCAAAGACAATACCTGTTACCTCAGAAAAAGGGGAAAGACTTTTTAGGCCACTTTGCGTTCAACATTGGCTGACCAGCGTCTGTTGTTAATCACATGTGAAACCGAACTAGGTGTCGAAGGCAAATTGGATGTGTTGTGAACAAATGGAAAAAGCTTAAAACGCGATGAATAAATGTGTAGGGTGGGTTGAAGGTCGAAGACTTTTTAGTTTTAACTGGCAATCTTAAAGGACCTGTCTTACCTATAATATTAACTCAACTTACTCCCGTAAACCACGCTCATTTTCTCACTTGCCGTGTTTTGCTACCTTCGATGTGTATCACGCTGTCGACGGTTGTCTGCAAGAAGTTTTTCCATCAGAAAAACTGGTTATGTAAATTGTTTCCATGTTTTCGCTACAAGTCAACGGGTCTCAGAAAACTCTTAAAACAGCGCAGCCTTGTTTTAAAGTATTAAAATATTTTAAAATACTGTAAGTTGAAGAGTAAATAGTGCGAGAGGTCCTTTAAAGTTTAACCGAATAGGTCTGAGGTCCAACACGTCTAGTAGCTTATCACGTATTCACTTAAAAATTCCTGAAAATCCGACAAAAATGCGTTACTTCGTTTCTCTTTTATCCAGGGATGGACAATTTCATAGAATGAACTTATTCTTTCGGGTTTGTCACACCTCTATGTGCTTGTCCCTCTACGCTTGAAATATTTACCAACTAGAAATGAAAGCCGTTGCCGAAAAATAAAATAAAAAGATCAGATTCATTGCAAGACACAACCTAAAATAACTTTCCTACTTTTCTACAGGAGTAAATTTCGTATCCATCGCCCTGGAAATGCAGGCTTTTGTTTAAATTCAAAATCTCCGTGTCTGGATGAATTTTGGTTTGTCATGCAAGCAGCGCATGCTCTGAACGTTACTACGAAAAATAAAAAATCTCTCAGATGTATTCAAATATCAGAATGAAAAATAAGCTGAATTTTCAGTAAAACTTCACCGAACCTATTTTTTGTTGTTTGTAACACATAATTACAGAACACAGCAGTAGGCCTTTTCTAAGTTTCTGCAGAGATGGTCATTACGGAGACATTTCCGGTAAAACCTGGAAAAATTTCGGTAAAAGTTAGGAAAATTCCGGTAAAATTCTGAAGCCGTCCGCGCCCCCCCCCCCCCCCCCCCCCCTTCCTATCAGGAAGGTATCGGGACGCCCCTGGTGATCACAGATTCATTTCTGAGCTTGAAGAGGACCCTTGCCAAAAGGGTCCAGAATGAAGCTAGAATAAAGCTTAGCTGGCGTGTCCATTTAGCACCCTTTTGTATTTATGATTCACAGCTAGCTTGGGCTGAAGCTTGAAGGAGTAGACTCCCTGGAACTGTTTTTTTTTTGTTTTTTTAATTGCCTTGTGCAGCTCATTAAAAGATTGATTTGCTTGTGTACCATTATTTGAACGAATGAATGAATAATATGTGACGCACTATCCGAGGTCATCAGTGCAATGACGAAAATAACGGAGATATAATTATATCATTTTCTTTTCAAATAATTTTCAGAAAGGTTCTTCAAGACTTTAGAAACAAAGTGGTAAAGTCGCAGAGAGGTAAGCTTCCAATTCGAAAAGACAGATTGGAGGAGATGGTCTCGAGCGTCAATAATGGGCAGGGAATCGATAGATAGCGGTTTCGTCTCTTGTCAATTTTTTCTTGTCAATACGAAGACTATTTTCTTCGTGTATTTCCCAGTAATCGAGCTTGTCTCTCCATTCAGGTAGGTGGAGCAATCGGTTTTCTGCGAAATTTTGAAAATGAAACTGAAACATAACATACAACTCCAGCACGAATAATACAGTACCTTCATAACATATAACAAAAGGATGAGTGATTTTAACAGATTACAGACAACAAAGCAGTGAGAATCCTTAAGCTAATATTTTATTCCCCAGTTTCTCTTCCTGGTAAATCTCCAACTAAAAGTTTTCAGAGTTATTTTAATATTTTTCCTGTTAGACAAATCCTAGTTTTTCATTGTATACTTTTCCGTGTCCGTTATCTAAAGGATCTGCTACCAGTTTGCTTTAAATCATTTTTCCCAGTCCCTCCTTCAGTCCGACCGTACAATACTCGTTGTCCTTCAAGTAAGCTTCCTATGCCTTTAAGTATTTCTGAGCGATCAAGATTTTCCCCTAAAAATAGTATTACTAAATATTGGAACAAATATGAATCTTGTTTTAATCTAAGTCTGTCGCTCATAACATTAAAAACTAAAATTAAAGCTATACTTATTAATGAATATTAGTTTGTGAGTAGTTCCCGGCCGTTTAGCTATCGGATAAATAATAATAATAATTATAAAATACAAAAATTTTGGTATGTGTTTTTTGGTGTGAGATAGAATGAGGAGTGTGATGGCATCCGTTTCTTCTGGATTTTTCTGTTTATCCCGTTTGTCGCCCGGCTTTAGAGCTAGTCTCCCTGCTGGGGAGGTTATGTAAATAGTGTTAAATATGTATATTCAAACAATAAAAGAAATTGAACTCGAACAAGCTATCTGTTAAAGGACATGTCGTACTTATGCTGGTAATTCATTATTCGATAGTTTTTCCCTTCACTCTCGTTCCCGAGGTTCTACACTTTATAAATTATATCTATCTCCTCTGTTAGCATTACTCTGATCATCACGCTTGCCGAGTTCTTTCTATTTACGTGATATATCTGGCTCCGATCGTTGTTCGGAAGACCAGTTATGCAAATTTTGCCAAGATTGTCATCCAAGACAAAGTAAATGGAATCAGACTTGTCCGCCATTCGGGCAAGTAGAAATATCTTGGTTTGCTGTAATTTTTTCTTTTGATAATACTGAAACTTGAAGTTACCGAGTCAAAAACACATGAAGTCAGTTTTAATTTTCTGATTTTATCTTTTAACCTGCTGCAAGGATTTGGATGACAATTGACCGGTTGCTTTAAATAAACTACTTCAGCACAAAAAAAAACGGAAGAAAAAGCAGTCACGCCCGCTTTTGGTTGAGTGTGATAATTCACCTTATTTCCGTGGCAACTTCAGTCATTTTCATTTCATTAAAACCCATGATGCCACTTTTTGCAGAATGCACGTAATTTCTCTTCCAGTTTTAATGACTGATCATGTGGTTACGGGAGAGGGGTCTCATGCTCTCTTCTTAATCAACGGCAGTTAATCAACGGCAAACAAGAGCAAAAAGGCCCATAAAACACGGACAAAACTAATTGCAAAACGCGAGCGTAAACCAAGTACGTGCCAGGATTCCAACAAGGTCGGTCTGAAATTAAGAATCAACTAAGCGGTTGTTATTACTCTGAGAAGACTGAGCATATACTTGGTCATTTCTTTCAATCCCCAACATTGTCCCTGATGTTTAACAGCCTGACCAGAAGCGTTGCCAAGAAGGGCAGAAATATGGCTGCTAAAGCATCGCAGCTAACGTATCTGCTTTCTAGCCATTGTTTGAATATATTTTTTGAGTCAGCTTGGGCTCAAAGAGCATTTATATATATATACGCATATGTATTATATATATATTGTCGTCTAAGTTGCAACCAACAGAATTAAAGGAGTTGGCAGCCCATCATCAAAATTGCGGTTTTCACGGCATCACTGTAATTTGGTTGCATGCTATCATAAGTTTCCCAATCAAATATATTGAAATAAGAAATTGTGACTAATTTATGACGATGGCACACCCATGTCACCAGACCGTGTGCCAGCAATTCAGTGCCGAAGATTTAAAGACAACGTCCGCAGACTCAAAGAAACTGAGTTGGTTTTACAGTTTGACTGCAATTAACGGATACATCGGCTGAACTCTATTCTAGCAATGTTTCGGACCTTCCTGGCAAGGGTCCTCTTCAGGTTCGTGCTACAAAAATGAACCTGTGACAAAACAAGTGAAGATTCTAGCAACTATGAGTATCTGATTTTGGCGAGTCAATAGGAATTGATGGACGGTAAAGTTGTCAATTAACCAGCAATTCTTATAGTCAACTTGTTGCGTTTTTTCTCATAAATCAAAGCTCTCCTGGACAAATTCTAATCAAGAAAATTCATTTTCTTCACTCTTCTTATGCTGCTTTACGTTACGTTTGAGTTTTAAAGGTGGATTAACTATGGATTAAGGCAAAATAGTATTCTCCTCCATCCTCATTTTCGAGATTCCAAACTTTCTGGATCATTTTTATCCACCCTAGCGGCACTGATTTCTGCGCGAAATGCTGATACTCAAACCCAATAAAATATTGATGGTTTGTGTGAAGCTCAGAAATCAACCAATCAGAATCCCTTTATATTGGGGTAGGTCCATGTTCATGTTCCATCAGTATCCAGCGTTTGGCATTGTGTATTTAGCATTAGCCATAAATAGCCATAGGCTACGCCAAACGCTAGATATACTCAATGTTTTGACCCAGTCAACCAGTCTACCACAAACTTTGGTGTCAGACTTTGTGGTTGACTGGGTCGGACTCCCAATTATGATTTCATAGCAGCCCATTGGTCAGAAAGAAATATTGGTTATGCAAAGTTTGTTGTGTTTCTTATCAAAACCAGGGAGCCCGAGTGACACTAAGAACCGCTGGGACGGAATTGTAATATTTTCAAAAACACGGCGAATTTCACCGGAAACGGTGAAATATCGGAACAGTTAGAATATTGCAACTCGTGCTTTGAAGGACCCGTCGTACCTATAATGCTAATGCAACCTACTTCCGAATTGCTTTCATTAATTCTCAAACCTGGAGATTCAAATTTCAACTGTTACATTCTAAACTTGCTAACAACACAACACTAATCTTTGTACTTGCCAGGATTCGGTTTTACATGCGCTTTATGCTCCCGACGAGTGTGCGTGCATCATGTTAGTGATGCGTAAAACCGGTTATCTGAATTTTGCTGAGTTTTTGCTAGAAGTCAAAGGGCCTGGGAAAAGGCTTGAAACAGCCAAATCCGTGGATAATTTGTTAAAATCAGAGCCTAGATTAATAGTGTTCAAATAGTTCTCAGTACCGGGACATCAACAGTAAATAACGCGAGGGGTGCTTTAAGCTTAGAGAAGGTGAAGATTTGGGAGGACAATATTCTGAAATATATACACGACTCTTACCTTGAATAGTGACTTCCTTCGTCTCCCCGTTTCGAGCAAACTTTACGGCCGCATACTCCGGGTTCAAAGAAACATCTTCAGTTAGTAAGGATCCTCCTATAAATAATCCATGAATGAATTAAGAGACAGGAGAGGATTTCCGAGCTAAGTTAGAATAAGAGAGAAAAACGGTTTCTTCACGGTCCCCGCAGAATCGATCAAAACCTTCGAAACTAAGTTCTCAAGGTACCAAAAGACTGCCGTTTGAGGGATGAGCTCGACAGCAGAGAGTGTGAAGGAAGAAAACAAGTTTTAATCTCGATGGCTCAAGGAGGATGTAGAGAAAGTCACGCCATATATTCCCACAAAGCACTGTCATTGCTGCAGCTCGCCGTGAACGTTTGCGAGTTGGCATTTGTTAGCTAAGAACAACAACATCATTCAGATGATGACCAAAGAGTTTTCTGTTTATATGTGTGAAAGTGTAATGTTTTCCTTTGTAATCCGTGCTGTTTCTTTTTTGAAATGACGGGTGATAAATGAATAAATAAATCGCTCCAGGGAACGAACGAGAAGAACCCTACTTGAGATTGGATGAATCTCGCGCTACAATATACGTCTGCAGTCCAGTCTCTTGGGGTGGGAAATGGAATTTGAAATCAGTGAACATTACATATTTCAATCCCCTGCCAGATTTCGGTTGTTGTTCTTTTTTAAGGTAACTTTGCGCCCTTCTGGAGAGCTCTAACTATAGAACAGGCACACAAAAAATTGTTATGTTTATTACCCCCCCCCCCCCTTGACCTACAGCACCAAAATGTCAACGACTTTTTCAAATAACAGAACAGCGGTAGAAGAGCTAACCCAGTGCTCTAACGAAATCATAAAGCACGAATGAAAACCAATTGTTATTCTGCAACAAACTATTTTCGTATTATGGTCCTTTTTTCGCTTTCTCTTCGCATTTCCTTCTATACTCCGCTTATGTCAACAAAATCATCACTAGTA